>NC_069404.1:1587862-1603152 GCF_026875155.1 Cherax quadricarinatus | reverse complement strand
ACACATACAGTTAGGCCCCAGCACACCTACAGTCTGCAAGACACACTGAGGACTTAATAGGCACACTACAGTCTTGAATGACACACTACAAGATCTTAATAGGCACACATAGTATACACGACACACTACAGTCTTACAAGACACACTACAGTCTTACAAGACACACTAACGTCTTACAAGACATATTACAGTCTTACAAGACACACTAAAGCCTTTCAAGACACACTACAGTCTTACAAGACACACTATAGTTTTGCAAGACACGCTGCAGTCTTACAAGACACACTACAGTCTTACAAGACACACTACAGTCTTAGAAGACACACTACTGTCTTACAAGACACACTACAGTCTTACAAGACACACTTCAGTCTTACAAGACACACTACAGTCTTAGAAGACACACTACTGTCTTACAAGACACACTACAGTCTTACAAGACACACTACAGTCTTGCAAGACAAACTACAGTCTTACAAGACACACTACAGTCTTACATGACACACTGTAGTCTTGCAAGACACACTACAGTCTTGCAAGACACACTATAGACTTAATAGACACACAACAGTCTTACAAGACACACTACAGTCTTATAAGACACACTACAGTCTTACAAGAATACTACAGTTCTTACAAGACACACTATAGTCTAACAAGACACACTACCGTCTTAAATGGAAAAACTACAGTCTTACAAGACAATTACAGTCTTACAAGACACACTACAGTCTTGCAAGACACACTGTAGTCTTGCAAGACACACTACAGTCTTGCAAGACACACTACAGATTTAATAGACACACTAGAGACTTACAAGACACACTACAGTCTTACAAGACACACTACAGTCTTACAAGACACACTACAGTCTTACAAGACACACTACAGTCTAACAAGACACCATACGTTTAATAAGACACACTACAGTCTTACAAGACACACTACAGTCTTACAAGACACACTACAGTCTTGCAAGACACACTACAGTCTTGCAAGACACACTACAGACTTAATATGCACACTACAGTCTTGCAAGACACACTACAGACTTAATAGGCACACTACAGTCTTACAAGACACACTACAGTCTTACAAGACACACTACAGTCTTACAAGACACACTACAGTCTTACAAGACACACTACAGTCTTACAAGACACACTACAGTCTTACAAGAGACATTACAGTCTTACAAGACACACTACAGGTTCATAGAAGATTACACTGTAGTTTACAAGGACACACTACTGTCTTGCAAGACACACTACAGGACTTACAAGGACACACACAGTTCTTACAAGACACACTACAAACCCCTGTCTTACAAGACCACCCACTACAGCCTTATTAACAAGACACACTATAGTTTAATATAACACTACAGTCTTACAAGATACACAACAGACTTACAAGAAACACTAAAGCCTTACAAGACACACTAAAGTCTTACAAGACACACTACAGTCTTAGTAGACACACTAAAGTCTTACAAGACCATATATAGTCTTACAAGGACAAACTACAGTCTTACAAGACACACTAGCGTCTTACAGGGACACACTACAGTCTCACAAGACACACTACAGTCATACAGCCACCACTACAGTCTTATAAGGGAACACTACCAGTCTTACAAGACACACTACAGTCTTTCAAGACACACTACAGCCTTACAAGGACACACTATAGTCTTAATATACACACTCAGTCTTACAAGGACACACTAAAGTCTACAAAGACACCACTTACGTCTAGTAGACACACTAAAGTCTTACAAGACTACTTTAGTCTAACAAGACAAAACTACATCTTTCAAGACAACTAGATTCTTACAAGGACACACTACTTGTCTCAGAAGACACACTACAGTCTTACAAGACACACTACAGTCTTATAAGACACACTACAGTCTTACAAGACACACTACTGTCTAACAAGACACACTACAGTCTTACAAGACACACTACAGTCTTACAAGACACACTACAGTCTTACAAGACACACTACAGTCTTGCAAGACACACTACAGTCTTGCAAGACACACTAGAGACTTAATAGGCACACTACAGTCTTGCAAGACACACTACAGAATTAATAGGCACACTACAGTCTTGCAAGACACACTACAGAATTAATAGGCACACTACAGTCTTACAAGACACACTACAGAATTAATAGGCACACTACAGTCTTACAAGACACACTAGAGTCTTACAAGACACACTACAGTCTTACAAGACACACTAAAGTCTAACAAGACACATTACAGTCTTACAAGACACACTACAGCCTTACAAGACACACCACAGTCTTACAAGACAGACTATAGTCTTGCAAGACACACTGCAGTCTTACAAGACACACTACAGTCTTACAAGACACACTATAGTCTTACAGACCACACTACAGGCTTACAAGACACACTACAGTTCTTACAAGCACACTACAGTCTACAAGACACACTAGAGTCTTACAAGACTCACTAGTGTCTTACAAGACACAACTATAGTTCTACAAGACACATAAAGTCTTACAAGACACACTATAGTTCTTACAAGACACATACAGTCTTACAAGGACACACTAAAGTCTTACAAGACACACTACAGGCCTTTACAAGACACACTACAGTCTTAATAACACACTACAATCTTTACAAGACACACTACAGTCTTGCAGACACACTACAGCATTACAAAGCCACACTTAACTCCACTCTTACAAGACATACTATAGTCTAACAAGGAACACTACAAGGTCTTACAAGACATTACTTTAGTCTAATAAGGACACACTAAGTCTTACAAGACATTACTATCGTCTAACAAGACACCCCACAGTCTTACAAGGACACACTAAGCGTTTACAGACACACTACAGTCTTACAGGTCACACTACAGTCTTTAAAGAACACTAATGTCTTACAAGACACACGACAGCTTACAAGGACACAATACAGCTTACAAGACACACTATAGGCCTTACCATGCACCAATCAGTCTTACAAGGACACTCTACAGTCTTACAGACAAACTTCAGTTTACAAGGACACACTACAAGTCTTACAAGTCACACTGCAGTCTTACAGACATATACAGTCTTACAAGGACACACTTCAGTCTTATAGACACACTACAGTTCTTGCAAGACACACTACAGTCTTACTAGACAAACTACAGTCTTGCAAGGACACACTGCATTCCTTACAAGATGTACTACGTCTTAATTAGACACACTAGAGTTACAAGGAACACTACATTTCTTACAAGACACAATACAGTCTTAAAGACACACTACAGTCTTACAAGACAAACCTTCAGTCTTACAAGCACACTACAGTCTTACAAGACACATGCCCGTCACTTCCAGACATACTACAGTCTAACAAAGACACACTTCGTTTATAAGACACACTACAGTCTTGCAAGACACACTACATTCTTACTAGACAAACTACAGTCTTGCAAGACACACTGCAGCCTTACAAGATGTACTACAGTCTTAATAGACACACTAGAGTCTTACAAGACACACTATGAGTCTTACAAGACACACTACTAGTCTTACAAGGCACACTACGTCTTACAAGACACATTACAGTCTTACAAGATACACTACAGTCTTACAAGACACACTACAGTCTTACAAGACACACTGTAGTCTTAGGAGACACACTACAGTCTTACAAGACACTATACAGTCCTACAAGACACACTGAAGTCTTACAAGACACACGGTAGTCTGCAAGACACACTAAGTCTTGCAAGTACACACTAAGACTTAATGACAAACAACAGTCTACAAGACAACACCTATAGTCTTGCAAGGACACACACAGTCTTGCAAGTCACACTACAGATTTAGTATGACACACTCGTTTGCAAGACACACTACAGAAAACTTAATAGGCACCTCAGTCTTACAAGACAAACTCAGTCTCGCTACAAGACACACTTCAGTCTTACAAGACACACTACAGTCTTACAAGAACACTACGTCTTAACAAGACACACTAAAGTCTTACAAGACACATTACAGTCTTACAGACACAGTACAGCATTACAAGACACATTACATCTACAAGAGGACACTCACAGCCTTACAAGACACACTACAGTCTTGCAAGACACACATACAGCTTTAATATGACACTACAGTCTTGCAAGACCACACTACAGACATAATATTCACACTACAGTCTTACAAAAGACACACTACTGTCTTACAAGACACACTACAGTCTTACAAGACACACTACAGTCTTACAAGACACACTACAGTCTTACAAGACACACTACAGTCTTACAAGACACATTACAGTCTTACAAGACACACTACAGTCATAGAAGACACACTGTAGTCTTACAAGACACACTACAGTCTTGCAAGACACAACTACAAGAATACAAGGCCACACTACAGTTTACAAGACACACTACAGTCTTACAAGACACACTACAGCCTTACAAGACACACTATAGTCTTAATATACACACTACAGTCTTACAAGATACACAACAGACTTACAAGAAACACTAAAGCCTTACAAGACACACTAAAGTCTTACAAGACACACTACAGTCTTAGTAGACACACTAAAGTCTTACAAGACATACTATAGTCTAACAAGACAAACTACAGTCTTACAAGACACACTAGCGTCTTACAAGACACACTACAGTCTCACAAGACACACTACAGTCTTACAAGACACACTACAGTCTTATAAGACACACTACCGTCTTACAAGACACACTACAGTCTTACAAGACACACTACAGCCTTACAAGACACACTATAGTCTTAATATACACACTACAGTCTTACAAAGATTTTTTTTTTTTTTTGTTTTAAAACACTACAGTCTTACAAGAAACACTAAAGCCTTACAAGACACACTAAAGTCTTACAAGACACACTACAGTCTTAGTAGACACACTAAAGTCTTACAAGACATACTATAGTCTAACAAGACAAACTACAGTCTTACAAGACACACTAGCATCTTACAAGACACACTACAGTCTCAACAAGACACACTACATGTATTACAAGACACCACTTAACAGTCTTATAAGAAACACTACAGTCTTACCGGGACACACTACTGTCTAACAAGACACACTACAGTCTTACAAGACACACTACAGTTTACAAAAAAAGACACACTACAGTCTTACAAGACACACTACAGTTCTTGCAAGACCACTTACAGTCTTGCAAGACCACTACGACTTAATGGCACACTACAGTCTTACAAGACACCACTTCAGTCTTACAAGACACACTTCAGTTCTTAAAGACAACTACAGTCATACAGACACACTACAGTCTTACGAGACACAATACATCTTACAAGGACACATTACAGTCTTACACGACACAGTACAGCCTTACAAGACTCGTTACAGTCTTAAAGACACACTACAGCCTTACCAAGGACACACTTACAGCCTTGCAAGAAACTACAGATTATATGCACACTACAGTTTGCAAGACACACTACAGGACTTAATAGGCACACTACAGTCTACAAGACCACATACAGTATTACAAGACACCACTACAGTCTTCAAGACACACTACAGTCTTCAAGCACACTACAGTATTACAAGACCACTACAGTCTTACAAGACACATTACAGTCTTACAAGACACACTACAGTCATAGAAGACACACTGTAGTCTTACAAGACACACTACAGTCTTGCAAGACACACTACAGACTTACAAGACACACTACAGTCTTACAAGACACACTACAGTCTTACAAGACACACTACAGCCTTACAAGACACACTATAGTCTTAATATACACACTACAGTCTTACAAGATACACAACAGACTTACAAGAAACACTAAAGCCTTACAAGACACACTAAAGTCTTACATAGAACACACTTCAGTCTTAGTAGGACCACACTAAATAGTCTTACAAGGACATTACTTTAGTCTAAAAGACAAACTACAGTTTACAAGACAAACTAGCGTCTTACAAGACACACTACAGTCTCACAAGACACACTACAGTCTTACTAGACACACTACGTCTTATAGACACACTTACAGTATTACAAGAACACTACAGCTCTTACAAGACAACATATAGTCTTAAATATACACACTACAGTCTTACAAAGATACACTACAGTCTAAACAAGGCACACTACCGTCTTACAAGACACACTGCCCAGTCTTACAAGACACACTACAGTTTACAAGACACCTACAGTCTTACAAGACACACTACAGTATTACAAGACACACTACTTCTTACACGGACACACTACAGTCTTACAAGACACATTACAGTCTTACAAGACACACTACAGTCATAGAAGACACACTGTAGTCTTACAAGACACACTACAGTCTTGCAAGACACACTACAGACTTACAAGACACACTACAGTCTTACAAGACACACTACAGTCTTACAAGTCACACTACAGCCTTACAAGACACACTATAGTCTTAATATACACACTACAGTCTTACAAGATACACAACAGACTTACAAGAAACACTAAAGCCTTACAAGACACACTAAAGTCTTACAAGACACACTACAGTCTTAGTAGACACACTAAAAAAAATAGTCTTACAAGACATACTATAGTCTAACAAGCAACACTACGTCTTACAAGACACACTAGCGTCTTTACAAGACACACTACAGTCGGCTCCACAAGACACACTACAGTCTACAAGACACATACAGTCGTATAAGACACCTACAGTCTTACAAGACACCATACAGCTTACAAGAACACTATTGTCTTAATATAACACTACAGTCTTACAGATACACTACAGTTCTTACAAGAAAAACACTAAAGCCTTACAAGACACACTAAGTCTTAAAGACACACTACAGTCTTATAGACACACTAAAGTCTTACAAGACATATATAGTTCTAAACAAGACAAACTACAGTCTTACAAGACATAAACTAGCGTCTTACAAGAATCACTTACAGTCTCAAAAGACACACTTACAGTCTTTACAAGACACACAACAGTCTTATAAGACACACTACAGTCTTACAGCACACACATACAGTTCCTTACAAGACACACTACAGCTTAAAGACACACTATAGTCTTAATATAACCACTACAAGTCTTACAAGGACACATACAGTCTTATTAAGACAAACACTACAGTCTTACAAGATACACTACAGTCTTACAAGAAACACTAAAGCCTTACAAGACACACTAAAGTCTTACAAGACACACTACAGTCTTAGTAGACACACTAAAGTCTTACAAGACATACTATAGTCTAACAAGACAAACTACAGTCTTACAAGACACACTAGCATCTTACAAGACACACTACAGTCTCACAAGACACACTACAGTCTTACAAGACACACTACAGTCTTATAAGACACACTACAGTCTTACAAGACACACTACTGTCTAACAAGACACACTACAGTCTTACAAGACACACTACAGTCTTACAAGACACACTACAGTCTTACAAGACACACTACAGTCTTGCAAGACACACTACAGTCTTGCAAGACACACTAGAGACTTAATAGGCACACTACAGTCTTGCAAGACACGCTACAGAATTAATAGGCACACTACAGTCTTGCAAGACACACTACAGAATTAATAGGCACACTACAGTCTTACAAGACACACTACAGAATTAATAGGCACACTACAGTCTTACAAGACACACTACAGAATTAATAGGCACAATACAAGTCTTACAGACACACTAGTGTCTTACAAGACACAACAGTCTTACCAAGACACACTAAAGTCTAACAAGACACATTACAGTCTTACAAGACACACTACAGCCTTACAAGACACACCACAGTCTTACAAGACAGACTATAGTCTTGCAAGACACACTGCAGTCTTACAAGACACACTACAGTCTTACAAGACACACTATAGTCTTACAAGACACACTACAGTCTTACAAGACACACTACAGTCTTACAAGACACACTACAGTCTTACAAGACACACTAGATGTCTTACAAGACACACTAGAGGTTTACAAGACACACTATAGACTCCCATCCACCCATACAGTCTTACAAGACACCACTATAGTCTTACAAGACACACTACAGTCTTACAAGGGACACACTAAAGTCTTACAAGAACACCTACAGCCTTACAAGAACCTACAGTCTTAATAAACACACTACAGTCTTTGCAAGGAACACTACAGCCTTAAAAGACACACTAAAGTCTTACAAGACATACTATAGTCTAACAAGACACACTACAGTCTTACAAGACATACTATAGTCTAATAAGACACACTAAAGTCTTACAAGACATACTATAGTCTAACAAGACACACCACAGTCTTACAAGACAAACTAGCGTCTTACAAGACACACAACAGTCTACAAGACCCTTACAGTCTTACAAGACAAACTAATGTTTACAAAGACACACTACAGTCTCACAAGACACACTACAGTCTTACAAGAATTAACTATAGTCTAATAAAGACACATAAAGTCTTACAAGACATACTAATAGTCGAACAAGACACACCACAGTCTTACAAGGACAAAACTAGCGTCTTACAAGACACACAACAGTCTTACAAGAAACAACTACAGTCTTACATGACACACTAGCATCTTA
Organism: Cherax quadricarinatus; assembly: GCF_026875155.1. Taxonomy (NCBI): domain Eukaryota; kingdom Metazoa; phylum Arthropoda; class Malacostraca; order Decapoda; family Parastacidae; genus Cherax; species Cherax quadricarinatus. The sequence continues at coordinate 1,594,511 of NC_069404.1, read as the reverse complement.
AAGACCACACTACAGTCTCACAAGACACACTACAGTCTTACATGACCACTACAGTCTTATAAGACACATACAGTTTACAAGGACACAACTACTGTCTACAAGACACACTACAGTCCTTACAAGACACACTACAGTTTACAAGACACACTACAGTCTGACAAGGACACACTACAGTCTTGCAGCATCATAACCTACAGTTCTTGCAAGACCACGACTAGAGACTAATAGCACACTACAGTCTTGCAAGACACGCTACAGAATTAATAGGCACACTACAGTCTTGCAAGACACACTACAGAATTAATAGGCACACTACAGTCTTACAAGACACACTACAGAATTAATAGGCACACTACAGTCTTACAAGACACACTACAGAATTAATAGGCACACTACAGTCTTACAAGACACACTAGAGTCTTACAAGACACACTACAGTCTTACAAGACACACTAAAGTCTAACAAGACACATTACCAGTTCTTACAAGGGACATACACAGTCTTACAAAGACACACTAGAGTCTTACAAGACACACTAGAGTCTACAAGAACACACTATAGTCCATACAAGGACACACTACAGTTCTTTACAAGGACACCTAAGTCTTACAAGACACACTACAGTCTTACAAGACACACTAAAAAGTCTTACAAGCAACCTACAGCCTTACAAGACACACTTACAGTTTAAATAAACACACTACAGTTTCTTGCAAGACACACTACAGCCCTAAAAGGTCCACACTAAAGTCTGACAACGTACATACTATAGTCTAAATAAGGACACACAAGTCTTACAAGACATACTATAGTCTAACAAAGACACACCACAGTCTTACAAGTACAAACTAGCGTCTTACAGACACACAACAGTCTTACAGGACAAAATACAGTCTTACAAGACACACTAATGTCCTGACAAGGACACCGACAGCTCTTACAAAGACACACTACAGTCTTTACAAGACACACTATAGCATTACAAGGGACACACAACAGTCTACCAAGACACGCTACAGTCTTAACAAGACACACTTAGTCTTACAAGACACACTACAGTCTTACAGACACACTTCAGTCATACAACACACACTACAGTCTTACAGACAACACTGCAGTCTTATAAGACACCACTACAGGGTCTTACAAGGGCAACTAAAGGTCTTACAAGACACACTAACAGCCTTACAAGACACATACAGCTTAATATACAACACTACAGTCTTTACAAGACACACTACAGTCTTACAAGACAACTACAGGCCTTACAAGACACACTAAAGTCTTACAAGACATACTATAGTCTAACAGACCACACTACAGTCTTACAAGACTTACTGTAGTCTTACAAGACACACGTAGTCTTGCAGACACACTACAGTCTTGCAAGAACCACTACAGACTTAATTGACACACAACAGTCTTACAAGACACACTACAGTCTTACAAGACACACTACAGTCTTACAAGACACACTACAGTCTTACAAGACACACTATAGTCTCCCATGCCCCACCCAGTCTTACAAGACACACTACAGTCTTACAAGACACACTACAGTCTTTACAAGACACATAGAGTTTGCACGAACACTGTAGTCTTGCAGCACACTACAGTCTTGCCAAGGACTCCACACTAACAGATTTAAGTAGACACACAAGAGACTTACAAGACACACTATAGTCTTACAAGACACACTACAGTCTTACAAGACACACTACAGTCTTAAAAGACACACTACAGTCTAACAAGACACACTACAGTCTAAAAAGACACACTACAGTCTTACAAGACACACTTCAGTCTTTACAAGACACACTACAGTCATGCCAAGACACATACATGTTTTGCAAGACACACTACAGATTTAATATGCGCACTACAGTCTTGCAAGACACACTACAGATTTAATAGGCGCACTACAGTCTTGCAAGACACACTACAGTCTTACAAGACACACTACAGTCTTACAAGACACACTACAGTCTTACAAGACACACTACAGTCTTACAAGACACACTACAGTCTTACAAGACCACAATTACAGTTTTACAAGACACACCACCGCTACAAGACACATTACAGTCTTACAAGACTCATACAGCCCTTACAAGGACACACGACAGTTTACAAGACACATACAGTCTAGAAGACACACTTAGTTCTTACAAGACACACTACAGTCTTACAAGGACACACTACAGTCTTGCAAGACACAGTGTGTTTTAACAAGACACATACAGCCTTAAAAGACACACTACAGTCTTCAATAGACACACTACAGTTTACAAGACACACTACTGTCTTACAAGACACTCTAGAGACTTACAAGACACACTACAGTCTTACAAGACATACTTACAGTTCTTTCAAGACACACTGCAGTCTTCAAGACACCCACTACAGTTCTTACAAGACACACTACAGTCTGCAAGAACCACAGTACAGTCTTACAACGACACACTACAGTCTTTAACATACACCACTACAGTCTTACAAAGACCACAACTATTTTCAGTCTTACAAGACACATACGCCTTACAAGACCACTAAAGTCTTACAAGACACACTACAGTCTTAATATACACACTACAGTCTTACAAGACACACTACAGTCTTACAAGACACACTACAGTCTTACAAGACACACTACAGTCCTTACAAGACACACTTACAGTCTTAATATACCACACTACAGGTCTTACAAAGACATACTACAGTCTTTCACAGACACACTTCGTCTTACAAGACACACTACAGTCTACAAGACACACTGCAGTCTTACAAGACACATACAGCCTTTACAAGACACACTAAAGTCTTAACATACACACTACAGTCATTAAAGACACAATACAGTCTTACAGACAAATACAGGCCTTACAAGACACACTAAAAGTCTACAAGACACACTACAGTCTTAATAGACACACTACAGTCTTACAAGACACACTAGAGTCTTACAAGACACACTACAGCCTTACAAGACACACTACAGTCTTAATATACACACTACAGTCTTACATGACACCCACTACAGTCTTTACAAGACACACTAGAGCCTTACAAGTCACACTAAAGTCTTACAAGACATACTATAGTCTAACAAGACAAACTTCAGTCTTACAAGACACACTAGCGTCTTAGAAGACAACTACCAGTCTCACCAAGACACACTAGAGTTTACAAGCAACTAATGTCTTAAAGACACCACTACAGTCTTACAGACACACTAACAGTCTAACAAGGACACACTACAGTCTTGCGAGACACACTACAGTCTTGCAAGACCACACTAGAGACTTAATAGGCACCACTACAAGTTCTTGCAAGACACACTACGACTTAATAGGACACAATAGTCTTTCAAGACACACTACTTCTTGGCAAGACACACTACAGTCTTACAAGACCACTAAAGTCTTCCAAGACATATGTCAGTCTTACAAGACACACTAAGCTTTCAAGACACACTACCAGTCTTACAAGACCCACTATAGTTTTGCAAGGGACACGCTGCAGTCTTCAAGACACACTACATTCTTACAAGGACCCAACTTCAAGTCTTAGAAGAGACACTCTGTGTGATTACAAGACACACTACAGTCTTACAAGACAACTACAGTCTTACAGACACACTACTGTCTTACAAGACACACTACAGTCTTACAGACACACTGTAGACTTACAAGGACACACTACCAGTCTTACAAGACACACTACAGTCTTTGCAAGACGAACTACAGTCTTACAAAACACAATACAGTCTTCCATGGACACACTGTAGTCTTGCAAGACACACTACAGTCTTGCAAGACACACTATAGACTTAATAGACACACAACAGTCTTACAAGACACACTACAGTCTTATAAGACACACTACAGTCTTACAAGACACCACTACAGTCTTAAAGACACCACTTTAGGGGTTCTAACAAGACACACTACAGTGTTCAAGACAAACTACAGTCATTACAAGGACACACTACTGTCTTACAAGACACACTACAGTCTTGCAAGACACACTGTAGTCTTGCAAGACACACTACAGTCTTGCAAGACACACTACAGATTTAATAGACACACTAGAGACTTACAAGACACACTACAGTCTTACAAGACACACTATTAGTCTTACAAGACACACTCAGTCTTACAAGACACACTACAGTCTAACAAGACACACTACCGTCTTACAAGACACACTACAGTCTTACAAGACACACTACAGTCTTACAAGACACACTACAGTCTTGCAAGACACACTACAGTCTTGCAAGACACACTACAGACTTAATATGCACACTACAGTCTTGCAAGACACACTACAGACTTAATAGGCACACTTCAGTCTTACAGACACACTACAGTCTTACAAGACACACCTACAGTCTTACAAGACAACTACCAGTCTTACAGACACACTACGTCTTACAAGACACAACTACAGTCTTACAGACACATTACAGTCTTCAAGACACACTACAGTCATATAGAAGACACACAGTAGTTTACAAGACACACTACAGTCTTTGCAAGACACACTACAGGACTTACAAGACAAACTTCAGTCTTACAAGACACACTACAGGTCTACAAGTCACACTACAGCCTTACAAGACCACTATAGGCTTAATATACACACTTACAGTCTTACAAGATACAAACTGACTTACAAGAAACACCTAAAGCCTTAAAAGAAGCACTAAAGTCTTACAAGACCACCCTTTACAGTTCTTAGTGACACACTAAGTCTTACAAGACATACTATAGTCTAACAAGACAAACTAAAAGTCGTTAACAAGACACACTAGCGTCTTACAAGACACACTACTGTCTCACAAGACACACTACAGTTTTACAAGACACACTACAGTCTTATAAGACACACTACAGTCTTACAAGACACACTACAGCCTTACAAGACACACTATAGTCTTAATATACACACTACAGTCTTACAAGATACACTACAGTCTTACAAGGCCCCCCCCCTCCGCCTTACAAGACACACTAAAGTCTTACAAGACACACTACAGTCTTAGTAGACACACTAAAGTCTTACAAGACATACTATAGTCTAACAAGACAAACTACAGTCTTACAAGACACACTAGCGTCTTACAAGACACATACTGATCTCACAAGACACACTACAGTTTTACAAGACAAACTACAGTCCCTATAAGAACACTACAGTCTTACAAGACACACTACGGCCTTAAAGACACACCTATAGTCTTGATACTACAAACTACAGTCTTACAAGACACACTAAAGTCTTACAAGACACACTACAGTCTTAGTAGACACACTAAAGTCTTACAAGACATACTATAGTCTAACAAGACAAACTACGCTTACAAGACACCTACAGTCTTAAAGACAAATTTTAGTCTTACAAACACACTACAGTCTTACAAAACACTACAGTCTTACAAAACCACTTATCTTAGAAGACACACTACGTCTTACAACCCCTTACAGTCTTTCAAAACACCTTAGTTTACAGACCATGTTCTTGCAAGAACACTACAGTCTTGCAAGACCATACAGACTTTAAAAGACACCAAAAAGTCTTACAAACACACTATAGTCTTGCAAACACACTACGTCTTGCAAAACACCTACAATTAGTAACACATAAGTTTGCAAACACACTAAGTTAATAGGACATACGTTTTCAAAACACATACAGTCTTAAAAGACACACTTCAGTCTTACAAGACACACTCAGTCCCTTTCAAGACCATACAGTCTTCAAGCACATAAAGTTTTCAAGAAATTACGTCTTACAAGACACAGTACGCCTTACAAGACACATTTCAGTTTACAAGACACACTACAGTTACAAAAACACACAGTCTTGCAAGACACACTACAGACTTAATATGACACTACAGTCTTTCAAAACACACACAGACTTAATAGGCACACTACAGTCTTACAAGACACACTACATCTTTTCAAGAACAAAGTCTTACAAGACCCTAAGTCTTACAAAAAAAACACTACGTCTTTCAAACACCTACAGTCTTACAAGGGGCCCTTACATCTTACAAACACACTACGTCATTTAAAAACACACGTAGTCTTACAAGACACACTACAGCTTGCAAGACCACTACGACTTACAAGAACCACACAGTTTACAAGACCACTACGTCTTACAAGACAATCCGCCTTACAAACACACTATAGTCTTAATTACACATACAGTCTTAAAGAAACAAAAAATTTCAAGAAAACACTAAAAACCTTTCAAGACACACTAAAGTCTTACAAGACACACTCGTCTTAGTAGACACACTAAATCTTACAAACATACTATAGTCTAACAAGACAAACTACGTCTTAAAAGACACACTAGGGTTTCAAAACACACTACAGTTCCAAAACAAACCCACAGTCTTACAAAACACTACAGTCTTATAAGACACACTACCGTCTTACAAAACACACTACAGTTTACAAGACACCACGCCCTTTCAAGCACACTATGTCTTAAAATCACACTACAGTTTACAAGATACACACAGTCTTCAAGAAACACTAAACCTTACAAACCAAAAAAAGTTTACAAGACACAAAATACAGTCTTAGTAACCACTAAAGTCTTTAAAGACAACTATGTCTAACAAAACAA
>NC_069404.1:1567180-1587362 GCF_026875155.1 Cherax quadricarinatus | reverse complement strand
GACAAACTAAGTCTTACGGGGAACACTAAGTCTTACAAGACACACTACAGTCTTACAAGATACACTACAGTCTTTCAAGACACACTAGAGTCTTACAAGACACACTATAGTCTTACGAGACACACTACAGTCTTACAAGACACACTACAGTCTTACAAGACACACTACAGTGTTACAAGACACACTACTGTCTTACAAGACACACTACAGTCTTACAAGACACACTACAGTCTTACACGACACACTACAGTCTTACAAGACACACTACCGTCTTACAAGACACACTACAGTCTTACAAGACACACTACAGTCTTACAAGACATACTACAGTCTTACAAAACACACTACAGTCTTACAAGACACACTACAGTGTTACAAGACACACTACTGTCTTACAAGACACACTACAGTCTTACAAGACACACTACAGTCTTACACGACACACTACAGTCTTACAAGACACACTACAGTCTTACAAGACACACTACAGTCTTACAAGACACAGTACAGTCTTACAAGACACACTACTGTCTCACAAGACACACTACAGTCTTACAAAACACACTACAGTCTCAAAAGACACACTACAGTCTTTCAAGAAACACACTGTAGTTCAAGACATACTGTAGTCTTACAAGACACACTACAGTCTTACAAGACTAACTACAGTCTTACAAGACACACTACAGTCTTACAAGACACACTACAATCTAACAAAACACACTACAGTGTTACAAGACATGCTGCAGCCTTACAAGACACACTACAGTCTTACAAGACACACTACAGTCTTACAAGACACACTATAGTCTTACAAGACATACTACAGTCTTACAAGACATCACTACAGTCTTACAAGACATACTGCAGTCTTACAACACGTACTACAGTCTTACAAGACACACTTCAGTCTTACAAGACACACTACAGTCTTTCAAGACACACTGTAATCTTACAAGACACACAACAGTCTTACAAGACACACTACAGTCTTACAAGACACACTAGTCTTACAAGGCTCACTGCAGTCTATCAAGACACACTGTAGTTCAAGACACACTGTAGTCTTACAAGACACACTACAGGCTTAAAAGACACACTGCAGTCTTACAAGACATACTACAGTCTTACAAGACACACTACAGTCTTAAAAGACTTACTACAGTCTTACAAGACACACTACAGTCTTACAAGACACACTACAGTCTTACAAAGACATATACAGTCTTACAAGACAATACGTTAAGTCCTTATCAAGACACTACTACAAGTCTTACAAGACACACTACAGTCTTCAAGACACACGTAATCTTACAAGACACACTACAGTCTTGCTAAGACACACTACAGTCTTACAAGACATCACTACAGTCTTACAAGACAACTAAGTCTTACAAGACACACCGTCTTACAGACAACTACAGTCTTACAAGACAATACTACAGTCTTACAAGACACACTACAGTCTTACAAGACACACTACAGTCTTACAAGACACACTACAGTCTTACAAGACATACTACCGTCTTACATGACATACTACAGTCTTACAAGACACACTACAGTCTTACAAGACACACTACAGTCTTACAAGACACACTACAGTCTTACAAGACACACTACAATCTTACAAGAGACACAGTCTTACATACACAGTCTTACAGACATCGGGAAAGGGGGCCGAAGGGGGGGGGGGGAAAAAAGAAAAAAAACCCCGGGGGGGGGGGGGGTTTTTTGAAATTTCAGTTTCAAGACACACTACAGTCTTAAAGCACAACGTCTTACAAGACACACTACAGTCTTACAAACACACTCAGCTTCAAGACAACTACAGTCTTACAAACAACTAAGTCTACAAACAACTCGTTTAAAAAACACACTACAGTCTTCAAGACACCTATCTTAAAAGACACACTACAGTCTCAAACACAACAGTCTTACAAACACACACGTCTTACAAACACACTACAGCCTTCAAGACAACAAAAGGTCTTACAAGACAACAATTTTACAAACACCTCATTTTAAAGACACACAACAGTTTACAAGACACACTACTCTTAAAAACACAACAGTTTTACAAGACACACTACATTTTTTAAAAGACACACTAAGTTTCAAACAACTAAAGTCTTACAAACACCCCGTTAAAAACACAAAGTTTTAAAACTACGTCTTAAAAGACAACTACAGTCTTACAAACACACTACATCTCAAAAAAACTACAGTTTTTTCAAGAACATTTAATCTTACAAGACACATTCATTTAAAAGAAAACTACGTCTTACAGACAAAAACAAGTCTTCAAACAAATAAGTCTTACAAAAACAACTACGTTTTAAGACACACAACAATTACAAAACACACTACAGTTTAAACAAGACACTCACTTACAAGACACACACAGTCTTAAAAACCCAAACTACGTCTTACAAACAACTAAGTTTTACAAAACACACTTAAAAGTCCTTACAAAGAAAAACCCATTTTTTAAAATAAAAAGTCTTACAAACAACCGTTTTAAAAGCAACTACAGTCTTCAGACACACTAATCTTAAAAAGACACACACAGTCTTACAAGACACACTACAGTCTTACCAAACACACTAAAAACCCTTTTCAAGACACACTGTATCTTAAAAGACACACTACAGCTAAAAGACCACTCAGTCTTACAAGCCCAACTACTCTTACAAAAACCACTACATTTTTAAAAAAACTACAGTCTTCAAGAACATTTAATCTTAAAAGACACATACAGTTTTACAAAAACACAGTCTTACAAGACAACTAAGTCTTACAAGACAACAATCTTACAAAAAAAGCACACCCCAATTTTTAAAGACACACTACAGTTTCAGACACACTACGTTTTAAAACACACTCAGTCTTACGACAACAACAGTTTCAAACAACTACAGTTTTACAGCACACTACAGCCCTTACAAACACACTCAGCTTAAAGAAACTACAGTCTTACAGACAACAACAGTCTTACAAAACCTAAAGTCAAACAAGACACCTACAGTTTTTCAAACACAAATCTTACAAAACAACTACAGTCTTCAAGACACATTTAAAAATCTTACAAACACACTACAGTCTTACAAGAAAAACCTAGTCTTAAAAGAAAACCCTAATTTTACAAACCACTACAGTCTTACAAGAAAACCTCAGTCTTAAGACACACAACTTACAAACCACTCAGTTTTACAAGACACCACAGTCTTACAAGAAAACACTACAGCTTACAAGACACACTAAGTCTTACAACACACTACGTCTTAAAAAAGAACACAAAATTTTACAAGACACACACGTTTTCAAGACAATTTAGTTAAAAGACAACTCAGTTTACAAGACACACACGTCTTACAAGCCCCTACAGCTTACAAACACACTACAGTCTTAAAAAAACACACTTAAACAATCTCACAAAAAACCCTAAGTTTTACAAGCAAACAAAGCCCTTCAGACACCTTTCTTACAAAACACTAAAAGTCTTACAAACACACAAGTCTTACAAGACACACACAGTTTTACAAGACACACAAGTCTTCAAACACCTGTTTCAAGACAATTTAAATTTTTTAAAAGACAATTTCGTCTTAAAACCACTACATTTTACAAGACACACTACATTTTACAAACACCACATCTTACAAGAAACTACAGTCTTACAACCAAAAAGTTTTGAAAAAGTCTTACAAAACCACAGTCTACAAGACACACTAAGTTTTTAAGACCCTTTAATTAAAAGCCCCAACTAGTTTTACAGACAACTCATCTTTACAAGACCACTACAGTTTACAAGACACATACAGTCTTACAAGACCACTACATCTTACAAGAAAAACTACAGTTTTACAAAAAACAAGCTTCAGTTCTTACAAAAACCACTCAGTCTTAAAAACAACAAGGTCTTAAAAGACAACTACAGCCCTTACAAGAACATACGTCTTACAAACACACTACAGTCTTAACCAAGACAACTACAGTTTCAAAAAACCTAAGTCTTCAAGACACCTAAATTCTTACAAACACACTACAGTCTTACAACACACTACAGTCTTACCAAACAATTTTACAGTCCTTACAAGCACACTACGCCCTCAAGACACCTAACTTCAAGACACAAAAATCTTACAAGAAACACAAAGTTTTAACAAACCACTACAGTTTTTACAAGACACAAAGTTTTACAAGCAACCTACAGTCTTAAGAAACACATAAACACACTAAGTTTTCAAGAAACTCATCTTACAAGACACTCATCTTACAAACCCCAGGGTCCCCCCTACAGTCTTACAAGAAAAATACAGTCTTACAAGAAACACAGTTTACAAACAACTACATCTTACAAACACACTACAGTTTACAAGACAATGTCTTTCAAACACACTAATTACAAGACACACACAGCCCTTAAAAGACAAACTAAGTCTTACAAGACCCCTCAGCTAACAAGAAAACCCCAAGTCTTACAAGACAATACAGTTTTACAAGACACACACGTCTCAAGAAAACCCACTTGACCCCTACAGTCTCAAGACCACTAATCTTACAAACCCATTTTAAAAAGTCTTTACAAGACAACAAAAGTCTTACAAGAACAAAAATTTAAAAACTCGCAAAACACACTACGTCTTAAAAAGACACACTAAATCACAAAACACACTCAGTTTACAAACCAACACAGCTTACAAGACCCACTACAGTTTTACAAGAACCCCCTACATTCTACAAGACAAACTACAGTTTCAAGAACACAGTTTAAAGACAATTAGTCTTACAAGAAACTACGTCTACAAACACACAAGTCTTAAAAGACACCTAAAGTCTTCAAGCACACTAATCTTACAAAACACACTACAGCTTACAAGACAACACATTTTTTTCAAGACAACTACAGTTTTCAAACACACTAATTTTAAGACACACTAAACCTTACAAACAACTACAGTTTTAAAAACCCAAACTACAGTCTTACAAAACCCTACAGTAACAAGACCCTACAGTCTTCAAGCAAACAGTTTCAAACACACTGAGTTAAAAAACAAAAATAGTCTTACAACACCTACAGTTTTACAAGACACATACAGTTTTACAAGACACACAGTCTTTAAAAGACAACAAACGTCTTACAAACCACTCACTTAAAAGACACCTACGTCTTACAAACACCACAGTCTTCAAGAAAAATATTTAAAGTCATACAAGACAACACATTTCTTACAAAAACCACTACAGTCTAAAAAAATACAAAACCCCTACATCTTAAAAGAAAACACAGTCTTACAGACACACTAAGCCCCCCCTTACAAAAGACACACTCTCTTACAAGACCCCCTACATCTTACAAGACAACAAAAGTCTACAAGACAACTACATCTTACAAGACACCTAAATTTTACAAGAACACTACATCTTCAAAAAACCCATTTACCCAAAACAGTTTTTAAAGACAACTACAGTCTTACAAGACACACTACAGTCTTAAAAGACATACAAAAGTCTTAAAAAGACAACTACAGCTTACAAGAACACTACACTTACAAAACACTACAGTTTTAAAAGACAACACAGTCTTACAAAAAACTACGTCTTACAAGACACCTACAGTTTTTCAAGACAATTTAGTTTCAAGACACACTTTTTATCTTACAAGCCCAACTACAGTTTACAAGCCACTACAGTCTTAAAAGCACACTACAGCTTCAAGACACCTAAATTTTACAAACAAACTACAGTCTTACGGGGCACACTAAGTCTTCAAGACACATTACAGCTAAAAACCTACATTTTTAAAAGACACACTAGATTTTACAAGACACACTAAGTTTTACAAACACAAACATCTTACAAGCACACTACGTTTTACAAGAAAAACTCAGTTTTACAGACAACTACAGTTTCAAGACACACTACGTCTTACAACACACTACAGCTTACAAGACCGCTACAGTCTTACAAGACAACTCAGCTTACAGCACACTACATCTTACAAGACACACACATTTTGAAGACACCGTTTTTACAAGACACACACGTCTTCAAACACACTACAGTTTTTTACAAAAACCACTCGTCTTACAAGACCACTACAGTCACAAGACAACTACAGTTTACAGACCACTACAGCTTACAAGAAACTACAGTCTTAAAGACCACTAGGTCTACAAACACCTAATCTTACAGAACACTACAGTCTTACAAGACACACTCGTCTTACAAAACACACAGTTTTACAAACAATACATTTTACAAACACAAAACGTCTACAAACCACCAGTCTTAAAAGAACCACAGTCTAAAAGACAACCACAGTCTTTAAAAAACACATTTTAAGTTCAAACCATTATCTTACAAGACAACAAAAGTCACAAGACAAACTACAGTCTTACAAACACACACAGTCTTAAAAAACATACATTCTTACAAGACAACTCGTCTTTACAAACACACTACATCTAAAAAACACACTACAGTTTAAAAACAATTTCTGAAAAGTCTTAAAAAACCCTACAGCCTTAAAAGACCCTTACTCTTAAAAGACACACACAGTTTTTCAAGACACACTAATCTAAAAGACAACTAAAAAGTTTACAAGCACACAAAGTCTTACAAGACACATACAGTCCTTAAAAAGTCACTACAGTCTTCAAACACACGATTTCAAGACAATTAGCTTACAGAACACTACAGCTTAAAAGACACCTCAGTCTAACAAGACATACAAGTCTTAAAAGACAACTACGTCTTACAAGACACACTACATCTTACAAAAACACCCCTCCCCCTGTCTTACAAGACAACTACAGTCTTAAAAGAACACTACAGTTTACAAGACAACTACAGTCACAAACAAACTAATCAAATAACACTACAGTTTTAAAACAAGACAAAAACTAAAGTCTTCAAGACACACTAATCTTTAAAAGACAACAATTTTAAACAAGACACACTACAGTCTTACAAGACACACTACAGTTTAAGACACACTACGCCCTTACAACCACTACGTCTTAAAAGACACATACAGTTTTACAAAACACCTACGTCTTACAAGACACATACAGTCCAAAAGACACACAGTTTTTCAAGAAACACACTGTTCAAGACAACTAAGTCTTACAAGACACACACATTTTAAAAGACACACTACAGTCTTTAAGACACCTGTATCAAAGACAACTGTTTTCCAAGCACACTACGTCTTACAAGACAACTACGTCTTACAAGACACACTACAGTTTTTTCAAGACAACTGTATTTCAAGAAAAACTGACTTACAAGACACACTACATTTTAAAACACACTACAGTTTACAAGACAACTCAGTCTTACAAGACATACACAGCTTACAAACACAACTACATTTTTTTCAAACACACTAATCTTCAAACAACTACAGTTTAAAAAGAAACTACAGTCTTACAAGACACACTCAGCTTAAAAGGGCCACTACATCTTTCAAGACACACGAAATTCAAAACATTATTTACAAGACACACAAACATTTTTAAAAACCCCTCAGTCTTACAGACAACTACAGTTTTAAAGACACACACGCCCTTAAAAGACACACTACAGTCTTACAAACACCTACGTCTTAAAAAGACACACTACAGCTTAAAAGACACACACAGTTTACAAACCACTACTCTTACAAGACAACTAAGTCTAAAGACACACAACCTTACAAGACACACCTTTTTAAAACAACAAAGCTTACAAGACAACTAACATCTTAAAAGACCACACATCTTACAAGCACTCAGTTTACAAGACACACACAGTCTTACAGACACACTCAGCTTCAAACACACTACAGTTTTACAAGACCACCAGTCTTAAAACACATACGTTTTAAAGCCCACACTCAGCTTACAAGACAACAAGTTACAAGACACACTCAGTTTTAAAGACACACTACAGTCTTCAAACCACTTAATCTTACAAGACAACTAAAGTTTCAAGACAACTACAGTCTTAAAAGACACACTAAGTCTTACAAACACACTACAGTCTTACAAGACACACACAGTCTTAAAACACACTACAGTTTTACAAGACACATTTTCATCTTACAAGAAAACCAAAGTCTTACAAGACACTACATCTTAAAAGACACACACAGTCTTACAAAACCTCATTCTTAAAAGACCCCACATTTTCAAAACCCTACAGTCTTACGAGACACACTACAGTCTTACAAGACACACTACAGTCTTACAAGACATACTACCGTCTTACATGACATACTACAGTCTTACAAGACACACTACAGTCTTACGAGACACACTACAGTCTTACAAGACACACTACAGTCTTACAAGACATACTACAGTCTTACATGACACATTACAGTCTTACAAGACACACTACAGTCTTACAAGACACACTACAGTCTTTCAAGACACACTGTAATCTTACAAGACACACTACAGTCTTACAAGACACACTACAGTCTTACAAGACACACTGTAATCTTACAAGACACACTACAGTCTTACAAGAGACAATACAGTCTTTCAAGACACACTGTAATCTTACAAGACACACTACAGTCTTACAAGACACACTACAGTCTTACAAGACACACTACAGTCTTACAAGACACACTAGAGTCTTACAAGGCACACTACAGTCTTACGAGACACACTGTAGTTCAAGACACACTGTAGTCTTACAAGACACACTACAGTCTTACAAGACACACTACAGTCTTACAAGACACACTACAGTCTTACAAGACATACTACAGTCTAACAAGACACACTACAGTCTTACAAGACACACTACAGTCTTTCAAGACACACTGTAATCTTACAAGACACACTACAGTCTTACAAGACACACTACAGTCTTACAAGACACACTACAGTCTTACAAGACATACTACAGTCTTACAAGACACACTACAGTCTTACTAGACACACTACAGTCTTACAAGACATACTACAGTCTTACAAGACATACTAAAGTCTTACAAGACAAACTACAGTCCTACAAGACACACTTCGGTCTTACAAGACACACTAAAGTCTTAAAAGACACACTACATTCTTACAAGACATACTACAGTCTTACAAGACATACTACAGTCTTACAAGACACACTACAGTCTTACAAGACACACTACAGTCTTACAAGACACACTACAGTCTTACAAGAAACACTAAAGTCTTACAAGACACACTACAGTCTTACAAGACACACTACAGTCTTACAAGACACACTACAGTCCTTACAAACATACTACAGACTAACAAGACAAACTAACAGTCCTTACAAGACACACACAGTCTTACAAGACATACTACAGTCTTTCAAGACACATACGTCTTACCAAGACGCCAACTACAAAGTCTTACAAGACAAACTACAGTCTAACAAGACACACTACAGTCATACAAGACACAGTACAGTCTTACAAGACACACTACAGTCTTGTCAGAACCACTGAAAATTTACAAGACACACTAAAGCTTACAAGATTACACGACAGTCTTATGCAAGTTACACGACAGTCTTACAAGACACACTACAGTCCTTCCAAGACACACTTACAGTCTTAAATCACACACTACAGTCCTCAAGACACACTACATGGACGTACAAGATCACTCAGTCTTACAAGACACACTACTGTAATACACGACACACTTACAGTCTTATAAGACAACACTACTAGTCTTACAAGAACACACTACAGTCTTACAAGACACACTACAGTCTTACAAGACACACACATCTTACAAGACATCTACAGACCTTAACAAGACAAACTACAGTCTTACAAGATACACCTTCGGTATTAACAAGACACACTACAGTCCTTACAAGACACACAACAGGCTTACAGACATACTAACAGTCTTACAAGACATACTACAGTTTACATAGACAACTACAGTCTACAAGGACCACTAAGTCTTACAAGGCATACTTCAGTCTTACAAGACACACTACAGTCTTACAAGAAACTCTACAGACTACAAGACACACTACAGTCCCTTACAAGACAATACTTCAGTCTTACAAGACACACTACATTCTTACAAGACACACTAAGTCCTTTACAAGACACACAACAGACTTTCAAGACCACTGTAGTTCAACACACACTGTCGTTTTACAAGAACATCTACAGTCCTTAAAAGACACACTGCATTCTTACAAGACATACCTACCGTCATAACAAGATA
Source organism: Cherax quadricarinatus (assembly GCF_026875155.1). Classification (NCBI taxonomy): domain Eukaryota; kingdom Metazoa; phylum Arthropoda; class Malacostraca; order Decapoda; family Parastacidae; genus Cherax; species Cherax quadricarinatus. Next base: position 1,577,151 of record NC_069404.1, on the reverse strand, counting down.
TACTACAATCTTACAAGACACACTACGTCTTACAAGACACCTACAGTTTGCAAACACACTACAGTCTCAACAAAACATACTACAGTCTTACAAACATACTACAGTCTTACAAGACACACAATCCGTCTTACAAGACACACTAACAGTCTTTCAAGTACCCACTGTAATCTTAGAAGACAAACACTAACAGTCCTTGCAAGACTGCACTACAGTATTACAAGACACCTACAAGAAGACCCACTAAAGTCTTGCAAGACTCACTACTCTTACAAGACACACACAGTCCCACAAACACACTACATTCATTCAAGACACACTGTCGTTCAAGGCACTCTGTAGTCTTACAAGACACACTACAGTCTTACAAGACACACTTCAGTCTAACAAGTGCACACTACAGTCATACAAGACACACTACAGTCTTTAAAAGAACACACTACAGATGTTACAAGACACACTACCGTCTTTCAAAACACACTACGTCTTTCAAGACACACTACAGTCTTACAAGACATACTTCAGTCTTACAAGACACAACCACAGTCTTACAATACACACTACAGTCCCTTACAAGACACCCTACAGTCTTACAAGACATACTACCCATTCTTACAAGACACACACAGTCTTACAAGACACAGACAGTCCTACAAGACACACTACGTCTTACAGACATACTACAGTCTTACAATATGCATACTACAGTCTGTACAAGACACACTGACAGTCTTACAAGACACACTAAGTCTTTCAAAGACACACATGTAATCTTACAAGACACACTACAGTCTACAAGACACACTACAATCTACAAGACACACCTACAGTCTTACAAGACACTACACCGTCTTACAAGACACTACAGTCCCTTACAAGACACACTACAGTCTTACAAGACACACTACAGTCTTACGAGACTAACAACAGGCTTCCAAGACACACTACAGTCTCAAGGACACACTATACAGTCTTAGAAAGACACACTACAGTCTTTCAAGACACATACAGTCTTACAGATACACTTACAGTCTTAACAAGACAACACAACAGTGATACAAGACACACTTCAGTCTTACAAACACACTAACTGTCTTAAAAGACACACAACAGTCTTACAAGACATACTACAGCTACAAACATACAAGACACCTACCGTCTTACAAGACACACACAGTCTTACAAGACACACTACAGTCTTTACAAGACACACTACAGTTCTTTCAAGACAACACTGTAGTTCAAGACACACTGTAGTCTTGACAAGACACACTATAGTCTTACAAGACACACTACAATCTTACAAGACACACTACAGTCTTACAAGACCACTTACACTCTTAAAAGACACACTACAGATCTTACAATACACACTACAGTCATTACAAGACCATTACAGTCTTACAAGACACACAACAGTCCTTTCAGACACCCTACAGTCTTACAAGACATACTACAGTCCATACAAGACACACTACAAGTCTAACAAGACACACACAGTCTTACAAGACACACTTCATCTTACAAGACACACTACAGTCTTACAAGACATACTGCAGTCTTCCAACCCATACATACAGTCTTACAATACACACTACAGTCTTACAAGACACACTACTGATCTTACAAGACCATACTCCACTCTTATCGTACCATACTACAGTCTTACCAATACACACTACAGTCTTACAAGACGCACTACAGTCATATCAGACACACTGTAATCTTACCATACACTCTACATCTTAAAAGACACACTACATGTCTTACAAGACACAACTACAGTCTAACTATACACACAATAGTCTTTCAAGACACACTTAGTTTCAAGACACACTGTAGTCTTTACAAACACACAACAGCTTACAAGACTCTCACAGTCTTACAAGACACCACTACATCTTACAAGACACACTACAGTCTTTACAAGAAACACTACAGTCATACAAGACACACTACAGTCTTACAAGACAAACTACAGTCTAACAAGACACACTACAGTCTTCAAGACCCACTACAGTCTTAGAAGACACACAACAGCTTCAAGACACATCTACTGCTTACAAGATGCACTACAGTCTGTACAAGACACACTACAGTCCTTACAAGACACACTTCAGTCTTTACAAGACACACTACAGTCTTAAAGACACACACAGTCTTACAAAGACATACACAGTCTTACAAGACATACTACAGTCTTTACAAACAAAACTACAGTGATACAAGATACACTTCGGTATTACAAGACAACCACACTACAGTCTTACAAGAACATCAACAGCCTTACAAGACAACTACAGTCTTACAAGACATACTACATTTTTACAAGACAAACTACAGTCTTACAGGACACACTACAGCTCTTACAATGCATACTTCAGTCCCTTACAAGACACAACTACAGTCTTACAAGACACTCTACAGTCTTACAAGACACACTACAGTCTTACAAGACATACTTCAGTCTTACAAGACACACTACAGTCTTACAAGACACACTACAGTCTTACAAACACACTACAGTCTTTCAAGACACACTGTATTTCCACACACACTTGTAAGTTATTACAATACACAACTACAGTCTTAAAAGACACACTGCAGTCTTACAAGGACATACTCCAGTCTTACAAAGATATACTCAATCCCCCCGTACAAGACACACTACATCTTACAAGACACACTACAGCTTACAAAACATACTACAGTCTTTACAAGACATCCTACAGGCTTACAAACACACTACCGTCTTACAAGACACACTACCAGTCTTTAAGACACACTGTAGTCCTAGAAGACACACTACAGACTTGCAAGACGCACTAACAGTCTTACAAGAACACTACAGTCCTACAAGACAACTACAGTCTTTCAAGACCACTTCCCGTTCAAGGCACACAGTAGTCTTACAAGACACACTACATCTTACAAGACACACTTCAGTCTAACAAGCACACTACAGTCTTACAAGACACACTACAAGACTTAAAAGACACACTACAGTGTTACAAGACACACTACCGTCTTCAAGACACACAACAGCATACAAGACATACTAACAGTCTTACAAGACACACCTCAAATCTTACAAAACACTACAGTCTTATACACGACACACTACAGTCTTAACAAGACATACATACAGTCCTACAAGACACACACGTCCTTACAAGACACACTACAGTCGCTCAAGCACACTACAGTCTTACAATACATACTACATTCTTACATAACATACTACAGTCTTACAAGACACACACGAGTCTTACAAGGACACACTACAGTCTTTCAAGACACACTGTAATCTTACAAGACACACAACAGATCTACAAGAACACACTACAATCTTACAAGACACACTACGTCTTACAACTCTACAGTATTACAAGACCACACTACATTCTTAACCACACTACAGTCTTACGAGAACAAACTACAGTCTTACAAGACACTCTACAGTCTTGCAAGAACACCCTACAGTCTTAGAAAGACACACTACAGTTCTTTTCCAAGACACCCTACAGTCTACAAATACACTACAGTCTTACAAAGACACACTACAGTCTGTTACAAGACACACTTCAGGTCTTACAAGACACACTACTGTCTTAAAACACACCTACAAACTTACAAGACATACTGACAGTCATACAAGACATACAATACAACACAACCGACTTACAAGACACACTACAGTCTGTACAAGACACACAACAGTCCCATCAAGAACCACACTGTAGTTCAAGACACACTGTAGTCTTAAAGACACACGAAAATAGTCCTTACAGACACACTACAATCCTTACAAGACCACACTACATTCTTACCAAGACACACTACACTCTTAAAGAGCAACACTACAGACTTACAAGCACACTACAGTCTTACAAGACACAATACTGTCTACACGACACACTACAGTCTTTCCAAGACACACTACAGTCCTTACAAGACATACAACAGTCTTACAAGACTCACTATATAACTAACAAGACACACTACAGTAATACAAACACACTTCAGTCTTACAAGACCCCACAACAGTCTTACAAGACATACTGCAGGTCTTCCAACACATACAAACAGTCTACAAGACACACTCCAGTCTTAACAAGACACACTACTGTCTTACAAGAACATACTACCCTCTTACGTAACATACAACAGTCTTACAAGACACACTACAGACTTACAAGACGCACTACAGTCCTTTCAAGACACACCGTAATCTTACAAGACACACTACAGTCTACAAGACACACTACACTCTTACAAGACAAACTACAGTCTTACAATACACACTAACAGTCTACAAGACACACACAGTCTTACAATACACACTAAAGACTTTCAATGACACACGTATTTCAATGACACACAGTAGACATACAAGTCACACTAGCAGTCTAACAAGACTCTACAGTCTTACAAGACACACAACAGTCCTTACAAGTGACCTACAGTCTTACAAGAACACATCTACATCCTACAAGACAAACTACAGTCTTACAAGACACATCTACAGTCTTGCAAATACACACTACAGTCTTAGAAGACACCTACCTTCCTTGTCAAGACACACAACTGTCTTACAAGATGCACTACATCTTACAAGACACACTACAGAGTTACAAGACACACTTCATTCATACAAGACACACTACAGTCTTAAAGACACACTACAAGTCTTACATGAATACTACAGACACCGGTTACAAGAACATACTACAGTCTTACAAGACACACAACCGTCTTACAAGACACACTACAGTCCTTACAAGACACACTACAGTCTACAAGACATACTTCAGCTTACAAGACACACTACAATCTTACAAGACATACTACCGTCTTACAAACCCACTACAGTCTTACAAACACACTACAGTCTTACAAGACAAACTACCGTTGACATGACATACACAGTCTTACAATACACACTACAGTCGTACGAGACAACACCTGCAGTCTTACAAGACACACTAACAGTCTTACAAAACATACTACAGTCATACATGACATACTAACAGTCCTTAACAAGACACAATACAGTCTTACAAGAGACACACAAACAGTCTTTCAAGACACACTGTAATCTTACAAACACACTACAGTCTTACAAACACACACAGTCTTACAAGACACACTACAGTCTTACAGACACACTACAGTCTTACTAGACACACTTATTCAAGACACACTGTAGTCCTTACAAGACACACTCATCTACAAGACTCCCTACAGTCATACCAGACACACTACAGTCTTCAAGACACACTACAATCTTACAAGAGAAACATTCAGTCTTACAAGGAACACTATATCTTACAGACACAATTACCGTCTTACAAGACACACTACAGACATACAAACACACCTACAGTCTTACAATACATACTACCGTCTTACATGACATACTACAGTCCTACAGCACACACAGTCTTACGAGACCCACTACAGTATCACAAGACACACTACGGTCTTACCAAGACATACTACAGTCTTACATGACATACTACATCTTACAAGACACACTACAGTCTTACAAGACACACTACAGTCTTTCAAGACACACTAGTAATCTTACAAGACACACTACAGTCCTTTCAAGACACACAGTAAACATTACAAGACACACTACAGACTTACAAGACACACTACAGTCTTACAAGACACATTTGTGCTGTAATCTTACAAGACACACTACAGTCTTACAAACACACTACAGTCTTTCAAGACACACTGTAATCTACAAGACACACTACAGTCTTACAAGATACACTACAGCTTACAAGGACACTCTAAGGATGTCTTACAAGGCACACTACAGTCTTTCAAGACACTGTAGTTCAAGACACACTGTAGTCTTTACAAGACACTACTACAGTCCTTACAAGACTCACTACAGTCTTACAAGACCCACTACAGTCTTACAGACCACACTACAATCTTACAAGTAGAGAACTACATCTTTACAAGACTCACTACAGTCCTTACAAGACTCACTACTGACTTACACACACCTACCGTCTTATCAAGACAAACTACAATCTTACAAGGACAAAGTACAGTCTCACGAGGAACACTATGTTTGGCAAGACACATTACAGTCTTACAAGATACGACAACAGTACTTTCAGACACACTACAGTCTTACAAGACACACAACAGTCTTACAATCATACTCAGTCTTACAGACACACTACAGTCCCCTTACAATGCATACTTCATACTTTACAAGACACACTACATCTTATAAGACACTCTACAGTTCTTGCAAGACACATTACAGTCCTTACAAGACATACTTTAGTACTACAAACACACTACAGTCTTACAAAGACAACTACTACCGTCCTTTACAAGACACACTACATCTTTCAAGACACCTCTGTAATCTTAGAAGACACACTACAGTCTTGCAAGACACACTACAGTCTCACAGAACACCTACAATCATTACAAGAGAAACTACAGTCTTTACAAGACTCGACTACAGTCTTACAAGACTCACTACTGACTTACAAACACACTACAGTCTTACCAGACAAACAACAGTCCTTACAAGACAAAGTACAGTCACACGAGAACACATAGTCTTGCATGACACATTACAGTCTTACAAGATACACTACAGTCTTACAAGAAACACACTTAGATCTTACAAAGACACACTATAGTCTACGAGACAACTACAGTCTTACAAGACACACTACAGTCTTCAAGACAATACTACAGTCTTAACATGACTACTGCAGTCTTTCAAACACACTACATTCTTACTAGACCCACTAAAACCTTAAAAGACACATCTACAGTCTACAAGACTTACTACATCCTTACATGAGCATACTACAGTCTTACAAGACACACTACAGTCTTACAAGACACACTACAGTCTTTGAAGACACACTGTAATCTTTTACAAGACACACTACCTGTCTTACAAGAACACACTACAGTCTTAACAAGATCACACACAGTCCTTACAAGACACACTACAGTCCTTCCAAGACACACTACCGTCTTACAAGACATGGCGGCAGTCTTACAAGACATACTACAGTCTTACAAGACATACTCAGTTTGACAAGACAAACTACAGTCTTACAGTACACACTACAGTCTTTACAAGCATACTTCAGTCTTACAAGACACACTACAGTCTTACAGACACTCTACAGTCTTACAAGACCAACTACAGTCTTACAAGACATACTTCATCATACAAGACACACTACAGTCATACAAGAACACACTACATGTCTTACAAGACACACTACAGTCCCTTTCAAGACTTCACTGTAGATCACACACACACTGAGTTTAACAAGACAACTACAGTCTTAAAAGGCACACATGGCAGTCTTGACAAGACATAGCTACAGACTACAAGATATACCACAATCTACAAGACAACACATTCTAACAAATACACACTTCCGTTCTAGCAAGACACACAACGTCTATACAAAACAAACTACAGTCTTACAAGACATAACAACAGACTTACAAGACCACACTACCGTCTTACAATACACACTACAGTCCTTTCATGACACACTGTAATCTTAGAAGACACACTACAGCTTGCAAGACCACTACAGTCTTACAAGACACCCTACAGTCCTACAAGACAACTACAGTCTTTCAAGACACACTGTCGTTCAGTCACACAGAATCTTACAAGACAACACTACAGTCCTCACAAGAACACACTTCAGTCTAGGCCACAAGCACACTACAGTCCTTACAAGACACACTACAGTCTTAAAAGACACACTACAAGTGTTACAAACACACTACCGACTTTCAAGATCACACTACCGTCTTTCAAGCACACTACGTCTTACAAGACCATAACTACATCTTACATGGAAGACACACCACAGTCTTACAAGACACACTAACAGTCTTACAAGACACACCTACATCTTACAAGACATACAACAGTCTTTACAAGACACACTACAGTTCCTACAAGACACACTACATTCTTTACAAGACATACTACAGTCTAACATAACATACTACAGTCTTAACAAGACACAATAAAGTCCTTACAAGGACCACACTACATTCTTTCAAGACACACTGTAATCTAACAAGACACACTACAGTCTTACAAGACACACTACTATCTTACAAGACACATACATCTTTACAAGACACACTACAGTCTTTTCAATACACACTGTTAGTTCAAGACACAATGAAGTCTAACAAGACACACTACAGTCTTAACAGCCTCTACAGTCTTACAAGACACACAACAGTCTTACAAGACACACTCAGTCCTTTACGAGACAAACTACAGTCTTACAAGACACACTACAGTCTTGTCAAACACACTACTGTCTTAGAAAGACACACTACAGTCTTTCAGACACACTACAGTCTTACAATATACATCTACATTCTACTAACACACTTACAGTGTTACAAGACACACTTCAGTCTTACAAGACACACTACTGTCTTAAAAGACACACTACAATCTTACAAGACATACTACAGTCTTACAAGACATACAAGACACACTACCGTCTTACAAGACACACTACAGTCTTACAAGACACACTACAGTCTTATCAAGACACACTGTAGTTCAAGACACACTGTAGTCTTACAAGACACACTATAGTCTTACAAGACACACTACAATCTTACAAGACACACTACAGTCTTACAAGACACACTACACTCTTACAAGACACACTACAGTCTTACAAGACACACTACAGTCTTACAAGACACATTACTGTCTTACAAGACACACTACAGTCTTACAAGACACACTACAGTCTTACAAGACATACTACAGTCTTACAAGACACACTATAGTCTAACAAGACACACTACAGTATTACAAGACACACTACAGTCTTACAAGACACACTACAGTCTTACAAGACATACTGCAGTCTTCCAACACATACTACAGTCTTACAAGACACACTACAGTCTTACAAGACACACTACTGTCTTACAAGACATACTACACTCTTACGTAACATACTACAGTCTTACAAGACACACTACAGTCTTACTCACTACAGTCTTACAAGACTCACTACTGTCTTACAAGACACACTACAGTCTTACAAGACAAACTACAGTCTTACAAGACAAAGTACAGTCTCACGAGGAACACTATAGTCTTGCAAGACACATTACAGTCTTACAAGATACACTACAGTCTTACAAGACACACTAGAGTCTTACAAGACACACTATAGTCTTACGAGACACACTACAGTCTTACAAGACACACTACAGTCTTACAAGACATACTACAGTCTTACATGACATACTGCAGTCTTTCAAGACACACTACAGTCTTACGAGACACACTAAAGTCTTACAAGACACACTACAGTCTTACAAGATTACTACAGTCTTACATGACATACTACAGTCTTACAAGACACACTACAGTCTTACAAGACACACTACAGTCTTGAAGACACACTGTAATCTTACAAGACACACTACAGTCTTACAAGACACACTACAGTCTTACAAGACACACTACAGTCTTACAAGACACACTACAGTCTTACAAGACACACTACAGTCTTACAAGACATGCTTCAGTCTTACAAGACATACTACAGTCTTACAAGACATACTACAGTTTTACAAGACAAACTACAGTCTTACAGGACACACTACAGTCTTACAAGGCATACTTCAGTCTTACAAGACACACTACAGTCTTACAAGACACTCTACAGTCTTACAAGACACACTACAGTCTTACAAGACATACTTCAGTCTTACAAGACACACTACAGTCTTACAAGACACACTACAGTCTTACAAGACACACTACAGTCTTTCAAGACTCACTGTAGTTCAACACACACTGTAGTCTTACAAGACACACTACAGTCTTAAAAGACACACTGCAGTCTTACAAGACATACTACAGTCTTACAGATATCCCCTAAAAAAATCTTTCAAAAACC
>NC_069404.1:1541098-1566680 GCF_026875155.1 Cherax quadricarinatus | reverse complement strand
TAAGACAAATAGGTGTCTTTTAAATTAAAAGTGTTGAAAGACTGTAGTGTGTCTTGTAAGACTGTAGTGTGTTTTTGTAAGATGTAGTGTGTTTGTAAACTGTAGTGTGTCTTGTAAACTGTAGTGGTCTTGTAAAACTGAGTGTGTCTTGTAAGACGTAGTGTGTCTTGTAAGCTGTAGTTGTGTCTTTTTAAGACTTTGTGTGTCTTGTAAGACTGTAGTGTGTCTTGTAAGACTGTAGTGTGTCTTGTAAGACTGTAGTGTCTCTTGTAAGACTCTAGTGTGTCTTGTAAGACTGTAGTGTGTCTTGTAAGACTGTAGTATGTCTTGTAAGACTGTAGTGTGTCTTGTAAGAGTGTAGTGTGTCTTGTAAGACTGTAGTCTGTCTTGTAAGACTGTAGTATGTCTTGTAAGACTGTAGTGTGTCTTGTAAGACTGTAGAATGTCTTGTAAGACTGTAGTATGTCTTGTAAGGCTGTAGTGTGTCTTGTAAGACTGTAGTATGTCTTGTAAGACTGTAGTGTGTCTTGTGAGGCTGTAGTGTGTCTTGTAAGACTGTAGTGTGTCTTGTAAGACTGTAGTGTGTCTTGTAAGATTGTAGTATGTCTTGTAAGACTGTAGTATGTCTTGTAAGACTGTAGTGTGTCTTGTAAGATTGTAGTATGTCTTGTAAGACTGTAGTATGTCTTGTAAGACTGTAGTGTGTCTTGTAAGATTACAGAGTGTCTTGAAAGACTGTAGTGTGTCTTGTAAGATTACTAGAGGTGTCTTGAAAGACTGTAGTGTGTCTTGTAAGATTACAGTGTGTCTTGAAAGACTGTAGTGTGTCTTGTAAGACTGTAGTGTGTCTTATAAGACGGTAGTATGTCTTGTAAGACTGTAGTGTGTCTTGTAAGATTACAGAGTGTCTTGAAAGGACTGTAGTGTGTCTTGTAAGATTACAGAGTGTCTTGAAAGACTGTAGTGTGTCTTGTAAGATTACAGAGTGTCTTGAAAGACTGTAGTGTGTCTTGTAAGATTACAGATGTGTCTTGAAAGACTGTAGTGTGTCTTGTAAGATTACAGAGTGTCTTGTAGACTGTAGTGTGTCTTGTAAGATTCAGAGTGTCTTGAAAGACTGTAGTGTGTCTTGTAAGATTGTTGTGTGTCTTGTAGACTGTAGTGTGTCTTGTAAGACTGTAGTGTGTCTTATAAGATTACGAGTGTTCTTTGAAAGACTGTAGTGTGTCTTGTAAGATTACAGAGTGTCTTGAAAGACTGTAGTGTGTCTTGTAAGATTACAGAGTGTCTTGAAAGACTGTAGTGTGTCTTGTAAGACTGTAGTGTGTCTTATAAGACGGTAGTATGTCTTGTAAGACTGTAGTGTGTCTTGTAAGATTACAGAGTGTCTTGAAAGACTGTAGTGTGTCTTGTAAGATTACGAGTGTCTTGAAAGACTGTAGTGTGTCTTGTAAGATTACAGAGTGTCTTGAAAGACTGTAGTGTGTCTTGTAAGATTACAGAGTTGTCTTGAAAGACTGTAGTGTGTCTTGTAAGATTACAGAGTGTCTTGTAAGACTGTAGTGTGTCTTGTAAGATTACAGAGTGTCTTGAAAGACTGTAGTGTGTCTTGTAAGACTGTAGTGTGTCTTGTAAGATTGTAGTGTGTCTTGTAACACTGTAGTGTGTCTTGTAACACTGTAGTGTGTCTTGTAACACTGTAGTGTGTCTTGTAAGACAGTAGTGTGTCTTGTAAGTCTGTAGTGTGTCTTGTAAGACTTTAGTGTGTCTTGTAAGACTGTAGTGTGTCTTGTAAGATTACAGTGTGTCTTGAAAGACTGTAGTGTGTCTTGTAAGACAGTAGTGTGTCTTGTAAGACAGTAGTATGTCTTGTAAGACTGTAGTGTGTCTTGTAAGACTGTAGTGTGTCTTGTAAGATGTTGTAGTGGTTCTTGTAAGATGTAAGTGTGTCTTGTAAGACTGTAGTGTGTCTTGTAAGACTGTAGTATGTCTTGTAAGACTGTAGTGTGTCTTGTAAGACTGTAGTATGTCTTGTAAGACTGTAGTGTGTCTTGTAGGCTGTAGTGTGTCTTGTAAGACTGTAGTATGTCTTGTAAGACTGTAGTGTGTCTTGTAAGACTGCAGTGTGTCTTGTAAGATTGTAGTATGTCTTGTAAGACTGTAGTATGTCTTGTAAGACTGTAGTGTGTCTTGTAAGATTATAGTGTGTCTTGTAAGACTGTAGTGTGTCTTGTAAGACTGTAGTGTGTCTTGTAAGACGGTAGTTGTCTTGTAAGACTGTAGTGTGTCTTGTAAGACTGTAGTGTGTCTTGTAAGACTGTAGTGTGTCTTGTAAGACTGTAGTGTGTCTTGTAAGACTGTAGTGTGTCTTGTAAACTGTAGTTTGTCTTGTAAGACGTAGTGTTCTTGTAAGACTGTAGTGTGTCTTGTAAGACTGTAGTGTGTCTTGTAAGACTGTAGTGTGTCTTGTAAGACGTTAGTGTGTCTTGTAAGACTGTAGTGTGTCTTGTAAGACTGTAGTGTGTCTTGTAAGACTGTAGTGTGTCTTGTAAGACTTACAGTGTGTCTTGAAGGACTGTAGTGTGTCTTGTTAGACTGTAGTGTGTCTTGTAAGACTGTAGTGTGTCTTGTAAGACTAGAGTATGTCTTGTAAAACTGTAGTGTGTCTTGTAAGACTGTAGTGTGTCTTGTTAGACTGTAGTGTGTCTTGTAAGACTGTAGTGTGTCTTGTTAGACTGTAGTGTGTCTTGTAAGACTGTAGTGTGTCTTGTAAGACTGTAGTGTGTCTTGTAAGACTGTAGTGTGTCTTGTAAGACTAGTGTGTCTTGTAAGACTGTAGTGTGTCTTGTAAGACTGTAGTGTGTCTTGTAAGACTGTAGAATGTTTTGTAAGACTTTAGTCTCTCTTGAAAGACTGTAGTGTGTCTTGTAATACTGTAGAATGTTTTGTAAGACTTTAGTCTCTCTTGAAAGACTGTAGTGTGTCTTGTAAGACAGTAGTGTGTCTTGTAAGACTGTAGTATGTCTTGTAAGACTGTAGTGTGTCTTGTAAGACTGTAGTGTGTCTTGTAAGACTGTAGTTTGTCTTTTAAGACTGTAGTGTGTCATGTAAGAATGTAGTATGTCTTTTAAGACGGTAGTGTGTCTTGTAAGACTGTAGTGTGTCTTGTAAGACTGGAATGTCTTGTAAGACTCTAGTATGTCGTGTAAGACGTAGGTCTTGAAACACTGCTAGTGTGTCTTGTTGAGACTGTAGTGTGTCTTGTAAGACTGTAGTGTGTTTGTAAGACTGTAGTGTGTCTTGTAGACTGTAGTGTGTCTTCCAAGACTGTAGTGTGTCTTGTAAGACATAGTTTATCTTGTAAGACTGTAGTGTGTTCCTGTAGGCTGTAGTGTGTCTTGTAAGACTGTAGTGTGTCTTGTAAGGACTGTAGTGTGTCTTGTAATGAATGGTAGTGTGTCTTGTAGACTGTGTGTGTCTTGTAAGACTGAAGGTGTCTTCTAAACACTGTAGTGTGTCTTGTAAGTCTGTAGTGTGTCTTGTAAGGCTGTAGTGTGTTTGTAAGACCGTAGTGTTGTCTTGTAAAACTGTAGTGTGTCTTGTAACACTGTAATGTCTTGTTAGACTTTAGTATGCTCGTGTAAGACTTGTAGTATGTCTTGTAAGACTGTAGTGTGTCTTGTAAGAATGTGTGTGTTTGTAAGACTGTAGTGGTGTTTTTAAGACTGTGTGTGTCTTGTAAGACTGTAGTATATCTTGTAAGATATAGTTGTGTCTTGTAAGACTGTAGTGTGTCTTGTAAGACTGTAGTGTGTATTGTAAGATCTGTAGTGTGTCTTGTAAGGCTGTAGTGTGTGTCTTGTAAGACTGTAGTATGCCTGTAAGACTGTAGTGTGTCTTGTAGACTGTAGTGTTGTCTTGTAAGACTGTAGAATGTCTTGTAAGACTGTAGTCTGTATTGAAAGACTGAAGTGGGTCTTGTAAGACTGTAGTGTGTCTTGTAAGCTGTTGTACTATGTCTTGTAAGACTGTAGATGTGTCTTGTAAGGACTGTAGTGTGTCTTGTAAGACTGTAGTGTGTCTTTTAAGGAACTGTAGTGTGTCTTGTAAGACTGTAGTATGTTCTTGTAAGGACTAGTAGTGTGTTCTTGTAAGACTGAAGTGTGTTTTGTAAGACTGTAGGTGTGTCTTGTAAAGGGACTGTAGTGAGTCTTCCAAGATGTAGTGTGTCTCGTAAGACGGTATTGTGTTCTTGTAAGAACTGTAGTGTGTCTTGTAAGGACTCTAGTGTGTTTGTAAGACTGTAGTGTGTCTTGTTAAGACTTCAGTGTGTCTTGAACTACAGTGTGTCTTGAAAGATGTAGTGTGTCTTGTAAGACTGTAGTGTGTCTTGTAAAACTGTTAGTTGTGTCTTGTAAGACTGTAGTGTGTCTTGTAAGACTGTAGTGTGTCTGATAAGACTGTAGTGCGTCTAGTAAGACTGAGTGTGTCTTGAAAGGACTGTAGTGTGTCTTGTAAGATTTTCAGTTGGACTGGAAAAGACTGTAGTGTGTCTTGTAAGACTGTAGTGTTGTTTGTCAGACTGTAGTGTGTATTGTAAGACTGAAGTGTTCTTTTAAGACTGTAGCGTGTCTTGTAAGACATTCTAGTGTGTTTGTAAGGACTGATAGTGTGTCCTTGTAAGACTGTAGGTGTGTCTTGGAAGACGTAGTTTGTCTTGTAAGATGTAGTGTTGTCTTGTAAGAATATAGTGAGTTTGTAAGACTGTAGTGTGTCCTGTAAGACTGAAGTTGTCTTTGTAAGACTATAGTGTGTCTTCTAAGACTGTAGTGTGTCTTGTAGACTGTAGTTGTTTGTATGACTGTAGTGTGTCTGTAAGACTGAAGTGTGTCTTGTAAGACTGAAGTTTGTCTTGTAAGGCTGAAGTGTGTCTGTAAGACTGTAGTGTGTCATGCTAAGAACTGATAGTGTGTCTTGTAAGACTGTAGTGTGTCTTGTAAGACTGTAGTGTGTCTTGTAAGACTACAGTGTGTCTTGAACTACAGTGAGTCTTGAAAGACTGTAGTGTGTCTTGTAAGACTGTAGTGTGTCTTGTAAGACTGTAGTGTGTCTTGTAAGACTGTAGTATGTCTTGTAAGACTGTAGTGTGTCTTGTAAGACTGTAGTGTGTCTTGTAAGATCTGTAGTGTGTCTTGTAAGACGGTAGCTGTGTCTTGTAGACGTAGTCTTTAGCCTTGTCTTGTAAGGACTGTAGTGTGTATAGCAGACTGTAGTGTGTCTTTTGTAAGACTGTAGTGTATCTTGTAAGACTGTAGTGTGTATTGGAAGACTGTAGTGTGTCTTGTAAGACTGTAGTGAGTCTTGTATGACTTGTAGTGGTCTTGTAAAATGTAGAATGTATTTTAAGGGACTTTAGTCTGTCTTGAAAGACTGTAGTGTGTCTTGTTAGACTGTAGTTCTTACAAGAACCACATACAATCTTACCAGGACACACTACAGTCTTACAGATAAACACTGAAGTCTTACAAGACACTAGTCTTACAGTCACATACAGTCCTATATGAAACACTTGCATGTCTTACAAGACGCACTGTAGTCTTCCCGACACACTACAGTCTTTCAAGACATGCTACCGTTTACAAGACACACTACCGTCTTACAAGAAAACCCCCCCGGCACTACATCTACAAGTCACACTACAGTCTTACAGACACACTACAGTCTTTTCAAGACACAGTGTAGTCTACAAGACACACTACAGTCTTACAAGACACGATACTGTCTTACAAGACACTCTACAGTCTTCAGGAAACACTACAGTCTTACAAGAACACACTACAGGTCTTACAGACACACTACAGTCTTTCAAGACATGCTACAGTTCTTACAAGACCACACTCAGTCTTACAAGACACACGTGTAGTTCTTACTAGACACACTACAGTCTTACAAGACACACTACAGTCTTACAGGACACTCTACAGTCTTACCAAGACACACTACAGTCTTTCAAAACACACTACAGTATTACATAACAACACTACAGTCTAACCAAGACTCTCTACAGTCTACAATACCACTGAAGTCTTACAAGGACACTAGTCTTACAAGACACATAACAGTCTTACAAGACACACTACAGTCTTACAAGACACACTACAGTCTTACAAGACACACTGCAGTCTTACAGGACACACTACAGTCTTACAAGACACACTACAGTCTTACAATGACACCATATATCTTACAAGACACATGTAGTACTTACAAGACCAACTACTCAGTCTTACAAGACACGCTACAGTCTTACAAGACCACTCTACACTCTTACAAGACACACTACAGTTCTTACAAGACACACTGTAGTCTTACAAGACACACTACAAGTCTTTACAAGACACGCTACAGTCTTACAAGACTCTCTACGTCTTACAAGACACACTACAGTCATACAAGACACACTATAGTCTTACAAGACACTCTACAGGTCATCAAGACACACTACAGTCTTACAAGAAACATTTCAGTCTTACAAGACACACTGTAGTCTTACAAGACCATCTACAGTTCTTACAAGTCACACTACCAGTCTTACAAGGGCAAATCTACAGTATTACAAGACACACTACGTCTTACAGACACACTACAGTCTTACAAAGACACACTCAAGTCTTACAAGACATAGTCTTACAAGAACACTACAGTCTTACAAGACACACTACATCTTACCCCAAGACACAACAACAGTCTTACAAGACACACTGCAGTCTTACAAGACAGACCTAACAGTCTTACAAGACACACTACTGTATTAAAGACTCACTCAGTCTACAAGACACACTACAGTCTTACAAGACACACTGCCAAGTCTTATAATAGACACACTACAGTCTTACAAAGACGCAACTAACAGTCTTAACAAGACACTCATAGTCTTCAAGACACACTACAGTCTTACAAGTCACACTCTAGCTAACAAGTCATCTCCAGTCTTACAGACCACTACAGTCTTACAAGATTACCTACAGGTCTTACAAGGGGACACACTACAGATCATACAAGACACACTACAGTTTTACAAGACTCACTACAGTTCTTACAAGACACACTGAAGTCTTACAAGACACTAGTCTTACAAGACACACAACAGTCTTACAAAACACACTACAGTCTTAACAAGACACACTACAGTTTACAAGACCTCACTACGTCCCTAGAAGAAACACTACAGTCTTACAAGGACACACTTACGTCTATACAAGACACACTACAAGTCTTACAAGACCACCACTACAGGCTTACAAGGACACGCTACAGCCTTAAAGACACTCTACAGTCTTACAAGAACACTACATTCTTACAAAACACACCATAGTCTTAACCAAGGAACACACTACAGTCTTGCAGACACACTGTAGTCTTCAAGACCACTACAGTCTTACAAGACACATACACTCTTACGAGACACTCTACAGTTTACAAGACACAATACAGTCTTACACAAGACACACTACAGTCTTAAAGACACTCTACAGTCTTACAAGACAACACTACACCTTAAAGACATACTACCAGTCTTACAAGACACACTACAGTCTTACAAGACACACTACAGTCTTACAAGACACACTACAGTCTTACAAGGACACATGAAGTCTTCGAAGAAGACTCCTCTAAGTACATTACAAGTCACACCTTTTTTTTTAAACAGTCTTACAAGACACACTCTAGTCTTACAAGAAACACTGCAGTCTTATACAAGACCACGCTACAGTGTTACAGACACTCTACAGTCTTACAAGACACACTACAGTCTTACAAGACACACTACAGTTCTTGTAAGACACACTACAGTCTTTCAAGACACACGGTAGTCTTGCAAGGACACCACTACAGTCTTACAAAGACACGCTACAATCTTACAAGACACTCTACAGTCTTACAAAACACACTACAGTCTTACAAGACACATTACAGTCTTTCAAGACACACTACAGTCTTTCAAGACACACTACAGTCTTACAAGACACACTACAATCTTACCAGACACACTACAGTCTTACAAGACACACTGAAGTCTTCGAAGACACTAGTCTTACAAGTCACACTACAGTCTTACAAGACACACTCTAGTCTTACAAGACACACTGCAGTCTTACAAGACACGCTACAGTGTTACAAGACACTCTACAGTCTTACAAGACACACTACAGTCTTACAAGACACACTACAGTCTTGTAAGACACACTACAGTCTTTCAAGACACACTGTAGTCTTGCAAGACACACTACAGTCTTACAAGACACGCTACAATCTTACAAGACACACTACAGTCTTACAAGACACACTACAGTCTTACAAGGCACAGTACAGTCTTACAAGACACACTACAGTCTTACAAGACACACTACAGCCTTACAAGACACACTACAGTCTTACAAGACACACTGCAGTCTTACAGGACTCACTACCGTCTTACAAGACACTAGTCTCACAAGACACTCTACAGTCTTACAAGACACACTACAGTCTTACAAGACACACTACAGTCTTACAAGACACACTACAGTCTTACAAGACACACTACAGTCTTACAAGACACACAACAGTCTTACAAGACACACTACAGTCTTACAAGACACGCTACAGTCTTACAAGACACTCTACAGTCAAACAAGACACACTACAGTCTTACAAGACACACTACAGTCTCACAAGACTCACTAAAGTCTTAAAAGACACACTGATGTTTTACAAGACACTAGTCTTACAAGACACACTACAGTCTTACAAGACACACTACAGTCTTACAAGACACACTTCAGCCTTACAAGACACACTAGAGTTATTCAAGACACACTGTAGTCTTACAACACACGCTACAGTCTTACAAGACACTCTACAGTCTTACAAGACACACTACAGTCTTACAAGACACCTACAGTTTTTCAAGACCACTCAGTCTTAAAGACACACTACAGTCTTACAAGACCACTAAAATCTTAAAAGACAACTACGTCTTGAAGCCCCAAAATTTCTTTAAAGCCCAATGGTTTTTAAGACTAGTGTTTTAAGACACATTGGTCTTACAGACCTTTAAAGTTTTTAAAGACTAGTTTTTAAGACCAGGTGCTTAAGACTAGTTTTCAAAAGTACGTCTTTAAGCCCCTGAGTTGGCACCTCGTCTTCAAGACGCATTTCTTACAGCCTTACGGTCTTGTAAGACTGTAGTGTGTCTTGTAAGCCCGAGTGTGTCTTGTAAGACTGTAGTGTGTCTTGTAAGACTAAGTGTGTGTAAGACTTTAAAAGGTATGTTATTGGGGTAGGGGGTGGGGCCATTTGTTTAATTATTTTGTCTTAAGGTAATCCCTTTAGTGTAGTTTTTTTAAGTGTGTTTTAAAAAATGTATTTCCTTTGTGAGTTTTTTAAGGAGTATGTGTCTTGTAATATGTTTTGTAAATGCTTTTCCTCATTTGTGAAACGGTCATGTTATTTCCGGGTAGGGGGGGGAGGAATAATTAAGTCATAAGAAATCCAATTGGGTGATGGGGTTTGGTTTTAAATTTGGTGTTGTATGGGGGAGGGATTGGGTCCCTGTTTTGTGGTATCTTTTTCACTGTTGTTGTTTCCAAGGGGGGAAATTAAGGGGTCATGTTTCAGTTGGGGGAGGGTTTGTCATGTTTTGTGTGAGTGGGGGGAGGGATGATGGGTCACCTGTGTTGTGTGAGTGGGGGAGGGATGATGGGTCACCTGTGTTGTGTGAGGGGGGGAGGGATGATGGGTCACCTGTGTTGTGTGAGTGGGGGGAGGGATAAAGGGCCACCTGTGTTGTGTGAGTGGGGGGGGGATGAGGGGGTCACCTGTGTTGTGTGAGTGGGGGGAGGGATGATGGGCACCTGTGTTGTGTGAGTGGGGGGGGAATGAGGGGTCACCTGTGTTGGTGAGTGGGGGGAGGGATGATGGGCCACTGTGTTGTGTGAGTGGGGGGAGGGATGATGGGTCACCTGGTTGTGTGAGTGGGGGGAGGATGATGGGCCACCTGTGTTGTGTGAGTGGGGGGAGGGATGATGGGTCACCTGTTTTTGTGTGAGTGGGGGGAGGGATGATGGGTCACCTGTTTGTGTGAGTGGGGGAGGGATGATGGGTCACCTGTGTTGTGTGAGTGGGGGAGGGATGATGGGTCCCTGTGTTGTGTGAGTGGGGGGGGGGATAAATGGGTCACCTGTGTTGTGTGAGTGGGGGGAGGGATGATGGGTCACCTGTTTTTGTGTGAGTGGGGGGAGGGATGATGGGTCACCTGTGTTGTGTGAGTGGGGGAGGGATGATGGGTCACCTGTGTTGTGTGAGGGGGGGGAGGGATATGGGTCACCTGTGTTTGTGTGAGTGGGGGGAGGGATGATGGGTCACCTGTGTTGTGTGAGGGGGGGGAGGGATGATGGTCACCTGTGTTGTGTGAGTGGGGGGAGGGATGATGGGTCACCTGTGTTGTGTGAGTGGGGGGAGGGATATGGGTCACCTGTGTTGTGTGAGTGGGGGGAGGGATGATGGGTCACCTGTGTTGTGTGAGTGGGGGGAGGGATGATGGGTCACCTGTGTTGTGTGAGTGGGGGGAGGGATGATGGGTCACCTGTGTTGTGTGAGTGGGGGGAGGGATGATGGGTCACCTGTGTTGGGGTGGTGGTGGGAGGGATGAGGGGTCACCTGTGTTGTGTGAGTGGGGGGAGGGATGAGGGGTCACCTGTGTTGTGTGAGTGGGGGGAGGGATGATGGGTCCCCTGGGGTTTGGGGAGTGGGGGGGAGGGATGATGGGTCACTTGTGTTGTGTGAGTGGGGGAGGGATGATGGGTCACCTGTGTTGAAAGCACAAGTTTCTTAATAATGCATTTGTAGGTCTTGTGAAATTTTTGTTTGATTGTTATGGGTGATTGTCATTTAGCTTGGTGCATTATTATTGTGTTGAGGTTGTAATTTAGGAGTTATATTTATATTTCATTTTGTGGCCTTTTTTATTATCCCTTTATTCCTTTTTGAATTGTGATATGTTTTAAAAACTTGTATATAGTAATAGTGTCAGGTGTTGCCTGGATTGTTATGTGTTTATATATTGTGTTGTTGATGTTGCCCTTGTTCAAGTCATTTTTTAATTTTAAGTAACGGGAATGTAGAATGTATTCATTGGTGGGGGGGGGGGAAGCAATAATGAGTAGGTTCCACTTTATGAACTTGTGTATTGTGTACTTGTGTAACAACGTACGTAGAAGCAGTCCCGTAGGTTGTGTTCAGTTTATTTTAATATCTTATGTATGTGCTTATTCAGTAGATTGTGTAGTGAATGTTTATTGTTCATCACCATGTCAATGTTACATATTGATATATGTACCTATATGTATTTGTACATGAAGTTTTAAATAAAATATAAAACAAAAAGTAAAATACCTGGTTACTATAGACAACGCTTCAAGGCAGCCGGTTAGTTGAAGTAACTAAGATTAGTCTGTAGATATCCCTATAATGTTATTCAAAATAATGTTAGTGGATGCCAACAAAGTTAACTCATATCAGCTAATCTGTTATTACATCTTAGTCTTCAGTAGTAAATTACCTGTATCCAGTGAAGACCTGCCTAGTATTTTCTCTGTGGTAGCATTACAGAAGTGTTATGAATGTCTTCTCAGGGTTTTGAACAGGTGCACCTTCAGGTGAGGGTAGAACTGAAGGAAGCTAGGAAGGGGATATAATTTCTCAGTGAGAAAAACAAGAGTCATCCTCTTAAAAAGGAAGAAGATACTAGCTGCAATGAATGAAATTAATCTGAATAAAAGAATTAAAGCTAAACGGAAAGGTGAAAGAAACCACTTTCGAGACAACCAGTTCCTTCGCTGTATTATCGGACGAATGTCGTTCGACCATCCAGGACAACAAAAACCACTGATGAAGGTAAGAACGTGCTTGTAGGTAACTCTCAGATTAGATTTATGGACAGGGCTTACTGTAACAGGGATAAAAGGAGGCAGAGAATGTGTTTTCCTGGGGCTGAGATGCAAGATATAATTAGCAAATTAGGAAACATCGTAACTTTTCATGGGTGTAACATTATTATCTGCATTAGCACTGGAGGTAATAATGCTGGGAAGGGCATCCTGGCTGGCCTTGACCTCATCTTTACCCAGGCAAGCAACGGCTCAAGCTCTGCCCAGGGTTTAAAGCCTGTCAACTACAAGGTCATTATGGTTGCATTTAGCCTGCACTTTAATCTCTAAAACAGATTAAACTCTGGGTATGTAAATAGTGAAGTATAACCTTGTGTTGAATTATTATTTATCTTTATTCATAAACTTTTAATACCCCTAAACATTTAATTATCTTAAATTCAATGTAAATGAGGCACACGACCCACTAATTTAGTATTGGTATTGTTCCTATGATATAGTACTAAATTAAATATATATAATATTTCTGTGACATTTATGAAAACAATATTTTCAGTTTTGAATATACAGTCAAACTGTAAAATAGTGAATTTATAAGTATGAATCTCACACTTATTTTAGGGATTAAAATATTCTTGAAGTAAGTGCACAGGTGAATTTCAGCTTTAATTACTCACATGTAGTCGATAGAATTTAAACCTAACAAACTAATTGTGAAAATTATTATTTGAGTAAATTACCTGCACAAGATTTACAGGGTATTACCTGAATTATTACCTGCAAGTAATTTGGGTGAGGTACCTGGAGTTTACCTGGAGGGGGTTCCGGGGGTCAACGCCCCCCGCGGCCCGGTCTTTTGACCAGGCCTCCTGGTGGATCAGAGCCCGATCAACCAGGCTGTTACTGCTGGCTGCACGCAAACCAACGTACGAGCCACAGCCCGCTGGTCAGGAACCGACTTTAGGTGCTTGTCCAGTGCCAGCTTGAAGACTGCCAGGGTCTGTTGGTAATCCCCTTATGTATGCTGGGAGGCAGTTGAAAAAGTCTTGGGCCCCTGACACTTATTGTATGGGGCTCTTAACGTGCTAGTGACACCCCTGCTTTTCATTGGGGGATTGTTGCATCGTCTGCCAAGTCTTTTGCTTTCGTAGTGAGTGATTTTTCGTGTGCAAGTTCGGTACTAGTCCCTCTAGGATTTTCCAGGTGTATATAATCATGTATCTCTCCTGCCTGCGTTCCAGGGAATACAGGTTTTAGGAACCTCAAGCGCTCCCAGTAATGAGGCGTTTTATCTCCGTTATGCATGCCGTGAAGGGGTTTTCTGTACATTTTCTAGGTCAGCAATTTCACCTGCCTTGAAGGTGCTGTTAGTGTGCAGCAATATTCCAGCCTAGATAGAACAAGTGACCTGAAGAGTGTCATCATGGGCTTGGCCTCCCTAGTTTTGAAGGTTCTCATTTTCCATCCTGTCATTTTTCCCAGCAATGCGATTGATACAATGTTATGGTCCTTGAAGGTGAGATCCTCCGACATGATCACTCCCAGGTCTTTTACGTTGGTGTTTCGCTCTATTTTGTGGCCAGAATTTGTTTTGTACTCTGATGAAGATTTAATTCCTCGTGTTTACCATATTTGAGTAATTGAAATTTCTCATGGTTGAACTTCATATTGTTTTCTGCAAACCCCCTGAAAGATTTGGTTGATGTCCGCCTGGAGCCTTGCAGTGTCCCGCAATGGAAGACACTGTCATGCAGATTCGGGTGTCATCTCAAAGGAAGACACGGTGCTGTGGCTGACATCCTTGTCTATGTCGGATATGAGGATGAGGAACAAGATGGGAGCGAGTACTGTGACTTGTGGAACAGAGTTTTTCACCGTAGCTGCCTCGGACTTTACTCTGTTGACGACTACTCTCTGTGTTCTGTTAGTGAGGAAATTATAGATCCATCGACCGACTTTTTCCCGTTATTCCTTTAGCACCATTTTGTGCACTATTACGCCATGGTCACACTTGTCGAAGGCTTTGCAAAGTCTGTATATATTACATCTGCATTTTTTTTTTGTCTTCTAGTGCATCTAGGACCTTGTCGTAAATGATCCAATAGTTGAGACAGACAGGAGCGACCTGTTCTAAATCCATGTTGCCCTGGTTGTGTAACTGATGGGTTTCTAGATGGGTGGTGATCTTGCTTCTTAGGACCCTTTCAAAGATTTTTATGATATGGGATGTTAGTGCTATCGGTCTGTAGTTCTTTGCTGTTGCTTTACTGCCCCCTTTGTGGGTGGGGCTATGTCTGTTGTTTTAGTAACTGTGGGACGACCCCCGTGTTCATGCTCCCTCCCCCATAGGATGGAAAAGGCTCGTGATAGGGGCTTCTTGCAGTTCTTGATGAACACGGAGTTCCATGAGTCTGGCCCTGGGGCAGAGTGCATGGGCATGTCATTTATCGCCTGTTCGAAGTCATTTTTGGCGTCAGGATAACATCGGATAGGCTTGTGTTTAACCAAATTTGAGGCTCTCTCATAAAAAATTCATTTTGATCTTCGACTCTCAGTCTGGTTAGCGGCTTGCTAAAAACTGAGTCATATTGGGACTTGAGTAGCTCACTCATTTCCTTGCTGTCATCTGTGTAGGGCCCCTCTTGTTTTTAAATAGGGGCCCAATACTGGACGTTGTTCTCGACTTTGATTTGGCATAGGAGAAGAAATACTTTTGGGTTTCTTTCGATTTCATTTATGGCTTTTAGTTCTTCCCGCGATTCCTGACTCCTATAAGATTCCTTTAGCTTAAGTTCGATGCTTGCTATTTCTCTGACCAGTGTCTCCCTTAACGCATTTCAGATATATTGACCTCTTTTAGCCGCTCTGTTATTCTTTTCCCTCGCCTGTAAAGGGAGCGCCTGTCTCTTTCTATTTTACATCTACTCCTCCTTTTTCTTAGAGGAATAAGCCTTGTGCATACATCGAGTGCCACCAAATTAATCTGTTCTAGGCATAAGTTGGGGTCTGTTTTGCTTTGTATATCTTCCCAGCTTATATCGGTTAGGACTTGGTTTACTTGGTCCCACTTTATGCTTTTGTTATTGAAGTTGAATTTGGTGAATGCTCCCTCGTGACTAATCTCATTATGTCGGTCTGGGGCTCCACGCATACATGTCTGAACCTCAATTATGTTGTGATCTAAGTATATTGTTTTTGATATGGTGACATTTCTTATCAGATCATCATTGTTAGTGAATATGAGGTCTAGTGTATTCTCCAGTCTAGTAGGCTCTATTATTTGCTGGTTTAAATTGAATTTTGTGCAGAGATTTAAGAGCTCGTGTGAGTGTGAGTTTTCATCAGAGCTGCCTCCTGGTGCTATTACTGCAACAATATTATTTCCTATATTCCTCCATTTTAGGTGCCTTAAGTTGAAATCCCCCAGGAGCAAGATGTTGGGTGCAGGAGCTGGAAGATTTTCCAGACAGTGGTCAATTTTTAACAGCTGTTCCTGGAATTGCTGGGATGTTGCATCCGGAGGCTTGTAGACTACCACAATGACTAGGTTTTGGTTCTCGACCTTTACTGCTAAAACTTCCACTACATCATTTGAGGCATTAAGCAGTTCTGTGCAAACAAGTGACTCTGCAATGTACAGGCCAACCCTTCCCCCCCCTTTTGCCTGTTCACTCTGTCACATCTGTATAGGTTGTAACCTGGGATCCAGCAGGTCGCTGAACTGTAACTCCTTCGAATAGTAAGTAAGTTTACTCAGGTATACACAAATACAGTTACACAGATTATCATACATAGCAGCATATGTGTAGAGAACCTGGGATAACCCAAAAAAGTCAGACAGAGTGACTTATTTCCATTGGGGTCCTTTTAATGTCTTATTACTATTATAGAAAGGAGATAATATCTTATTATTATATTATAAAGGAGATATACTAGGAATAAGATAAAATGAGTTATTTATATTTACATGTTGTTTAGCTAAAAAAAAAATAAAAAATCATTCTCATCCCTTTCTTTAGCTACATTCATCAGACACTTTTTGGCACTCTCTTGAACTGGTTCATGCTATGACTGGCTTTGACATGTGCAGGCAGTCTGTTCCATACCTTTATTGCTGTACAGTAAAAGGTGTTTGAAGCCTGGCCACTGATGTGGGTACTACAAAGTTGTGCTCTCTCCCCCTAGTACTACGGTTGCTTTGGTTCCCAACCTTGACAAAATTGGCAGCAAGATATTCTGGACACTGTGAGCAATTTTATAAACTTGATTAACTTCATTTGTTTTACTCTGTCTTCAACATTCAGCATATCCACTGTTGTAATTCATCCTGGCTTACATGTTCTCTTGGTCCCAGCCCCAGGATGAATCTTACCATTTTGTCTGGGTGATTTGCACTCTATCTTCAGTTTTTCTGTCAAGGCAGAGTACCAAGAAGAGCAAGCGTAGTCCATATGACACTGTATAAGGGCTAGACATAGGGTCCTGCGAGCCTCATTAGGTAGACACTGAGCTTGTCTGTAGAGGAACTTCAGTCTGGCATTCGCTTTCTTTACTATGCTGTTCCCTATCAGTTCTCCTGACATGCATGGGTCAAAGGGGATTCCCAGATATTTTACTGAGGAAACTGAAGTGATGGGTTCCCCATTACACCAAACATGAAAATTATTTACCCTTCTCAGTTTGTTTCGTGCCCGAGTATGGCTTCCGTTTTCCCCAGGTGTAACGATAGTTTGTTGTCGAAGGAACTCCCTACCTCTCACAAAAAGCTAGACCTGTCATTCAATTAATAATTATAATATTAAAACCAGCTACTCTGGTAAATTAAAATTATGTGGACTGTATGTTATATTGTTTTACTTGTTAGGTACACAAAAATATAACTATTAGTGCAATACATAAAATACAACAGTGTTATTAGAAAAGAACTTACCATTTAATTACTGTAGATGGATCATACCACAACACCTGCCTAACACCTAGACCCTACACTGGCTAGCTAGAGATCTAAATGCAAGGACTAATGGTGCACTTCCCTGTGAGTGATGTTCTGCCATCCACACGCAATTCTTGAGGTCCCGCAAATTTCCTGTCCCATTTCTTTAGCAGGGGACAGTAACACGGGTTCCCATTACAAATTCAGGCCGAAACACCCAAATTTTTTCCTCTGAGAATGCCCGATCACATTGTGCACCTCAGTCCAGTGTTCACACATTATATTAAATATGGCATTTCCCTGGCATCACTTAGTAGCTGTTCTACACCCTCCCCCCTCACTCGAAATTTCTCGAAAGGGTCAAACCAGCATCATATTTTATTACACAATTAATATATTCATTTATATGTTCTACATTTAGGAAATTATGTAAAATATTTTCACATTAATTATAAAAAATCGTTTTGGCTTAAATTGGATGTTCCAGACCATGTAAAACAGTGTGAACTTCACTCTCTTTCATCTGATTTCTTTTTTCACTCTTCCAACCAACAAAAAAACATGATTTAAAAAATGCATAAAAGGCATGTCCAGAGGTATTTAACTGTCGTAGACGCTAGGAGGGGCCTTGTGAGATACCCAGGGGTCAAAAGGGAGTTCCTTTCCGCCGTCAGTAGCCCCAAAGAGGCTACTTCCTCACAACTCTTCCTTCAGTTTAAGGCATAAAAAGCAATGACTAGTGAAGATACTGGATCGTAATACCATTTAGGGAAATTATTAAGAATTAGAGAATCATGAGTTAAATTTACTGAGTAATACCGCCCACAGGATGGGTATAAGGTGTATAATAAAGATATTGAACTAAAGACAAGTATCGTGCAAATTTACAAACGGTTATTAATGGACACAACTTGGGGAAATTAATATTAATACTGTGGAAGATTTGAGTCGACAGTGAAGTGATAAGGTAAATGGAAACTAGGCAGACTGGAATATTACTGAATAAGAGAGTTCAGAGTCCATTAATGGCTCACACTTTTAGCTCCACAAAAATACAGCAGCCTAACTTTTCATCATGGCTGCTACCCTACACGTCCTCCTCTCTTTATTTATTTATTTATTTATTATTAATTTGGACATGATACAAAGATGTACAAAGAAACACAGTGGTTAAGTGTAACATGCCAAAAGCCCCTTGTAAGCAGAGCTCTCGTCACTCTCTTGCTTTTAAGTGAAGATTACCCATCCCTAGTTCATGCTTTCCCATGGGAACTCCACCATGTGCTCTTCCATTTAGACTGGAGTCCCCTAACAGAACTAGGGTACGAGGATTAACAGTAACTGGAGTCACAGAACATTCACTCAATTTCTAAGGTTAGTACTATATTTCAATGTGTCTTATATTGACTATAGACCAGTGTTATCTAGTTTAGCCAGAGTCGAGCCTGACCTGTTACTCACCTGGGGATGGGTAGGATCAAGGCCAGCCATGATGCCCTTAATGCACTTGTACTCCCTTGACAAACTCATTACCCATTCTGTAAGCAAAACAAATCCTGCCTTGGTGGGAATCGGCCAGTGTGATAATAAAAATAAAAATAAAATAATAATATGATTTTTAAGTGTAGTCCTAAATTGATTTGTGGGCAGGGGACCTCTTGCTGGTTTAGGCAAAGAGTTCCAGATCTTTGGACCCTTTATGTGCATTGCATTTTTGCATAGTGTGAGACAGACACTAGGGATGTCGAAAAGTTTTGTCTCCCTCGTGTTATGCCTGTGTTCTGTTGTAGCTGTCTAGAAGTTTGAACGGAGAGTTTATATTGGAGTTTAATGTTCTTTGTATATAGTAGGCACACTAATAAGTGTGTATATTTTGTATATTAAGTAGGTTCAAGCTCTCGAAAAGTGGTGGGGTGTGTTATCTGGTGCAGGAGTTTGTGATCATCCTCACTGCAGCTTTTTGTTGGGTTATTAATGGTTTAAGGTGATTGGCTGTGGTAGATTCCTAAGCACAAATACCATAGGTGAAGTAATCAAATCAAAATCTTTATTTCCTTGTAAAGCTTACAATGTGTAGTTTACATGTTATAAAATATTAATTACAAGAAGGCCACTAGCATGCCTAGGCATTTCGGGCAGACTAATACTACAGTGGACCCTCGGTTATTGGCCGTAATCCGCTCCAGAAGCTCAGCCTAAAACCGAAATGGCCGAAAACTGAAATAACAATTCCCATAAGAATTAATGTAAATACAATTAATCCGTTCCTGACACCCAAAAATATTCACAAAAAAATAATTTTTTTTGAAGATTAATTATAGTTTTACATACACAGAATAATGAGAACTAAATAAAATAAGTACATGAACACTTAAATCAGTATTACATACCTTTTTTGAAGACTCTTCTTGGCTTATGGAAGATGGGAGGAGGAGAGAGGCTTGAGAGTCACTTTTACCCCTGCAACTCACTCCACTTTGCACACGTCCTTAATTAATCACTGAAGAAGGCACGTTCTTGCCCCTCTCTTCCTCCTCCTCTGAAGCAGTTTCCTCAGCTGTGGTCTGTTGCTGTTCCAGATGAAGGTCTTGCAGCTCTACCCTCTACCACCATCACTACCACCCTCTACCACCATCATAATTACTACCACCCTCTACCACCATCACAAGCACTACCACCCTCTACCACCGTCACAGCCACTACCACCATCACTACCACCATCACTACCACCCTCTACCACCACCACTCCTGCACTTTGCTACAATTTCTTTCTTAAATTCCATCATGTTTCTCACTTTCTATACCAAAGGAACTTTACTAGGAACTTTCTTTGGGGCCATGGTTACTTATTTTGCAGTTGCACTTAATAAATAACCACCAAAAACAATGATTATAGCGAAATGTTTGGATGAATGAGCAGAAGCTTCTTCACTTGCCCAGAGACACGGCCAGACTGACACATGAGCAGCTTGTGGCAGTAGGTTGACGTGTCCCGTATGGCTAATAAGCAAAATAATGGCCGATAACCGGAAGCCGAAAAACCCACCGATAACCGAGTTGGCCGATAAGCGGAACGGCTGATAACCAAGTGTCCACTGTACTAGTTCTTACTCTATATTGATGTAAGTTATGGAGCAGTACATTTGAACATACTTAATTAGATACATACATGTACTTAATTAGGTACATACACAATTAGATTTAATATAGTTAGGTAGTACAAATCGTGTAATAATATTACAAATGGTAGATTTAGTGATGGGATTGGATTTGTCTTGGCATGATCTTAGGCAAACTTAGGACTAATTTTAAGATTTAATAGGCAATAGGTATAGTATTATGAATTTTATGTTTACAGTCATTTGGGTGGGTGTAAGTGTAAATTATGGGGGAATTACATATAATGAGAGTCAGACTATATTGTTTAGGATGTGTTCATGATACAAAAAGAGAATTAGATGGTTTTCATTTGGTTAGCTGATGAAAATGGTGGTTGAGTCTTCGGTTCTAGAGTTTTCAGGCAGGTAGTTCCAGATTTTAGGCCTTTTTATGTACATCAAATTTTTGCAGAGGTTTAGCTGGACACGGGGAATGTCATAGAGATTTTTGTGTCTGGTATTGTGTCTATGTGTCCTGTTGCAACTATCAAGAAAGTTTTTTAGTTCAGGGTTAATATTAGAATTTATGGCTTTGTAAATGTAGGTTGCACAATAGTAGGTGTGAATGTTCTGTATGGTGAGTAGGTTTAGGTCTCTGAAGAGTGGGGGTGTGGGTTATTGTGCATTGGATTGCGTGATAATTCTTATTGCGGCTTTCTGTTGGGGATGTTAGACAGTAATATAAAGTAAGGAGTGCCATTTAGGGGTACCACATAGTATCCTATCTTGGAAAGGATACTTACTGTTTTGGAAACTTTCTTAGTTATATGCTGGATGTGGGTCTGAAATTTAAGATTATAGTCAAGGTGAAGGCCTAGAAATTAGCCCTCAGAGTGTTTTGTAATGGGGGAACCATTTATCGATATGTTTAGCTGGATATTTGATGCTGTTTCTAAAAAGCACGAAGTAGGTTTTGTCAGTATTGCCAGTGAGTTTGTTGGTCGTCATTCAGTTTGATATTTTTAGTGGCTCGCTGTTTACATTGTCACTAAGTATAGCCGGGTTTGGGTGGGAGAAGGCATAAATGGTGTCATCTGCAAATAGAACTGGTTTAAAGAGTCAAGATGCAATTGGGAGGTCATTGATGTAAATAAGAAAGAGTAGAGGACCTAGGACACTTCCCTGTGGTATTCCAACAACTGCAGGCTGAGTACTGGTCATGTCATTTGTGTATATATACCTGTGTCTATCACTAAGATAAGATTTTAGGTAGTTGAGGGAGTGTCCTCTGACCCCATAGTGTTCTAGTTTTAGGTGCAAGATATTATGGTCTACTGTATCAAATGCTTTCTGTCGGTCTGAAGAGCCCCAGAGGATATTAGTTTTTTCGTGTGCTGTATATAGTAATTCGAGCATCTGAATAATTGCATCATTCGTGCTTTTTTTCGGCCTAAACCCAAACTTCTTGCAGTCTAAAAAACTGCAGTCTTGTTGCACATCTTTTACTTTGTCATAAAACTCCAACAAGTTAGTAAGACATGATTTGCTATCCTTAAACCCATGCTAGTTTGCTAATGAAACAACTTCTCTCCAAGTGTTCTACCACTCTTTCCCTGATAAGTTTCTTCATTACCTTGCAAGATATGCATATTGGAGAAACAGGTCTGCAGTTTAACACCTTGTCTCCTTGATTGTAGGGACTACATTTGCTGACTTCCAAATCTCTCATAATTGCTCCATATCCAATGACATACTGTAGATCATAGCTAGTGGTTTAGACAGTGCTTCTGCACCCTCTCACACAATCCATGGTGACATGTCAGTTCCCATTGCCTTTGATGTATCCAAGTTCATCAAGAGTTTCTATACCTCTTTTCCTGTTGTGTGGATGGCATCCAGTACTTGTCAGTACCCCTGTTCCTGTCTCTAGTATTGCCCCAGTTGCCACTGAGAAGACATCTTCAAATAATTTTATCAATCCTTCACTGACCTTGTCATTGTTCATGAGCTCTCCTTCCTCCCTGGCCTTTCACTGTCATCTTTCTTCTGATGTGGCTGTCAAGTACAGATACTTCTCGACTTATGATGGTTCGACTTACAATATTTTGACTTTACAATGATGCAAAAGCAATTACTTTGTGATGAAACTTAAAAATAATTACCCATCACTAAGGCTGGATAATTATCTTTAACTTGTATTCATTTACTTTTCAATACCGGTATTTAGTTAGTTACAGTAATTATCTGTTTATTTACTTATTCAGTGACAGTAGTTATTTATTTACTTATTTATTTAGCATATACAGTGGTACCCCGAGTTTCGAACTTAATCTGTTCCAGGAGCTAGTTCTAAAGTCGAAACGTTCGAAACTCGAAGCAATATTTCCCATAAGAAATAATGTAAATACAATTAATCCATTCCAGAAACCCCCCCAAAAATTCACAAAAAAATACATTTATAAAGATTAATTATAGTTTTACATACAATAAACATAGTACAATTAGTAAAAGATAAATAAACATTTAAATAAACATAAGAAGAAGAAGAAGAAGAACATAAGAACGAAGGAACACTGCAGAAGGCCTACTGGCCCATGCGAGGCAGGTCCAAGTCCCTACCGGCTTAAGCCAATGCACCCAACCTAGTCAGGTCAGGTCACATTGACTCAAGGAGGAACACGGCAACCGACCCGTTAGCACAAGCTATCAGGTCTAACTCACACCCACCCACATCTACTCATGTATTTATCCAACCTATTTTTAAAGCTACACAACGTTCTGGCCTCTATAACGGTACTTGGGAGTTTGTTCCACTCATCCACAACTCTATTACCAAACCAGTACTTTCCTATATCCCTCCTGAATCTGAATTTTTCCAACTTAAAACCATTGCTGCGAGTCCTGTCTAGGCTAGATATTATCAGCACACTATTTACATCCCCTTTATTTATTCCTGTCTTCCACTTATAAACCTCAATCATATCCCCCCTAATTCTACGTCTTTCTAGAGAGTGCAGTTTCAGGGCCCTTAGTCTATCCTCATAGGGAAGGTTTCTGATACATGGGATCATCTTTGTCATCCTCCTTTGTACATTTTCCAGAGAATTTATATCCATTCTGTAATACGGTGACCAAAACTGTGCAGCATAATCTAAATGAGGCCTAACCAAGGATGTATAGAGTTGAAGAACAACCTGAGGACTCCTATTATTTATGCTTCTTGATATGAAGCCAAGGATTCTATTAGCTTATTTGCGAACACTTATGCACTGTTGTCTTGGTTTCAGATTACTGCTAACCAGAACTCCTAAATCTTTTTCGCAATCCGTAATATTAAGATCTACATTATTTAGTTTATATGTGGCATGGTTATTGTCCTGTCCAACATTTAGAACTTTGCATTTGTCTATATTAAACTGCATCTGCCACTTCTCCGACCACTGCATCAGTCTATTCAAATCTTCCTGGAGTGCTCGAATGTCCTCGTCAGAATGAATTCGACGGCCTATTTTGGTGTCATCGGCAAACTTGCCGATGTCGCTCTTTATGCCCTCATCTATGTCGTTTATGTAGATTGTGAACAGCAGGGGGCCCAACACTGACCCCTGTGGAACACCGCTCGTGACGCTTCCCCACTCTGATTTCTCCCCATTTATGCAAACTCTCTGCTGCCTATTTGTCAACCATGCCTCTATCCAGGAAAAAATTTCTCCTCCTATTCCATGTGCTTTAATTTTCCTCAATAGTCTCTGATGTGGGACCCTGTCAAAAGCCTTACTGAAGTCCATATACACAATATCATATTCGTTACCATGATCTACCTCCTCAAATACCTTAGTGAAAAAAGTTAATAAATTCGTAAGGCAGGAACGTCCCTTTGTAAAAACCATGCTGAGATTCGTTGATTAATTTATGCTTTTCAAGGTGGCTACGAACTGCCTCGGCAATTATTGATTCCATAAATTTTCCCACTATGGAGGTTAGGCTTATTGGTCTATAGTTCGAAGCTAAGGACCTGTCACCTGTTTTGAAAATAGGTATCACATTTGCCATTTTCCACTTATCTGGCACCATGCCAGTTTGTAGTGATATGTTGAAAAGATTAGCCAAAGGTGTGCTAAGCTCCTCTTTACATTCCTTTAGAACCCTTGCATACAGTTCATCAGGGCCTGGGGATTTGTTAGGTTTTAATTTATCTATTTGCCTAAGGACCATGTCACTTGTGACCCTAATAGTGCACAGTTTATTATCGTCCTGT
Source organism: Cherax quadricarinatus (assembly GCF_026875155.1). Lineage (NCBI taxonomy): Eukaryota > Metazoa > Arthropoda > Malacostraca > Decapoda > Parastacidae > Cherax > Cherax quadricarinatus. The sequence goes on along the minus strand of NC_069404.1, from coordinate 1,542,461 downwards.
TCTACATAATTTATCATTACTGGAATATCACTGGTATCCTCCTGTGTAAAAACTGAGAGGAAGTATGTGTTAAAAATTCTAACACATTTCCTTATCACTGTCAGTGAGCTGACCCGAGGAACTTTTGAGTGGGCCTATCTTGTCCCTGATCTTACTTCTGTATACCTGAAAGAATCCTTTTGGGTTAGTCTTCGATTCTCTTGCAACTTTAACCTCATAATCTCTTTTTGCTTTTCTAATTCTCTTTTTTATTTCTTCTTTAACTGAATATATCGATTTCTTAATTGCCCTCTCCTCTTTTGATTTGCCTATATATGCCTCTCTTTTGACCAATCAGATATTTTAATCTATTGTTCATCCATTTAGGATCATTTTTGTTTTATCTGATTTCCCTATTTGGAACATAATTTTGACTGAGCAGCTAGAACTATGCCTGGAAAGCATCATATCGGCAACCATCACCCCCTACCTGACCCCTAGTCAGGTCATTCCAGTTCAGCCCACCTAAGTAATTTTTCAGTCCTATGAAATCAGCCAAGCGAAAGTCAGGGACGGAGACTTGATTGCCATTATTAGGGAATTCCATGATATGTTAAAACTGAGTGATTTGTGATCACTCTCCCCAAGCTCATCATTAACCTCAAGATTATTAATTAGTGTTTCCCTACTGGCAAGAACCAAGTCAAGGAGGTTATTTCCCCTAGTTGGCTCTGTCACAAACTGTTTTAAAAAACAATCCTGGATCGTATCAAGAAAGTCACCCGACTCTAAATTTCCTGTCAAATTGCTCAGTCAATCTGTCTATAGTTGAAATCTCCCATTAGCACAACATTTTCGTATGTAGATGCCTTACGAATTTCGTCCCATAGAAGTTTACTGCACTCCCTATCAAGATTTGGGGCCCTGTAAATCACACCCAAAATTAGTTTTTTCTCGGCCCTCGAGAAGCTGTAACCAAACAGATTCAGTGGCTGACGCTTCTAAAATTTTAAAATCTTGTCTAAACACAACAATTTAAATTGTCTCTGACATACATCGCTACTCCACCACCTTTCCTGTTGACCCTGTCAGTGTGGAATAATTTATAGCCTTGTATGTGACATTCAGATGGCATCTCTCTTCTTTCAGATTGAGCCAGGTCTCTGTTATAGCAATAATATCTATGTTTCCTGCACTTGCAATTAATCTTAGCTCATCTATCTTATTTCTAACACTCCTGCTATTAGTATAGTAAACCTTAAGGGAGCTAGTCCCTTGCTGCCTCTGCTGTCCCCTTTGTTTTCTGACCTGTTCTATTTTCTTTATTTATAACTTCATGCTGAATCCCTTTTTACATTTCTGTTTCCAAAACCCCAGTGTTGCA
>NC_069404.1:1525093-1540598 GCF_026875155.1 Cherax quadricarinatus | reverse complement strand
GGCCTGGAGACGTGACTGATGAACAAGGAAAATTTATTTTAGAGCCAGGAATGTCTGCATGTTCATATCTGGACCTTATTTTGAAATTTGTCATATTTTTTTAATTTTACCGGAAAAGCCAATTGCCAATTTCTGACCATGTAATTGTAGTTGAAATCTGTTAAATGGGCAATTCTTTTGCACGTCATTCGATAGAAAAATGGAAGTTCGTAAAGAAATAGCTATGAGTTTATGGTCGACTGAAAACAAAGGAATTAGTCCGAAAATAGGCTCAAAGTGGGCAAAATCGCAGATTCGTAAATATACACATAGGTCCTAACTTTGCAAGAGCGTAATGGCCCGCGTTTTTCCATCAATTTTGGTTCTTTTGGTTACGTATTACATCCAGGAAAAGATTATCATTCACAAGAAAAAAAATTTTTTTGTTTCTCTTTCAAAAATTTTACGACACCAGGAGGCACCTCAGGATTGGTTTCGACAGTCAAGGGGTGAAAGAAGGGAAGTACACCCAATAAGGACTTGTTTACCTAAATTCTTTATGGGAATAGATTCCCCTTCCAAACTATAAGTGCCCCCTCACTCCTCCCTATCTTCCATAATGCCATCAACAACCTTCATAAAGGCAAGTAAAAAATGTTATTTTATATGTATAATTTTAAATGTTATTTATCTTTTACTAATTTACTATGTTTATTGAATGTAAAACTATAAATAACTTTATAAATGTATTTTTTTTTTGTGAATTTTGGGGGGTTTCTGGAATGGATTAATTGTATTTACATTATTTCTTATGGGAAATATTGCCTTCGAGTTTTCCGAACTTTCGACTTAGAACTAGCCCAGGAACCATTAAGTTCGAAACTCGGGTACTCACTGTATAATTCTAAATAAAATAAGTAAATACATAACTACTGTCACTGAATAAGGAAAATAAACAGAAATTACTGTACTAACTAAATACCGGTATTGAAAAGTAAATGAATACAAGTTAAAGAAATTATCCAGCCTTATGATGGGTAATTATTTTTAAGTTTCATCACAAAGTAATTGCTTTTGCATCATTGTAAAAGTCAAAATATTGTAAGTCGAACCATCAATGAATCGAGAAGTATCTGTACTTGACAGCCACACAGAAGAAAGATGACAGTGAAAGGCCAGGGAGGAAGGGAGCGCATGAACAATGACAAGGACAATGAAGGATTGATAAAATTATTTTGAAAGATGTCCTTCTCAGTAGCAACTGGGGGGGGGGGCCCCAAAATACTTAGAAGACAGGAACAGGGGGTACTGAACAAGTACTGCATGCCATCCCACACAACAGGAAAAGAGGATAGAAACTCTTGATGAACTCTGGATACCTCAAAGGCAATGGGAACTGACATTGGTTTTTCACCATGGATTGTGTGAGAGGGTGCAGAAGCACTGTCTAAACCACTAGCTATGATCTACAGTATGTCATTGGATATGGAGCAATTATGAAGATTTGGAAGTCCACAAATGTAGTCCCTACAATCAAGGAGACAAGGTTTAAACTGCAGACCTTTTCTCAATATGGCATATCATGCCAGGTAATGAAGAAACTTATCCAGGGAAAGAGTGTAGAACACTTGGAGAGACGTTGTTTCATAAGCATACTAGCAGGGGTTTAAGGATACAAATCTGTCTTACTACATTTTTATTGTTGGAGTTTTATGACAAAGAAAAGATGTGCAACAAGACTGCAGTTTTTTTAGACTGCAAGAATTTGGTTTAGGCCGAAAAACAGCAACGAATGATGCAATTATTCAGTGCTCCGAATTACTATATACAGCACACGAAAAACTAATATCCTCTGGGGCTCTTCAAACCTGACCAGAAAGATTTGATACAGTAACCATAAAATCTTGCACCTAAACTAGACCTATGTGTCAGAGGACACTCCCCTCAACTACCTAAAATCATATCTTAGGTGATAGACACAGTATATATACACAAATGAAAAGACCCAGTACTCAGCCGCATTGTTGAATACCACAGGAAGTGTCCTAGTTTTTTCCCCCCTCTACTCTTTCCTTATTTACATCAATGACCTCCCAATTGGCATCTTGACTCTTTAAACCAGTTTCTATTTATGCAGATACACCCAATTATGCCTCTCCCACCCAAACCCGGCTATGACTTAGTGCAATGTAAACAGCGAGTGCCACTAAAAATATCAACTGAATGACGACCAACAAACTCACTGGCAAACTGACAAAACCTACTTCGTGCTTTTATAAACAGCATCAAATATCCAGCTAAACATATCGAAATGGTTTCCCCCATTACAAAACACTCTGAGGGCTATTTTCTAGCCTTCACCTTGACTATAATCTTAAATTTCCAGACCCTACAGCCAGCATATAACTAAGAAATTTCCAAAACAGTAAGTATCTCTTTCCAAAGATAGGATACTATGTGTACCCCTAAATGTGCACTCCCTTACTTTATATCACTGTCTAAAACATACCCAACAAAAGCCGCAATAAGAATTATCACGCAATCCAATGCAACAATAACCCACACCCCCACTCTTCTCAGAGACCTAAAACCCTACTCACCATACAGAACATTCACACCTACCTATTGTGCAACCTACATTTACAAGCCATAAATTCAAATATAACCCTGAACTAAAACACTTTCTTGATAGTTGCAAACAGGAACATAGACACAATACCAACACAAAAATCTCTATGACTTCCCCGTGTCCAGCTAAACCTCTGCAAAAATTTGATGTACATAAAAAAAGGGCCTAAAATCTGGAACTACCTGCCTGAAAACTCTAGAAACCCGAAGACTCAACCACCATTTTCATCAGCCAAACCAAATGAAAACCACTAATTCTCTTTTTTGTAACATGGAACACATCCTAAACATTATTAGTCTGGACACTCATTATATGTAATTTCCCCATAATTACCACTTATTACACCCACCCAAATGACTGTAAACATAAAAATCATAATACTATGCCTATTGCCTATTAAATCTTAAAATTAGTCCTAAGTTTGCCTAAGATCAAGCCCAAGACAAAATCCAATCCATCACTAAATTCTACCATTTGTAATATTATTACACGAGTTTGTACTACCTAACTATATTAACTCTAATTATGTATGTACCTAATTAATAATGTATGTATCTAATTAATGTATGTTCAAATGTACTGCTCCATAACATACATCAATATAGAGTAAGAACTAGTACAGTGAGGAGACACCTTGTTATCACCTTTCCGCTTATCGGCCAACTCGGTTATCGGTGGGTTCTTCGCTTCTCCGGTTATCGCCATATTTTGCTTATTAACCATACGGGACAAACGTGCAACCAACGTGCCAACAAGCTGCTCATTGTCAGTCTGTGCCCGTGTCTCTGGCAAGTGAAGAAGCTTCTGCTCAGTCATCCCAAACATTTCGCTATCAACATTGTTTTTGGTGGTTATTATTAAGTGCAACTAGCAAAAATAAGTACCATGGCCCCACAGAAAGTCCTATAAAGTTCCCTTTGTATAGAACGTGAGCGAAACATGAAAGGAATTTTAAGAAGAAAATGTAGCAAAGCGCAGGAGTGGTGTGGGTAAGAGGTGGTATATGGTGGTATGATGGTGTACAGTGGCTGTGACGGTGTAGAAGGTTGGTAGAGCTTGTGAATGGTGGTAGAGGGTGGTAGTAATTATGATGGTGGTATGAGGGTGGTAGTGGAATGGTGGTAGAGGTAAGCTGCAAGACCTTCATCTGGAACAGCAACAGACCACAGCTGAAGGAACTGCTACAAGGAGGAGGAAGAGAGGGGCAAGAAACGTGCCTTCTTCAGTGATAATTAAGGACGTTGCAAAGTTGGATGATTGCAGGGGGTACAGTGAACTCTCAAGCCTCTCTTCCTCCTCGCCATCTTCCATAAGCCCAAAAGAGGTCTTCCAAAAAAGGTATTACTACTGATTTAAGTGTTCATGTACTTATATTATTTAAGTTTCTCATTATTCTGTGTATGTAAAACTAAATTAATCTTCAAAAAAAATAAATTTTTGTGAATAATTTTTGGGTGTCAAACGATTAATTGTTATTTACATTAATACTTATGGGAAATTATGTTATTTCAGTATTTCGGCCATTTCGGTTTTAGGCTGAGCTCTGAGCGGATTACGGCCAATAACCGAGGGTCCCACTGTAGTATTAGTCTGCCCCCCGAAATGCTAGGCATGCTATGGCCTTCTTTGTAATTAATATTTATAACATGTAAACTACACATTGTAAGCTTTACATGGAAATAACAGACTTTGATTTGATTACTATTCACCTATGGGTATTTGTGCTTAGGAATCTACCACAGCCAATCACCATTAAACCATTAATACCCCAACAAAAAGCTGCAGTGAGGATGATCACAAACTCCTGCACCAAGATAACACACCCCACCACTTTTCGAGAGCTTGAACCTACTTAAAATACAAAATATACACACTATTAGTGTGGGCCAACTATATTACAAAGAACATTAAACTCCAATATAACTCTCCCGTTCAAACTTCTAGACAGCTACAACAGAACACAGCATAACAGAGGGGAAAACAAAACTTTTCGACATCCCTAGTGTCTGTCTCAACACTAATGCAAAAATGCATGCACATTAAAGGGTCCCAAAGATCTGGAACTCTTTGCCTAAACCAGCAAGAGGCCCCTTTGCCCACAAATCAATTTAGGACTAGCACTTAAAAATTATATTATTATTTATTTTATTTTTTTATTATCACACAGGCCGATTCCCACCAAGGCATGGATTTGTTTTGCTTACATAAGAATGGGTAAGAGTTTTGTCAAGGGAGTACAAGTGCATAAGGCATCATGGCTGGCATGATCCTACCCATCCCCAGGTTGAGTAACAGGTCAGGCTCGACTCAGGCTAAACTAGATAACACTGGTCTATAGTCCAATATAAGAAACATTGAAATATAGTACTAACCTTAGAAATTTGAGTGAATGTCTGTGACTCCATTACAGTTAATCCTCGTACCCTAGTTCCTGTTAGGGACTCCAGTCTATATGTAAGAGCACATGTGGAGTTCCCATGGAAAGCATGAAACTAGTGGATGGGTAATCTTCACTTAAAATAAAGAGAGTGACGAGAGCTCTGCTTACAAGGGGTTCTTTTGGCATGGATTACACTTAACCACTGTGTTTCTTTGTACATCTTGTATCATTCCAAATAATAATAAATAAAATATATAAATAAAGAAGAGGAGGACGTGTAGGGTAGCAGCCATGATGAAAGTTAGGCTGCTGTAATTTTTTATGTGGAGCAAAAGGTGTGAGCATTAATGGACTCTGAACTCTCTTATTTCAGTAATATACCCCAGTCTGACTGCCTAGTTTCCATTTACTTATCTCTTCACTGTCGACTCAAATCCTTCCACAGTATTAATATTTAATTTCCACAAGTTTGTCCATAAATAACCGTTTATAAATTGCACGATACTTGTCCTTTTAGTTCAATATCTTTATTATACACTATACACATCCTGTGGGCGTATTACTCAGTAAATTTACTCATATACTCTAATTCTTAATAATTTCCCTAAAGGGTCTTACGATCCAGTATCTTCACTAGTCATTGCTTTTTATGCCTTAAACATAGAAGAGTTTGGAGGAAGTAGCCTCTGTTGGGGCTACTAACGCGGAAAAGGAACTCCCTTTTGACCCCTGGGTATCTCACAAGGCCCCTCCTAGAGCGTATACGACAGTTAAATACCTCTGGACATGCTTTTATGCATTTTAAATCATGTTTTTTGTTGGTTTGAAGAGTGACAAAAGAAATTCAGATGAAAGAGAGTGAAGTTCCACACAGTTTTACATTGTCTGGGAACAATCCAATTTAAGCCAAAACGATTTTTATAAATTATTGAAAATATTTTACAATACTTTCCTAAATTTAGAACATATAAATGAATATATATTGTTATAAAATATGATGCTGGTTTGACCTTTCAGAATTCGAGTGAGGGGGGGGGGTGTAGAACACTACTAAGTGATGCCAGGGAAATGCCATAATTTAATATAATGTGTGAACACTGGACGAGGTGCCCAATGTGATCGGGCATTCTCAGAAAAAAATTTGGGTTTCGGCCCTGAATTTGTAATGGAACTCCCCGTGTTACGGTCCCCCTGCTAAAGAAAATGGACAGGAAATTTGCGGGACCTCAAGAATAGCGTGGTGGATGGCAGAACATCACTCAACAAGGGAAGTGCACCATTAGTCCTTGCATTTAGATCCTAGCTAGCCAGTGTAGGGTCTAGGTGTTAGGCGGTGTTGTGTATTATCCATCTACTAGTAATAAAATGGTAAGTTTCTTTTCTAATACACTGTGTATTATATGTATTGCACTAATAGTTTATGTTTTGTGTACCTAACAGTAAACAATATAACATACAGTCCACAAAATTTTAATTTACCATAGGAAAGCTGGTTTTAATATTTATAATTATTAATTGAATGACAGGTCTAGCTTTTTGTGATAGGTAGGGAGTTCCTTCGACAACAAACTATCGTTACACCTGGGGAAAACGGAAGCCATACTCGGGCACGAAACAAACTGAGAAGGGTAAATAATTTTCATGTTTGGTGTAATGGGGAACCCATCACTTCAGTTTCCTCAGTAAAATATCTGGGAATCCCCTTTGACCCATGCATGTCAGGAGAACTGATAGGGAACAGCATAGTAAAGAAAGCGAATGCCAGACTGAAGTTCCTCTACAGACAAGCTCAGTGTCTACCTAATGAGGCTCGCAGGACCCTATGTCTAGCCCTTATACAGTGTCATATGGACTACGCTTGCTCTTCTTGGTACTCTGCCTTGACAGAAAAACTGAAAGATAGAGTGCAAATCACCCAGAACAAAATGGTAAGATTCATCCTGGGGCTGGGACCAAGAGAACATGTAAGCCAGGATGAATTACAACAGTGGATATGCTGAATGTTGAAGACAGAGTAAAACAAATGAAGTTAAATCAAGTTTATAAAATTGCTCACAGTGTCCAGAATATCTTGCTGCCAATTTTGTCAAGGTTGGGAACCAAAGCAACCGTAGTACTAGGGGGAGAGAGCACAACTTTGTAGTACCCACAGTCAGTGGCCAGGCTTCAAACACCTTTTACTGTACAGCAATAAAGGTATGGAACAGACTGCCTGCACATGTCAAAGCCAGTCATAGCATGAACCAGTTCAAGAAGAGTGCCAAAAAGTGTCTGATGAATGTAGCTACAGAAAGGGATGAGAATGATTTATTATTTTTTTTTAGCTAACACACATGTAAATATAAATAACTCATTTTATCTTATTCCTAGTATATCTCCTTTATAATATAATAATAAGATATTATCTCCCTTTCTATAATAATAATAAGACATTAAAAGGACCCCAATGTAGAATAAGTCCACACGGTCTGACTTTTGGTTATCCCAGGTTTGCTACACATATGCTGCTATGTATGGGAAAAAAAAAATAATCTGTTTAACTGTATTTGTGTATACCTATAAACTTCTGACTATTCCCAAGGAGTTACAGTTTCCGCACTTGCTGGAATCCCTAGTTACAACCTAACAGAAGTTACAGAGTGAACAGCCAAAAAGGGGGGGGGGTTTGCCATGTACATTGCAAGTCACTTGTTTGCACAGAAACAGCTTAATGCCTCAAATTGAAGTAGTGAAGTTTTAGCAGTAAAGGTCGAGAACCAAAAACCTAGTCATAGGTGGTAGTCTACAAGCCTCCGGATGCAACATCCCACAATTCCAGGAACAGCTAAAAAATTGACCACTGTCTGAAAATCTTCCAGCCTCCTTCACCCAACTCTTGCTCCTGGTACTTTCAAACTTAAAGGCACCTCTAGAATTGCCGAATATAGCAAATAATATTGTTGCAGAGATTGAGCACCAGGAGGCAGCTCTGATGAAAACTCACACTCACACGACTCTTAAATCTCTGCACAAATTCAATTTAAACCAGCAAATATAGCAGCCTACTAGACAGGAGAATACACTAGACCTCATATTCACAAACAATGATGATCTGATAAGAAATGTCACCAATCAAAAACAATATACATAGATATCACAACATAATTGAGTTCATACATTATGCATGGAGCCCCAGACCGGACATAATGAGATTAGTCACGAGGGAGCATCACCAAATTCAACTTTCAATAACAAAAACATAAAGTGGGACAAGTATACCAAGTCCACTAACCGATATAAGCAGGGAAGATATACTAAGCACACTGGACCCCAACTTATGCCTAGAACAATAAACCTCGTGGCACTCGATGTTTGCACAAGGCTTATTCCTCTAAGAAAAAGTGAGGGATTAGTTGTAAAAATAGAAAGAGACAGGCGCTCCCTTTACAGGCGAACGGAAAAGAATAACAGAGCGGCTAAAAGAGGACAATATAAAAATATCTGAAATGCGTAGGGAGACACTGGTCAGAGAAATAGCAAGCATCGAACATAAGCTAAGGATCTATAGTATCAGGAATCGCGGAGAGAACTAAAAGCCATAAATGAAACGTAAGAAACCCAAAGTATTTCTTCTCCAAGCCAAAACAAATCGGAACAACGTCCAGTATTGGGCCCCAACATAAACAAGATGGGTCCTACACAGATGACACAAGGAAAATAGTGAGCTTACTAAGTCCCAATATGACTCAGTTTTTTAGCAAGCCGCCTAACCAGACAGAGAGTCGAAGATCAAAATGAATTTTTTTATGAGAGAGCCACAGAATTTGGTTAACACAAGCCTATCCGATGTTATCCTGACGCCAAATGACTTCGAACAGGCGCATAATGACATGCCCATGCACTCTGCTCCTGCACCCAGTGCCAGACTCATGAACTCCGTGTTCATCAAGAAACTGCAAGAAGCCCCTATCACGAGCCATTTCCCTTCCTATGAGATGGAGGCATGAACACGGGGGTCGTCCCACAGTTACTAAAACAACAGACATAGCCCACTCCACAAAGGGGGGCAGTAAAGCAACAGTCAAGAACTAAAGACCGATAGCACTAACATCCCATAGTCATAAAAATCTTTGAAGGTTCCTAAGAAGCAAGATCACCACCCATCTAGAAACACCCATCAGTTTACACAACCCATGGCAACATGGATTAGAACAGGTCGCTCCGTCAGTCTCAACAATTGGATCACTACGACAATGTCCTATTCCCTAGAAGACCAAAAAAAAAAAATGCAGATGTAATATATACAGACTTTGCAAAAGCCTTCGACAAGTGTGACCATGGGCGGTAATAGTGCACAGAAATCAAAATGCGTGCTAAAGGAATAACGGAAAAGTCGGTCGATGGATCTATAATTTTCTCACTAACAGAACACAGAGAGTATCCGTCAACAGAGTAAAAAGTCGGTCCGAGGCAGCTACGGTGAAAAGAACTGTTCCACAAGGCACAGTACTCGCTCCCATGTCTTGTTCCACTTCCTCATATCCGACATAGACAAGGATGTCAGCCACAGCACTGTCTCCTTTGAGATGGACACCCGAACTGCATGACATTGTCTTCCATTGCAACACTGCAAGGCTCCAGGCGGACATCAACCCAAATCTTTCATGGGCTGCAGAAAACTAATATGCAGTTCAGCGAAGAGAACTTTTCAATTACTCAGATCTGGTAAACACGAGGAAATTAAATCTCATCAGATACAAAACAAATTTCTGGCCACAAAAAGAGCGAAACACCAACGTCAAAGACCTGGGAGTGAGACATTTTCGAGATCTCACCTTCAAGGACCATAACATATGTATCAATCGCATCTGCTAATAAAACTGACAAGGATGGATAATAGAACCTTCAAACTAGGATGCCCAAGCTCATGATTCGACACTACTTCAGGTCTTCTTGTTCTATCATGCTGGAATAATTGCTGCACCGACAAAACACACCTTTCAAGGCAGGTGAAATTGCAGTGACTAGAAAATGTTACAAGAACCTTCACGGCACGCATACTAGATATAAACGCCTCAATTACTGGGAGCGCTTGTGGTTCCTAAACCTGTATTCCCTGAACGCAGGCAGGAGAGATACATGATTATATACACTGGAAAACTAGAGGGACTAGTAAACCGAACATTGCACACAGAAAATCACTCCCCTACGAAGCAAAAGACTTGGCCGACGATGCAACATCACCCCCAATGAAAAGCAGGGGTTGTCACTAGCCACGTTAGAAGACCATACAATAATTTCAGGGGCCCGAGACTGATCAACTGCCTCCCAACATTCAAAGGGGATTACCAACATACCCCTGGCAGTCTTCAAGCAGGCACTGGAACAAGCACCTAAATCGGTTCCCTGACCAGCCGGGCTGTGGCTCGTACGTTGGTTATGCGTACATCCAGCAGTAACAGCCTGGTTGACAGTCTCTGAACACCATGAGGGCCTGGTCACAGACCGGCCCCGGCGGGGCGTTGACCCCCGGAAACTCTCTCCAGGTAAACTCCAGGTACCTCACCCAAATTACTTGCAGGTACTAATTCAGGTAATACCCTGTAAATCTCGTGGGCAGGTAATAACTCAAATAATACTTTTCACCAAATAGTTTGTAAGGTTTAAATTCTATCGACTACTGTAGTAATTAAAGCTGAAATTCCACCTTGCACTTTTACTTTTACTTCAAGAATATTTTAATCCCTATAAATAAGTGTGAGATTCATACTATAAATTCACTATTTACAGTTGACTGAAAGTTTCAAAACTGAATAATGTTTTCATAAATGTCACAGAAATATTTATATAATTTAATTTAGTACTATATCATAGGACAATACAAACTAAATTAGTGGGTCGAGTTTCCTCATTTACATTGAATTTAGATAATTAAATTTAGGGGTATTACAAGTTAATGAATAAAGATAAAAAATAATTCAACACAAGGTTATACTCACTATTTACATACCCAGAAGTTTAATCTTTTTAGAGATTAAAGTGCAGGCTAAATGCAACCATAATGACCTGTAGTTGACAGGCTTTAAACCCTGGGCAAGATTGATCCGTTGCATGCCTGGGAAAAGAATGAGGTCAAGGCCAGCCAGGATGCCTTCCCAGCCATTATTACTTCCAGTGCTAATGCAGATAATAATGTTACACCCATGAAAAGTTGTACGAATTTTCCTAATTTGCTCATTATAATCTTGCAATCTTAAGCCCCAGGAAACACATTCTAATGTTGGTTTCAAAATTTGTGTTTTTCTCTGCATCCTTATTATCCCTTTTATCAGTAAACTCTGTCCATAAATCGAATCTGAAGTTACCTACATGCACGTTCTCTAACCTTCATCATCAGTGGTTTTTTGTCCTGGAATGGTCAACGACAATTCGTCCGATAATACAGCGAAGGAACTGTTTGTCTCGAAATGTTTTCTTTCACCTTTTACGTTTAGCTTAATTCTTTTATTCAGATTATATTTCATTCATTGCAGCTAGTATCTTCTTCCTTTTTAAGAGGATGACTCTTGTTTTTTTCCACTGAGAAAATGATCCCCCTTCCTAGCTTCTTCAAGCTCTAACCCACACTGTAGGTGCACCTGTTCAAAACCCTGACCCTGAGAAGACATTCATAACCTTCTGTAATGCTACCACAGAGAAAAACTAGGTCAGTCTCAACTGATATACAGGTAATTTACTCTGAAGATAAGATGTAATAACAGATTATCGATAATGAGTTCACTTTGTTGCATCCACTAACTGATTATTTTGAATAACATTATAGGGATACTATAACAGACTTAATCTTAGTTACTTCAACTAACCGGCTGCCTTGAAGCGATGTCTATAGTAACCAGGTATTTTACTTTTTGTATTATATTATTATTTGAAAACTCATGTACAAATACCATATAAGGTACGATAATCAATATGGTAACATTGACACAGGTATGAACAATAAACATCACTACAACAATTACTGAATAGGCACATACATAAAGATATTAAAATAAACTGAACACAACCTACATACTGCTTCGTACGTACGTTGTTACACAGTACACAAGTACACACAGGTTCATAAAGTGGAACCTACTCCATTATTGCTTAAACCCCCCCACCCCCACCAATTGAATACATTCTACATTCCCCTGTTACTTAAAATTTAAAAATTACTTAAACCAGGGCAACATCACACACATATATAACCATAACAAACCAGGCAACACCAGCCACTATACAAATCCAAGTTTTTAATACATATCACAATTCAAGGAAAAGGAATAAAGATAATAATACAGGCCACAAAAGACTATGAATAAAACTCCTAAATTACAACCTCAACTCAATAATAAAGCCAACCAAGCTTAAATGACATCACCCATAACACAACTCACAACAATTACACAAGACCTACTAAACAATGTATTATTAAGAAACTTGTGCAGCACACAGTGACGCCATCATCTCTCCATCCATCTCTCCCCCCCCTCACACAACACAGGTGACCCATCATTCCGTCCCCCACTCACACAACACAGGTGACCCATCATCCCCTCCCCCCACTCACCAACACAGTTGACCCATCATCCCTCCCCCCACTCACACAACACAGGTGACCGCATCATCCCTCCCCTCACTCACACAACATGCAGGTGACCCATCATACCCTCCCCCCCACCCACACAACCACAGGGACCCATCACTCTCCCCCCACTCACACAACACAGGTGACCCATCATCCACCCCTCACTCACACAACACAGGTACCCATCATCCTTCCCCCACACACACAACACAAAAAAGGGTGACCCATCATCCCTCCCCCCACTCACACACACAGGAACCCATCATCCTCCCCCCACTCACACAACACAGGTGACACCATCATCCATCCCCCACTCACAACAACACAGGAGACCCATCATCCCTCCCCCCACTCACACAATCACAGTTGACCCATCATCCCCCCCCCACTCACACAAATCACAGTGACCCATCAACCCACCCCCGCCACTCACACAACACAGGTGACCCATCAACCCTCCCCCGCCTCTCACACAACCACAGGTGACCCATCATCCCTCCCTCACACAACACAGGTGACCCATCATCCCTCCCCCCACTCACACAACACAGGTGACAGCATCATCCTCCCCCACTCACACACACAGGTGACCCATCATCCTCCCCCCACTCTACACAACACAGGTGCCCACATCCTCCCCCACTTCACACAACACAGGTGACCCATCAACCCTTCCACCCACACAACCCACACAAACAGGTGACGCCATCATCCCTCCCACCACTCCACACAACACAGGTGACCCATCATCCCATCCCCCACACACACAACACAGGTGACCCATCATCCCTCCCCCCACACACACACACATTGAAAACAACCCCATCAACAATCTGGATAATCATGACATTAATTATCCTCAGTTTAGAATATCATGACACGTTGTCACGTGAGGGAAAGAGATTAAACATGGATGTTACAGAGACGTACCAAAATCAACAATACCTTAAATAAATACTAACACAATGTGAATATTACATTTCAAAACACACGTATACAACTACCCATAAAGTTGGTATTAAACCGTTTAATGACTTTAACTTAATACACATTAAATGGCCGCCCCCCCCCCCCTCACCCCGAAATAAATGCCGTTATCACAACTAGTAGCTTACATCCAACTGACATAATAAACTAAACCTTAAGTGGAATTATATAAGTATTGTGAAACAGCAGCACCATAGACACCGAACATTTATAATAACAAATATTAACATAAGGAAACAAGACCAGTCATTACACATATGACACTTCAACCCGGTAAGAATACATTCTAGTGCTTAACAAGTCCAGGAACAGTGTCACAATGAAGTTCAACCATCCTTAATCATCAACAGTGTATCTAAGTGCGCACGCAGACGCAAGACAGCCACAACTGTTATGTGCCTATACACATCCCAGACGCACAGGTTCATACACATTCGCACGTTACATTAGCCCAACACTCTACGCACACAAAAGTCGCGCACGATCTTTGCAACTGTCAACCCCAAGGAGGCCGACCCCCGTTTCTACCCCAGACATCCCGATCCCACAGTAGCATTTACCATCCGCTACCCTGCCCCTCCCACCTAATTTACAAATCTAATAAAACCTCTAACGTAAGTTCCTATTTCCCACTGAAAAGCCCGTACCCACTTCATCCCATAAATTTCCCTGATTACGGCACAACGTTTTTTATAAAGTACGTAACCGCTAAAACCCGCCTCTCCACCTCATCTAACATCCCCTTTCTTCCCCCTCATTCCCCATGATATGTATAGAAAATCTACATAATGTACCCTCACAACCCTAAGAAACACACATCCAATCCTCCCACCCACCAAGACTTAAAGCTCTCAGAACAGAAATCCCTTTACCCCAGTCGTTACGGAGGTACCCTACACACCACCTGACGCTACCAAGCGCCCTCACAAAAATATACAACATGAACGCCGACTCCTCACCTCACATATTCACCCCCTCCCCCCTCACCACACGTCTATCCCTCAGAACCGTACCTGACGGCAAAATCCCCCGTGCAGAAAACGATACATTACGGTCACGTGCACGTGGTTGTAACCTCATCCAAAATAACCCTAATCCATAACCATCCCCAGTATACATGGGAAAATTCCCTCTACAGGCCGCCAACAACCCCCCCACCAACACTCGACACATCGCACCCTATTTTGACCTTCCCTCGATCTCGAGCCCACGCCAAAGCCCACAAAACATTTCACACTCCCGCAACACCACTCCCGAATACAATCGTTTAAATCTTTCATGGAATCCTGACCATACCCCCACCACCCCGACACCTTCCCTCACCAACTCCCTTTTATAAAATACACATTTGACCCTCTTTAAGTCCAGCAAACGCCACCCCCCCCTGCCGCACAGGTAACATTACCACTCACTTTTAGCCAATCACATCCCGAGACCCCACAAGAATTTTAAAAACCTCCTAAGTATGTCCTCTTCGCCCCGTCAGTGTAATGGAAACACGGCCGCACACGTGCCATACCTTACTATACAATAAGACCCTAATGACAATGGGCCCGCTGGGTTTTTATGGACAAGGTCAAACGATAAGGCCTCAATGCACCCAATTGCCCCTGAATCCTATCCACCAACCTATCGAGTTTTTTTCCCTGCCGCGCTACATCCAGACGTCTGCATAGATAATACCACAAATTTTTTTAACAAATTCACCCGCCTCCCACCACTAAACTATACCCCACTCAACCCTCCCAGCCCAACTCCCAAACCCCATGATCCATGAAACTATTTCTGAATACACTCTCATACCATTTGCATCCGAAGAACAATTGTACTAACCACCCCATCCAAGGTATCCATTGACAACCCTCTCCTAACCAGAACAGTAGAGTCCATCAACATACCCTATAAAGACTGGCCAAACCCTCGC
>NC_069404.1:1483093-1524593 GCF_026875155.1 Cherax quadricarinatus | reverse complement strand
TCTTTACCATCCTATGGAGTGGTGGAGCAATGGACCCGGGGGGTCGTCCCACAGTTACTAAAACAACGACATAGCCCCACTCCAAAACGGGGGACAGTAATTAGCAACAGCAAAGAACTACATGACGATAGCACTAACATCCAATATCATAAACATTGCTTTGAAAGTGTCCTAAGAAGTCAAGATCACCACCCATCTAGAAAAACATCTGTTAAACATCCCAGGGCAACATGGGTTTAGAAAGTGTCGTCGTTCTGTCTCAAAGCTATTGATCACTAGTTCAAGGTCCTAGATTGTGTGTGTAGAAGAAAAAATGAATTGCAGATGTAATATACAGACTTTCGCAAAAGCCTTCGATCAAGTGTGACACATGGTGTAATTGCGCACAGAATCGCGTGCTTAAAGGCATAACGGGAAAAAGCTCGGTCGAGGGATCTATAATTTCTCACTAACAGAACTCAGGAGTAGTAGTCAACAGAGTAAACGTCAGGCTGAGCTCTCACGGTCAAAAGCTCTGTTCCACAAGGCACCAGTACTTGCGCTCCCATCGTTCCTCTTCCTCTGTAGATCTACATAGACAAGATGTCAGCCACAGGTCACCGTGTTCTTCCGTTTTGCAATGACACCCTGAAATCTTGCATGACAGTGCTGTCATTGCAGAATACTGATCAAGGCCTCAGGCGGCACATCACCAAATCTTTCAGTTGGCTGCAGAAAACTTTATGAAGTGTTACGATGAGGAGAAATTTCAATTACTCAGATATTGGCAAAAACACGAGGAAATTAAATCGTCATAGAGTACCAAAACAAATTCTGCCACAAAATAGAGCGCAAACCACCTACGTCAAAATAACTTGGGAGTTGATCATGTCGGAGGATCTCACCTCAAGCGGGACCATAACATTGTATCAATCGCATCTGTGCTAGAAATGTACAGGATGGATAATGCGAACCTTCAAAATAGGGTTGCTCCAAAGCCCATGAAGACTGCTCTTCAGGGTCACTTGTTCTCTCTAGGCTGTGAATATTGCTGACACTAACATCACCTTTCAAGGCAGGCTAAAGTTGCTGACCTAGAAAATGTACTGAGAACCTTAACAGCGCTATAACGGACGATAAAAAACATCAATTACTGGTGAGCGCTTTGAGTTCCTGAACTGTATGCCCTGGAATGCAGGCTGGAGACATACATGATTTATATTCACTGGAAAAATTCCGTAGGGACTAGTTACCGAACTTGCACACGAAAAATGCACTCGCAACGAAAGCAAAAGATTGGAGACGATGCAACATCCCCCCAATGAAAGCAGGGGTGTCATCTAGCACATTAAGAGACAATACAATAAGTGTCTGGGGCCAGAGACTGTTCAAACTGCCTTCCCAGCATACATAAGGGCGGATGCCAATCTAGGACCCCTGGCAGTCTTCAAGCTGGCCATGGACAAGCACCTAAAGTCGGTACCTGTACTTGCCGTGGTCTGTGGCTTGTATCGTTGGATTGCGTGCAGCCAGCACCAGTAAAGTAAACAGCTGTGATTGATTCAGAGCTCTGATCCTCCACCAGTGAGGCCTGGTCACAGACCGGGGCCGCGGGGGCATTGACCCCGGAAAGTCTCTCCAAGGATTAAACTACAGGTCACTAGCGTATTACGTAGGGGCCCGCTTATGCGGTGTGTCCGCTTAATAGGGTCATTTCAACATTATGACACCAAAACTCTCTATACGGCTCCCCCACCTGGCTTTCAATATGGTACTGTGCCACCCACCCTGTTTGATTTATCATGCTATTTGAGATTCCATAAGCAATAAGTCTCTCCATTATGTCTGGAAACTCACAAAATTTCAAATGTTTTTAAGTTAGTTATTTCATATATTACTCTGATAATGATACTTATGTATTACATGTTCCTAAATAAATCTTACATACGTGTGCTGGTATGCAGGATACAGTAAAATATGTAGTGTGATCTTATGTGTCTGAGACGTATATTAGTAATGTATAATATAATCACAAGAGTTCATTAAATGTGGTATATTTGGTTATTATATCAATTTCATTAATCCATCTATGATAATTTTTCAGATTTTATATAATAACATGATGCATAAACATATATAGATGTGATAAAATACACCCCACAGTAGAATAATAGAAACATAAATATGAGATAGTGGTAGCACAGACGACTTGCACCAAGTGATGCCATATTAGTAATGATAATATAATACAGTGGACACCCCGGCCTACAAATGCATCGGGCGGGTTACGCTAAATCTGCCATACGAAGCATTTTGAATGCATATAGACAGTGAAGAATGAATCCTGAACATAGTGTTTGTAACAAAACAGGCCTGTTTGGAAGATAAATGCCTAAGCAGGATCCTTACATTACTCAGGAGGAAAAAGGACTCCCAGGACATAAGCCTTAGAAAGACTGGACTTACTCTTTGATGTGTGCTATTGGATAATGGTGATTGCCCAAAGTGAAGCCTTTATTGGGTATCACTCTGAAATCTCCCAGAACGTTTCAGGCAAAACAATGTCCTCAGGATAATTTCGTGTGTGCTGTGTGAGGGGCCAAACATTAAGGCATGGGTCACTAGGGACTTTTCTAAGACTCTGGTGTACACCCATGCATTTGCCCCTCCACTGTGAAAAAATACCTAATGATAAGAAAATTGGACCTTAAGTGCCTCCTGGGATTAGTGCAATGCTCTCGTGCATCCTTCAAGACTTGGCCAGATCGGCTTTCTGAGGGACATGTGCCTTCATTAAGGTCAGTTTTTGCTCTAATAACATCTCCTCTCCTGCAGACAATGTACCAGCAGGTCATTTTTCAGACTTCACAAATAAACTCTCACCAAAAGCTATGTTTTCAACAGTGCTTTGATAGTGACCTCAGACACTTCTTGATTGATCTAGAGAGTTTTACAAAGATCACTTTAGTATCCTCTGTTGTGTGTAAACGTCTCATAGGTTAAGGCTTGGAGGAGAACGTGACTAAGAGGACCGTTGAACCTCTGCCTTCGAAGAAAGAAAAACTGTAGGCCACAATGTGTAGAAGGGATTTTGAACGAGTTTGAGGCTAACCCTGAGAAGCATATGCCAGGTGTGGAATCTTTGTGGCAATGGGGAAGTCCTTTGGGTTGGAGGGTTAGTGGGCGGAGGATTTGGAAGAGTTGGTGTCAGGAAGGTCGCAATGAAGAACTAACACTGATGAGCTTGCAAGATCATCTTCAACAGCAAGAGGCAGACCTGAAGGAAACTTGCTTCAGAGGAGGGGGTGTGGAGCTGAGAAATTGAGGAAGTTGCCAACTTTTCAAAGATTAAGGAAATGTGTGCAAAGTGGTTTGAACTTGCAAACCTTTACGGATATGAAAATCACCATGACAAGCTACTACAAGCCGTAGTTGGCAACTGTACAATGATCTAATGTTATGTCCCATTTAGGAAATGTCTTAAAGGAAACGGGAGGTACAGAGCTCTATGCGACCCCGATTTCGTTGGCGACAGAGGTCAGTGACTCTTCAGCTCGAGTCCTAGTGGCATTAAAAGAAGGGAAGAACCCCAGAAAGGGCTTGCCGACTCAAAGTCTAATGGAAGGGGATTCCCCTTCTACAACATATCAACTTCCACACTCTCCCCTCTCCCATACCATCAGTTATCACCAGATCTTCAATAAAGGTAAGTCGTCATTTATTCTATTTCGCTTCTGTAGAGTAGTGAATTGTGCATGTCTTCTTCCAGTTTGTTGCTGTATTAAAATTAATATTTTCACGATTAGGTAAAAATTTTTTTTTCCCATACTTTGTGGGTGTCTGGAACAGATTAATTTGATTTCCATTATTTCTTATGGGGGGAATAATAATTAGATTCGGTTAACGAGAATTTCGCTTACGATGAGCTCTCAGGCAACGAACTAATATGTTATGGCGGGGGAGTGTCCACTGTAATATTAATCAGTCTCATTAAATGTTGTATATTATGTTAGCATACACTTTTTCAAATAATTCATCATTATTTTTTTCAAAATTATAAAAAACACGATACATAACGTGTAAAAGATGATATAAATACACCCACAATAGAATAAGTAAAGTATGAATATGATGATGTGGGAGCCAGGACATCTTGTACAAGTGACTGGGCAAGATTAATTTTTCTCTAGTCAAACATCATAGAGAATTATGTTACTGGGGGTAACTGTAGAAAATTATTCCTTGCGTATGTAAGTAAGTTTATTCTCGTATATCAAATAACAGTTATAATCTTAGATTATCATACATAACAACATATGTGTAGAGGACTCCTAGGATAACCACCCAAATAAGTCAGACTGAGTGACTTACTTCCTGCCTTCGCTCAGAGCGTCATTTCTTCTAAAAATGGTTGTTACATAGTGTTATACATAAAGGAGTGGCTTCTCAAAAACGTCAGAACCACTGTATCAGAGTCAAGAAAACTTTCATTCGGCGAGAATATTTGCACATTACACAAATGCTCACATGGGAGGGATAATTTTAGTTAGGAAAACAAATGTAGGTCAATGTACACATCACGGCGAGAATGATCTATCACGATTTTCAGGGGATATTATTCTTTACAGAGAATAACTAAACAATGTCCAGCCTATGAAAGCCTACATAGTGTAGTGTATGTATTGTACATTACTTGTTCAAATTTCATAGTACAATCTCTCAGTAATTAAATATTCAACTACCTCATTTGTGATTTTACTAGTAAGTAAGTCTCCACTTATGTATTTTTCTTTTTTGACTTTGTTTGCTTAATATTGTCTGTATTGATACTTTTGTCTCTGCTCCATATTACTACCTCATATTTTTTTTTAATACTATTAATTGATATGACTTATCTAAAATTATAATTAATTACCATTTTTACTATCAGTACAAATTTACTCTTGACATTTTTGACATCATTTAATTACCATTCATCTTTTCTAATTACCTTAACCTGTTTTCAATACCACATTTACTATCTTAGAGTATCTTATTTACCTTGTACTGCCAAATAACCTCTAGTATAACTACCAGTGCAATTTTGAATGAATTAAATCATTACGGTTTCACACGTTTTTATGTAATTCATTATTACTTACTAAAATTTTATTAAACACCATATTTACTTACCAGGTCAATTTTACTTTGGTACATTAATCATTTTGTTGTATTTTCATAACGTTTTGTTGCCACAAATATTTATTCAAGTTTGTATATTCAACTCCAAACCTTAATTAATCTTTGTACATGGGTACTGTCTACTCATCTTCACTTTCATATTATAACCAAGTCATTAGTCCATTGTATATTTTTTACTTATTAATCTTTTGGTATCTTCCTCTATTTTGTGAATTTTATTTTTCAATTAAAATCTAGTTATACTCTTTATCTTGTTAACAACCTATATCAGACCCTTGTGCCAATTGCAAGTACCATTTTAATTGTATTTTTATTTTATAAGTTTATATTATTAATATGTCCTACTCAAGATATTGTTTTTATCTTATTGCTATATTGTGTGTGCTATTAGTGTATACAGTAAGTGCCCTGCTTTTCGGTCATTTCTCGCCTTATGGCGTTCGCTATTACGGCGATGATCAAATTATGACCAAATTTGCTCTACGGCAAGCGGTTTTTACATATGGCACCCCCCCACCCGGTTTGTTTAATTTTTCTCGTGACACATCTATCTATGTCAGGAAACTTTCGCCAAAATTTCATGTGTTTTAAGAGTTACTGCATATTTTATATTTATCTGATTATTATACTTATGTGTACCTGTACGTAAATATATCTTACACACTGTGCTGGTGATGCAGGTGCACATTAAAATCGCTAAGTCTCTCTTACTCATGACGCAATATACGTAATAATAATCACTCTTGGGGCACACTAATAGTCTTATTTTACATCAGTTACGCACTTTGCATTAATCCCTCTATGTATTTTCCTCAAAATCTATTATGTAACCTTACATCTCGATATAAACATGATAACATACACTCAGAATAAAATAGAGATGTCAAATATGAGATTTGTTATTTACAAAGCTGTTGTGTAGGTAAGTGTCGGAAGAGATTACGTTTCCTCTAGTCATACAATGGGGGGGTAACTGTTGACAAAAAATATTCTTTTCGTATGCTTTTACGACTATGTATAGCAATTACAGACCCTTGTGGGTTTTTTAGTGCTTTTTATATTAAAGTAATAATATAATTAATAATATTTATTATTAATAATATTATTAATAATAATAATATTATTATTATTTTAATATTATTATCTTAATTTCACTCTAAAATTTGTGTGTTGTCTGTGTTCGTTTATTCTGAACTAACTTGTACAACTTGTACCAAATGTAAGTGTATTTGTATTGTGAGGTTAATTATTTTTAAAATAAAAAAAACTATTGAAGGTAAATGTTTTACAAACTTCTTTTTCAACACATGGACGTGAAATGAACTAAAAGTTGACCATATTAATATGTGTCCATTTCGCCTTTGACAAGTGGATCGTGTCACTACTGTTCTGTTTGTGTTTTTATTGTCTCAACTCTGTTATCTCGTTCTCTCTCTCGTTGTTAACTAGTTGGCTCTCCATTGACGATGGCGTCTAAGGTTAGCTGTAATAAAAAGCGAAGTGTAGCCTTTTGCTTTAAGTGCCCAAGTTAGGGATGATTGGTGTTGGCCATTCTGATTTTTATTCAATAAACTCCCATGCCACTCACCTCCCATCACATTTAATATTAATATTTTAAGGTAAGTAATAAGTTGTACTCTGTGTGTTATATTTCTTTTATTGGGTTTTTAATGCCTATTCCTATTTGCTAACATATTATATTAGTTAGTGTAAACCTTGTTGTCTGGCATTTGATTGCTATTTTATATGCTCTGAATAATAATACTTGTGTGAGCCAGGTGGAGGGACAATCATTTCGTCTTTCTCTCTGTATTCAGCCATCAGACGAAATCGTGTATGAATCGCGTTTGGCCTCATCCACTTCCCACTCACGCTTGTGTTTACAATTTTCGGCATGAATTATTCATTACTTTACCTTCGTCCCCCCCCCCCCCCCCCCCCCCCCATTTATGATGGCTCATCTAAAGGTAGTTGTTAGAAAGAAATGATAAATACAGTGAAGACTATGCATGTCGATGTTAAATATTATGGGCTCGGGCCACGTGTAGGTAGCGGTAGGTGTAGCTCCATGCTAACTAAACGTGCCCGCCCGCTTCCTACAACTGACGTTATAACAAATAAATACTACTGCACCTCTCTTCGCCTATATTAAGACTGCACATATTTTAGAGGTAAATAATGAGGTTGTTAATGTATGTGCATTTTTACTCTCTGGGAATGTTTTAAATATCGTATCATTAAGTATGAGATGGGGAACCAGTGCTACCTAACCTGGGTACCTGCACTCTGTACTTCATACAAAATATGTACTACTCACCTCTCTCCCTACATTAATATTACAAATACTTTAGTAAGTAATGAAATTTACTGTGGACTGATATTTTACTTTGTGTGTTTTTACTGACATAGTTCTATTATTGACTTAATAATAATATAGTGTTAAACTTGTTGTCTTGGCATTTATATGGCATTTCATAAGTGGAAACAAAAATGGTAGTTCTGCCTTCGGCGATTTAGCCTGAGAAACCTACTCCCGCCATATCATGTCGGTGGCCCTTCACTGTAATTTTCAGTTATATTATTGTTCAAGGCCCTTAGTACTAATCTTTGGCTAACTAGGTGCCATCTTACTCATATTTTTTTTTTTTTTTTTTTTTTACTTTTTTTGTTCTTTCTTAGTTACCTTAACTTGTGTATTTTATCTTGTCAAATTTAAATCTTAGTTATACTCTAATTCTTGTAAACAACTTATGTAACACCTTAGTGCGATTACAATTGAGAGCTTGTGCCTTTTTTTATATCATTAGATTAAACTCAGTTGTACTATAGCTCATTCTAGCTAAATACCATAGGTGCAATACCATAATTCATTATATTTTACCATAGTAGCAATTACTGTAAGGAGTCAGGTGCTATTTTTGCAATTTGTTATTTTTTATATATTAGATTAACCTAGTTGTACTATAGCTTCATTCTAGCTCCAATACATACGGGGGCTGGTGGCCCTAAAGTGCCCACTTCACACCGGAGAGGCACCCGGTTCGATTCCCGGAGGGTTGGAAACATTTCGACACATTTCCTTACACCTATTGTCCTGTTCACCTAGCAGCAGTTTGGGTACCTGGGTTTTTGTTCGACTGTGTGGGTCGCTCCTGGGGGACAAGATTGAGGACCCCAATGGAATTAAGTTAGTTTAGACAGTCCTCGATGGTCGCACTGACTTTTTCTTGGGTTATCCTGGGTGGCTAACCCGCCGGGGTTTTAAAAAATCCGAATCGAATTCTTATCTTATCTTATCTGACCTTAGTGCAATTACAAAGTGAGAGTCTTGTGCTATTTTTAATTTGTATTTTTATAGTATTTGTTTCATTCCTAGTTTGTACTTTAGCTAGTTTTCTAGCACACAACATCAAGACAACGCACCAACTTCATTATGTGTATATAGTGACTATACTCTATATGACCAAAATACTCTTAGCTATATACATTGTCCAAACTTTCCCACCACTACAGATATCTGTATAAACTCAACACACAACTCAGGTTATAAATAACCATAGTTTAAAACCCAATCAAAACCTATTGGAGGAACAGTAATTGCCTTTATTTACACAAGCATCACAAGCCAGCACTATCCTAAACAATGCTAAAAGTCTATCAGTACTTATAAACAACATCAGGTCCTTAGCAAACCACTATGATGACCTTCCTGGCACTCACCTTGAATCACTAAAGACACCCTTCTTCTGATTATTCTTACTGAGACCTGGCTTACAGCATGAGACTCAATTAGATATCTACCTCTACCAGGATACACAGCATTCCACATCTGCAGACCATATCCAATGTTGGGTGGTTAGTACTTGCATTCTATTACTTCTAACCAATTATCTTGTCATTAGCACCACTTGCTTTAGATGTTTGAATAGGAGAAACATTTTTGCTAACTTTTTCGTAGAAGAATACCTTAAGGTCGACTATAACAATCTGGTGCATTTACAAGGATACCCACACCAATACATCCCAAATTTCAGTGAGAAATTAAAGTCACTAATGCAACAAAGAGACATAATGAATAAGCACCCCTTCTCTTGCCCTGGAGACTTCAACATCAACTTGTTTACTAGATGATCACCCTGTAAATGATTTCTCAACTAAATTTGTATCAACACACTTTTCATACCACCAAACAATAACTTAAAACCAACCAGGATCACTGAGGATCAAGTGCAACTCATAATAGACCACATTGGGTCCAATATACTATCCCTCCTTAAATCAGGGATTTTCTCAAGATAGCACTACAGACCACTACTCCTGCCTGTCCTTCTCTTGACATACTTTTTGTTATCCACCACTTGATGATACAACAAAGTTTTAATTTTATGTAGAGTGGTAGTGAACGACGGCTGTGTGAGCATCGGGTAGAAGTATGCACGCGATAGACGTTTGTGGGGTCGACGGAGGCGCGCGCGCCGGGCGAGCGTCTGACAAGGGCTAAAAGTGCGGATGTTGTGGAGAACGACCGGACATCATTCTGGAGCCAGTAATTTGAGACTACAGGTTAGGGCGGATAGTCCCTGAGGGGTCAGGCAGACGCTGAGCTTAGTGCCATGTTGGTGATGGGGGCACATACATAGAGATATTAGCAAGAGCGAAACCGGCAGAGGGAGAGGAGGCGGTCGAGATGCGAGTTGTAGACTACCCCGTTTGAGGGCAGCCCCGTTGAGATCAGTGACTTCCACAGAGAACATGCTGGGGGGAAGGAGGCAAAGACGGTGTAACGCAGTGTCGTTAAGTGTATAAAATGGAGGGTGAATACCTCCCGACAAAATGGGGCATGGGGGGTGTTCTTATTTAATTCGGTTGGGCCGGTGTCATTGGGAGGAGTTTGCGACCCCAAAAGGGGTCTTCGCAACTCGCCGCGATGCTATGTATAGTCGGAGAATCAAGTGGGTGGAGGATGGTCATTATAATGGCAGCACCAGGGGACAGATAATCTCGATAAATGTGGTTGTTTTGTGTGATTTGAATCTTGGATTGCAGGAGCGTTGGGCTACGTAGCAGTGGGACGGTGTGGCATTAGGGCCCTCAGACTCGGGTGAAG
This sequence comes from Cherax quadricarinatus, assembly GCF_026875155.1. Taxonomy (NCBI): domain Eukaryota; kingdom Metazoa; phylum Arthropoda; class Malacostraca; order Decapoda; family Parastacidae; genus Cherax; species Cherax quadricarinatus. The sequence continues at coordinate 1,514,326 of NC_069404.1, read as the reverse complement.
GATGAGGTTGATGTGGTTTTTTCTCGTGACAGAGGAGACAGGATCGCCGGCGGAACGTAAGTAGGGTGGGTTTCCTGGTATACAACCGACAGTCAGCCAGATGGTGCGCTGAAATGCGGGGCTGACCAAACGGGGCGAATAAAGTGGATCGTTCTAGGTGAGGCTTACTATGTGGGTCTGTCTATTCTATCTGGGGTGCTTGGTTTTCTGATTATGATAAAAATTATACCTCAAAATTCCAATACCACACAAACCTCTCACTCCACACCCCCCCCCCCTCCCCCCCCACCCCCCTCCCCCCCCCCCGCTCCGCCCCCCCCCCCCCCCACCCCCCCCCCCCCCCCCCGCGAATATTGTCCTAACCTTAAACACTAATGAATAACACCACATCATCCCATTGACACTCGCTAACAAGATAAAACGACTCTTCTCAACCATAGGATCTAATCTTCGCCAATATAATCCCATGTCACACATGCCCATTGCGGACAGAGATACCTAGATGGTGATTTCCCAAATTCCTTGCTATCTTGCACCAATCTGAGCTTACGGAAGTGCACGAGATTATAAAGTCACTTAAAAATAACTCAGGAATCTTTCTCAGTGTCACAACCATTATTGTAAAAGTGAGCGGCCCTGTCCTTTCGATGCTATCTCATTGCTTTTTACAAGTCACTAGAAACTAGCACCTTCCCGAACTACTCGCAAGCGCGGCAAGGGTCTACACCCAATACATAAAGGTGGTGACCCTACAGATTTAAATCAATATAGGCAATATCAACTTACCATTACTATCCCAAAATCTTTGAGAAACTCGTGCCACAGGAGACTATATTCATTTATACGACACAAAACATACTCAACACATGCCAATTTGGATTCAGGAAGAATAAATAGCACTATCGATGTGCAATATAAAAATAATATTTAACACAGCATTGGGAAAATGTAAGGTAATATCCACTAGGAATTTTTATTGACCTAGAAAAAGTTATTGACCACAGTAGACCACGGATATCTACTCCCCAAAACTGACCATTATGGTATACGAGGGCCATGCGCGTGATATTTCTCAAAATGACCTCTTACTATTAGGTTATCAGTATGTCACCCATTGAAATGACACAGCCCATCAACAACACAGGGCACCTAGATACTGGTGTCCGCAGGGAGGGTCCTTGGTCCCCCTGCTCTTCCTCATTTACATCAGTGATCTTCAAAACGTATCTCAACACCTGAAACCCTTTCTCTTTTGCTGACGAAATGGACTTATGATTCATCGCTCTCAGCCCTAATCTTGCCTCCCTCAACCTCCTTTGTTATGAGGAGCTGATCAAAATATATCAACTTGGATGACCACGCCAACTAAACATTACGCTTAACACTGACAAAACCTAGTCTTCATTTGTTTGGTAGCAGAGCAGGAGTTGCGCAAATTAACATTAAACATCGACAACACTCTAATTGCCAGAGCAGTAATGAGGGCAAATTCCTAGGCCCTATACCTCCGCGTGAGACACAATCTGATTTCGGCACCTTATCAAAAACACATAACTAAAAATAATTATCCAAATCGGTTGGGATCCTCTCTCATGATACGATACTAGTGCCATCAAAACTAGCCCTCTCACACTTATACCATTCACTTATTTAGCCATGCCTCCCTATGCTGTCTTGCTTGGGGTTCAACTGTCAGCAACACACCTAAGCCATATAATACCCCAACATAACAAAGCCGCAGTAAGAATAATCACTAAATCCATCCCTGGCAACACACCCACCAATCTTCATAGATCTAAAACTTACTCCTGTTCAGTACATCCACTCTTATACTGTGCATTCTACATCTACAGGACCATTAAATTCCAATAATTAAACCTTGACCTAAAATGCTTTCTTGATAGTTTGCCGTGACAGGAAACCACAGGCATAAAACACCAGACACAAACATCTTTATGACGAATTCCCGTGTGCGACCGTAAACACCTTTTCAAAAATTTCATGTATGTCAGATAAGGTCCCACCACTTTAAAATCTTGGAACTACCCTCTGTACCTGAATACTCTAGATAACTGCGACACATTCATCACCTTCATGTACTACCATTATATAACATCTTATCTCCTGATACACTCTGTTAACTAATTACACGAATACCACCTGGTGTTTTCATCACTACACTCACTACCCATTTGGGACACATAAACAGAAATATCAATTCAATCTTAAAAATAAATTTGAGAATCTTAACTAGTCATAAGTGTGTGGTCCTGTGATATCTCCAATACTGATAACTATGTAATTGTGTCCAAGACATAGTCTTTCCATTGTTAAACTCACAAACTAGTATTTAGGTCACCTTAGCCATAATCCAACTTACCTCCATAATTTGTAATCATTTTAAATTTAAGATCTGTAATCTAAGTCTGACCGAAAATGCCTAGCCATGTAGGTGTTTAGTGGTACACATCTGTAATTTTTATTTTATTCATATATAAACATACACAGATAACCAAATTCTGTAAACTCAGATTTGTAATCTTATAGAGAATAAACTTTGAATTTGAATTGAATTGAATTCTACTGTATCAATGTAGAGCAACATGAACCACAATGTAACTTGTACACAAACAGACGTGTACACTTTGTTTTGCCTCTTTACAGAAAAACTTACGTTTGCATGGTTTGTTTAGCATATACTCTGCGCCTGTCCTCCCGCATGTGCTCATTCTCTCTCTCGATTTATTTCGTTTTCTTGTTTACTCACCTCTGATAGACGATTTAGACTACAAATATGTTTTAGGTAAGTATTGAAGTGAAACCTATATATGCATTTTATTCGCTCTGGGATGCTTAAATATCATAGAATAGTACGTGTGGGTGGGTTTGGCCTGGCTGGCCTACCATACATACACGCTCTTGATTTCTTACAATAAAATAATAACTCTATCTCACCCTAGATTAAGACTACAAATCTTTTCTTCTTTTCTTTCAACTCTCCGGCCGTTATTCCCACCGCGAGGCGGGGTGGACCAAAAGGAATAGATACGAAAGTTTCTCTTGTCACATTTTGTAATTTACAGGAGAAGAGGTACTAGCCCCACGTGGCTCCAGCATTTTAGTCCGCCTCCTTTACAACACGCATGCTTAGGAGGAAGAATTCTGTTCGCTTCCCCATGGATGGTAAGAGGAAATAAAAAGAACAAGATTCTCAGAATGTATAATTAGATAGATGAACCCTGAGGCGGTGTGGTCTGATTTCTGGTTTGATTCATGTATGTGTAGTTGTGTACTAAGTGTATTGCTATAGATAGTTGCAGTGGGTCCTGAAATATGGGCTTGTTGTTGTGTACAGGTTTTTGGTATCTGCATTCTACAATCATGTAAAACAATTACCAGGACTTCCCCTTATACACTCCCTTGGCAGGACTGTACGTATCCTCCTGGCTGGTTGGTTGGTGTCTCCAACCTTACCTACTAGGAAGACTACAAATATTTTAAGGAAAGTTACTGACGTGAACTGTTTATGCATTTATCGTCATCTGGGATGCTTAAATGTATAGACTATTATGTGTAGGTGGGGTGGCCTGGTATGGATAGCCGGCTGTACTACACACATACCACACTTAATTTTCTTACATTAATATACCTTTGATAACTCTAGATTAAGACTTAAATGCTTTTTAAGGTTAAGTCAAAGAGTGCTACTCTATATGTGTATTTTACTTTTTGGATTTTTTTTGATGCCTCGCGTTTATGCCCTGACTTAATGTATGTTAGTGTTAAACTTGTGTTATCGACGGTATTGCTATGTATTTTATAAGGGGAAAAAAAAAAAGGTTTGTTCCACTTTACAGCGATTTTCGCCTTTACTGGCGGTAGCCTGGATACTACCTGCCATAGATAAGTGCGGGCGCCCTTAACTTTGTGCATTATCATTATTATTAGTACTTCACGTATTATTATAAATAATTATTTTTATTTTTAATTTTATGACTGGGCCAAGATCCAATTCCAAGATCAAGAGCCCCTGCACCAGTACGTCTATACTACTTTAAAAATTAATAATAATATAATGATCAATTATTATTAAAACAATAATATAATAAAATATAATAGTTAATAATATAATAATGATAACAGTAAGTGAGTAAATTCAAAAGGCTGACGTAGTTGGCCCCAACCACCATCAGCAAAACATTGGTAACCACTTACTAGTACACTTTTCCTGTTGAGTCACTTAAGTAATCTATTTGTATTAGATTAAAGTCTCGCCCCCCAATAAATGCCTCAGCATGATGTGGCTTTCTTTTGCTCCAATCACATTATGATATGTAAACACATTATTTTAACCTTTGGCAAAGAATATAAATATTTTTATCTTTATTAACTTATTTAAGGAACCTCCCACGAGGGGGAAACGTTTGATCTGAAATTTTCCTTCGTATCCAGAAGCAAAAAATTGACCGAATGGACAGTCGTATCCTGAAAAATTTGCATGGTAGGGGGCGTTTGTAAGCCGAGGTTCCTCTGTACATAGATAAGGAAGAAACACATAAATTCTGTAGGCGATGGTATAAAAGTAAACAGAGAGAAGTAGTGTTAGTAGTACAGCTATGAGGAACTCTAATAAGCAATTTTGGGAGATTATACCATCACAGTTTTTGAAATTCTTATATTATGAGCTAATATTTTTTTTTTAACACGTACAGTTGGTTCCCACCAAGGCAGTGGTGACCCAAAAAAGAAAGAAAAAAGACTTTCATCATCGTTCAATGCCTTTCACCATCACTCTACATATATCACTGTCTTGTCAGAGGTATACTCAGGTACAACAGCTTAGATGTCCCTCCAAACATGCAACATCCCCAAACCCCTACCCTGTCAAAGCGCTGGCTTTGTATTTCCCATTTCCAGGGACTCAAGTTCAGCTAACTCCCTCTCCAAAAACACTTTGGTTTCACCTGTGTATCCCTTCACAAAGATATTGCCCAAAAAACATTTGTCTCCATTCACCCCTAACACGCTCACTGCCCACTGGGAAAGTCGCACCAAGCCCCTTCGCCCACAAAAACCTTCCTTTGCTCCCTCCCGGTTAAAACCATGCATTTGCCCCCACTGTGAAAAAATACCTAATGGAAAAGAAATTGGAACCTTAATGCCTCCTGGTATTAGACAATGCTCCTGGTCATCCTTCAGACTTGGCAGAGCGGCTTTCTGAGGACATGAGCTTCATTAAGGTCAAGTTTTTGCCTCCTAATACCACTCCTCTCCTGCAGCCCATGTACCAGCAGGTCATTTCAGACTTCAAAAAACTCTACACAAAAGCTATGTTTCAAAAGTGCTTTGAAGTGACCTCAGACACTTGATTGACTCTAAGAGAGTTTTACAAAGATCACTTTAGTATCCTCAGTTGTGTAAACCTCATAGGTAAGGCTTGGGAGGGAGTGACTAAGAGGACCTTGAACTCTCCTTCGAAGAAACTGTGGCCACAATGTGTAGAAGGGATTTTGAAGAGTTTGAGGCTAACCCTGAGAAGCATATGCCAGTTGTGGAATCCATTGTGGCAATGGGGAAGTCCTTTGGGTTGGAGGTTAGTGGGGAGGATGTGGAAGAGTTTGGTGGAGGAGGACAATGAAGAACTAACCACGATGAGCTGCAAATCATCTTCAACAGCAAGAGGCCAACCTGGGGAAACTGCTCGAGAGGGGGGGAGAGAAATTGAGGAAGTTGCCTACTTCAAAGATTAAGGAAAGTGTGCAAAGTGGGTTAAAACTGCAAACCTTTAGGGAAATGAAAATCACCCGACACAGCTACTGCAAGCCGGTTGGCAACCTGTACAATGACAATGTTATGCCCCATTTTAGGAATGTCTTAAAGGAACGGGAGGTACAGAGCTCTATGGACAGATTTGTTGTGCGACAGAGGTCCAGTGACTCTCAAGCTGGTCCTAGTGGCATTAAAAGAAGGGAAGTAACCCCAGAAAAGGACTTGCTACCTCAAGTCCTAATGGAAGGGGATTCCCCTTCTAAACAATAACTTCCACACCTCCTCCCCTCCTCCCATCCCATCAGTCATCACCAGATCTTCAATAAAGGTAAGTGTCATTTATTCTATTCTTAGTAGAGTAGTAATTGTGCATGTCTTCTTCAGTTTGTGTGTATTAAAATTAATATTTCACGTGGTAAAAATTTTTTTTTCCATACTTTGGGGTGTCAGGAACAGATTAATTTGATTTCCATTATTTCTTATGGGGAAAATTAATTCGGTTAACGATAATTTCAGCTTACGATGAGCTCTCAGGAACGAACTAATATCGTAAGGCGGGAGTCCACTGTAATAATAATCAGTCTCATTAAATGTTGTATATTATGTTAGCATACACATTTTCATTAATCCATCCATATTTTTTTCAAAATTATATAATAAACACGATACATAACATGTAAAGATGATAAATACACCCCACAATAGAATAAGTAAAGATGAATATGAGATGTGGGAGCCAGACAACTTGTACAAGTGACGGCAAGAATAACATTTTCTCTAGTCAAACATCAGAGAAAATATGTTTACTGGGGGTAACTGTAGAAAATTATTCCTTTCGTATGTAAGTAAGTTTATTCAGGTATACACAAATACAGTTACATAGATTATCATACATAACAACATATGTGTAGAGAACCTAGGATAACCCAAAAAAGTCAGACAGAGTGACTTACTTCCATTGCCTTCGCTCAGAGCGTCATTTCTTCTAAAAATGGTGTTACATAATGGTATACATAAAGGAGTGTCTTACCAAAAAACGTCAGAACCTCCTGTATAGAGTCAGAAAACTTAAGCGGGAGAATAATGGCACAATACACCAATGCTTCACATGGGATGGGAAAATTTTAGTTAGGAAAACAAATGTAGGTCAACTGTACACAATCACGAGCGAGAATGATCTATCACGATTTCTCAGGGATATTAATCTTACAGAGAATAACTAAACAATGTCCAACCTAAAAGCCTACATAGTGTAGTGTATGTTTTGCTCCATTATTGTTCAAATTTCATAGTACAATCTCTTAGTAATTAAATAATCAACACCTCATTTTGTGATTTTACTAGAAAGCATAAGTCACCTTATGTAATTTTCTTATTTACTATTGTTTGCTTAAATATTAGCTGAATTGATACTTTCTCTGTCCATATTACTACCTCATATTTTTTTTTAAATACTATTAATTGATATTACTTACTAAAATTAATAATTAATTACCATTTTTACTATCAGTACAATTTACTCTTAACATTTTTGACATCATTAATTACCATTACTTTTCTAATTACCTTAACCTGTTTTTTAAAACCACATTTACTATCTTAGAGTACTCTTAATTACCTTGTAACTGCCAAATAACCTCTAGTAAAACTACCAGTGCAATATTGAATGAAATAAACATTACTTTTTCACTTTTTTTGTAATCATTATTACTTACTCAAATTTTATTAAACAACTATATTTACTACCAGTCAATTTTACTTTTGTAACCATAATCAACATTAATTTATACTTTTCATAACTTTCGTGTGCCAGCCAAATTTCAAGTTTGTATATCACTCCAACCTTTATATTATCCTTGTACCTGTGTACCTGTCTACCATCTTACTATCATATTATAACCAAGTCATTGCCATTGTTATTTTTTACTTATTATTCTTTTGGTACTTCAATTTGTGAATTTTATTTTTCCAATTTAAATCTAGTTATACTCTTGATCTTGTTAACAACCTATATCAGACCCTAGTGCAATTGCAAGTACCATTTTTAAATTGTATTTTTATATTATAAGTTTATATTATAAGTCCTACTCAAAGATTGTTTTCATATCTTAGTGACTATATTGTGTGTGCAATTAGTGTATACAGTAAGGCCCTGCTTTACGGCATTTCGCCTTATGGCGTTCCGCTAATACGGCGATGTCAAATTATGACCAAAATTTGCTATACGGCAAGCCGTCTTTTAAATTATGGCACCCCCCCCACCCGGTTGTTTACATTTTTCTGTGACCCACATCTATTATGCAGAAACTTTCCAAAATTACAAGTTTTATTTAAAAGTTACGCATATTTTTATATGTACTCTGATAATTATACTTATGTGTACCAGTACTTAAATATACTTACACACTGTGCTGTGTGCAGGTGCACATTAAAAACGCTAAAAGTCCTCTCTCTACTCTCATGACGCCAAACTACGTAATAATATCACTCTTGCACACTAAATGTCTTTATTTTACATCAGTATACCATTTTCATTAATTCCATCTATGATATTTTTCCTCAAAATTATAATGAAAACCCTTTACATAGCATATAAACATGATACATACACTCAGAGAATAAAAATTGATGTAAATATGAGATTTGTTTACAAAGCAGTTGTGTAGGTAGGGCGGAAGAATTACGTTTCCTCTAGTCAAACACTGGGGGGTTAACTGTAGAAAAATATTCTTTTCGATGCCTTTACTCTATGTAAGCAATTCACGACCCTTGTGGGTTAGTGCTTTTTATAATACATAATAATAAAATAATAATAATTATATTCATAATATTATTAATAATAAATATTATTATTATTATTAATATTATTACCTATCATTCACACTAAAAAATGGTGTGTTGCTGTTTGTTTTCTGAACTAACTTGTACAACTTGTACACAAATGTAAGAGAATTTGTATTGTGAGGTAATTATTAATTAAAATAAAAAAATATTGAGGTAAATTTTACAAACTCTTACAAACGGACGTGAATGAAACTAAAAGTAGACATATATTAATATGCAATTTTTTTCGCCTGACCAAGTGAAATCGCCCCCACTACCTGTTCATTTGTGGTTCTTACCATGTCTAACTCTGTAATCTCGTTCTCTCTCCTCGTTAACTAGTTATGGCTCTCATTGACGGATGGCGTCTAAGGTTAGCTGTAATAAAAAAGAAGAAGTCGTAAGCCTTTTGCTTAAGTGCCAAGTTAGAGGATGAATGGTGGTGCCATTCTATTTTATTCAATAAACACCCTGCCACTCACCTCTCACACATTCAATATTATATTTTAAGGTAAGTAAATAAGTGTACTCTGTGTGTATCTTTACCTTTTATTGTGTTTTTAAATGACTATTTCTATGCTACCATAATATAAGTTAGTTTAAACTTGTTGTCTGGCATTTATTGCATATTTTATATGCTCTGATAATAAAACTACTTGTGGAGCCAGGTGGAGGGACTACATTACGTTTTCTCTCTGTTCAGCCAACAGAGAAAACGAGTAATGAATCTGCGTTTGGCCCATCCACTTCCCCACGTCCGCTTTTGTTACAATTTTCGGCAAGAATTTATTCATACTTCTAACCTTCGTTTATGATGGCAAACTAAAGGTAGTTGTTAGAATGATAAATTCATGAACAAGGCATGTCGATGTTAATAATATGGCTCGGGCCACAGTGTAGGTAGCCGTAGGTGTAAGCCCCATGCTACACCTACCGGCTACCTACACTGACTTATTAAACAAATAAATACTACTCACCTCTCTTCATCTAATTAAGACTAAACATATTTTAGGTAAATAATAGTGTACTGTATGTGCATTTTAACCTCTCTGGATGTTTTAATATCGTATATTAAGTAGCGATGGGAACCAGTGGCTACCCTACACCTGGGTACCTGCACCTGACTTCCTACAAATAAGTACTACTCACCTCTCTCCCTACATAATATTACAAAACTTAAGATAAGTAATGAATTTTACTGTGACTGTATTTACTTTGTGTGTTTTTAATGCTAGTTTCTAATATTAACTTAATATAATTTAGTGTCAACTTGTTGTCTGCATTAATGCATTTATAAGTGAAAAAAATGGAGTTCTGCCTTCCGCGATAGCCTGGGGGGGGGGAACCTAACCCCCATATAAGTGGGGCCCACTGTATTCGTATAAATTTGTTCAAGGCCCTTAACTATCTTTTGCTAACTAGTGCCAACTACCTCATATTTTTTTTTTTTTTTTTTTTTACTTTTTTGTTCTTTTGTTACCTTAACTTGTGATTTATCTTGTCCAATTTAAATCTAGTTATACTCTAATTCTTGTAAACAACTTATATAACACATTAGTGCAATTACAATTGGAGAGTCTTGTCCTTTTTTTATATCATTAGATTAAACTCAGTTGTACTAATAGCCACTCTAGCTCAATACATAGTCAATACCAAATTTCATTATATTATACCATAGGCAATTATAGTAAGATCAGTGCTATTTTTAATTTGTATTTTTATATTAATAGATTAAACCTAGTTGTACTATAGCTCATCTAGCTCAATACATCGATGGCCTGGTGGCTAATGCTCCCCACTTCACACACGGAGGGCCCGGTTCGATTCCCGCGGGTGGAAACATTGTCGACAAACATTTCCTTACACCTATTTGTCCTGTTCACCTACTACAATTAGGTACCTGGGTGTTAGTCGACTGGTGTGGGTCGCATCTGGGGGACAAGATTGAGGACCCCATGGAAATAAAGGTTTTTGTTAAGACAGTCTCGATGACGCACTGACTTCTTGGGTTATCCTGGGTGGGCTAACCCTCCGGTTAAAAATCCGAACGAAATCTTATCTATCTTATCTGACCTTAGTGCAATTACAAGTGGAAGAGACTTGTGCTATTTTTAATATTGTATTTTATATTATTTGTTTATACCTAGTTGTACTTTAGCTCAATCTAGCACAACACAAAGACAACAACCAAACTTCATTATGTGTATGAGTGACTATACCTATAAGACCAAAATACTCTTAGCCAATACTTGTCCCAAACTTCCCACCACTCAGATATCAGTACTAAAACTCAAACACACAACTCAGGATATAAATAACCATAATTTATACCCAATCAAAACTATTGGAAAGTAAATTGCCTTTATTACACAGCATCACAAGCCAGCACTATCCAAACCAATGCTAAAAGTCTATCAGTACTTTAACTACAACACAGGTCCTTAAGCACAACACTATATGACCTCCTGGCACACCTTGAATCAACTAAAGACCCCTTCTCCTGCATTATTCCTACTGAGAACTGGCTTAAGGCAGGAGCACAATAGATATCTAAACACCTCTACCAGATACACAGCAATCCACAACTGCAACCATACCAAGTTGGGGTGGTAATTGCAATCTATTGCCTCACTCTAACCAATTATCTGTATTAGCACCACTTGCTTTAGGTATGAATATGGAGAATACTTTTTGCTAATTTTACTGTAAAAAACCTAAAGGCGCCTATAACAATCGGTGCCCATTTACAGGATACCCCACACAAAACATCTCCCAAATTTCAGTGAGAAATTAAAGTCACAATAACAAAGAGACAAATGAATAAGCACCACCTTCTCTTAGCTGGAGACACTCAACATCAACTTTGGCTTACTAGATGAATCAGCCTGTAACTGATTTCATCAACCAATATGAACAACACACTTTTCATACCAACAATAACTAAACCAACCAGGCACACTGAGACAATGCAACCATAATAGAACCACAATATGGGACCAAATACTATCCCCCCTTAAATCAGGATAAACACAGATAGCACTACAGACCACTACCCACCTTCCCTCTTGGGGAACAAACATTAGTAACCACCACTTAATACAACAAGTTTCATTTAGACTCATTACAGGCCTCAATAAGGAAGTTCACTGCTGACCTAGAGACTGTTGACTGGCCTACGAATTCCCAAGGCCAATGGTATTGATACTGGACAGACATTTTTCTTAACAAAATACTTAGACTATAAACAAACATTGTCCATAAAAACGAAACAGGATCACAAACAACTGCTTGGTTTGCCCATGGCTAACCAGCACCATTCGAAATCCATTGATAATTAACCCCAATATGAAAAAGCAATAAAACAGGGCTTAATACCAAAGATTTCATAACCCCATTCTTCAGTTCTCACCAAAGTAAAAAAAGAAAGCCAAAACAATTAACTACTCCGTATTCACGACCAAGGGTAAAAAAACCCTGCCCCCTCAATTCAGGACCCCAAACAAAAAAACAAAATATTGTCCTAACTAAACCTAATGAAACACCACTGCATCCCATTGACCAGCTAACAAGATAAACGATTTCTTCCAACCATAGGATCTAATCTCGCCAATAAAATCCCACGTACCCAAAGCCCAAGCCGGAGAATACCTAGATGGGAATTCCCAAATTCCTTCTATCTTGCACCAACTGAGCTTACGGAAGTCACCGAGATTAAAAAAGTCACTTAAAAATAACTCAGGAATCTGTCTCATGTCCCACCATTATTGTACAAGTGAGCGGCCCATGTCCTTTCGCATGCTATCTCATTGCTTTTTTTAAAAAGTCACTAGAAACTAGCACCTTCCCGAAACTACTCAAGACGGCAAGGGGTTTACACCCAATACATAAAGGTGGTGACCCTACAGATTTAAACAACTATAGGCCAATACAAACTTACCATTGCTATCCAAAATCTTTGAGAAACTCGTGCACAGGAGACTATATTCATTTATAACGACACAAAACACTCAACCCCTGCCAATTTGGATTCAGGAAAAATAAAAGCACAAACGATGCAATCATAAAAATACTTTACACAGCATTGGAAAATAAGGAATATCCACTGGGAAATTTTTATTGACCTAAGAAAAGTTTTGACACAGTAGACCACGGTATCCTACTCCACAAAACTTGACCATTAGGGTATACGAGGCCATGCGCTTGCAATTTCAAATCTAACCTTACAAATAGGTATCATATGTCACCATTAAAGACACAGCAACAACAACACAGGCACTGATACTGGAGTTCCGCAGGGAAGGGGTCCTTGGTCCCCTGCTCTTCCTCATATACATCAGTGATCTTCCAAACGTATCTCAACACCTGAAACCCATTCCTTTGCTGACGACATGACTTATGTCACCCTCTCACCCTAATCTTGCCACCCTCACACCTTTGTTAAAGAGGAGCTGATCAAAATATCAACTTGGATGACAGCCAATAAACTTACGCTTAACACTGACAAAACCTACTACATTATGTTTGGTAGCAGAGCAGGAGTTGCGCAAATTAACATTAACATCGACAACACTCTAATTGCCAGACATAATGAGGGCAAATTCCTAGGCCTATACCTCGACAACAACCTGAATTCAGGCACCCTTATCCAACACATAACTAAAAAAGTATCCCAAAACGGTTGGATCCTCTCCAAGATACGATACTACGTGCCACAAACTGCCCTTCTCACACTATACCATTCACTTATATATCCATGCCTCACCTATGCTGTCTGTGCTTGGGGTTCAACTGCAGCAACACACCTAAAGCCAATAATAACCCAACAAAAAGCCGCAGTAAGAATAATCACTAAATCCCATCCCTGGCAACACACCCCACCACTCTTCATAGATCTAAACTTACTCCCTGTTCAGTACATCCACACTTACTACTGTGCAATCTACATCTACAGACCTTAAATTCCAATATTAACCTTGACCTAAAATGCTTTCTTGATAGTTTGACAGAACCCACAGGCATAACACCAGACACAAACATCTCTATGACATTCCCCGTGTCCGACTAAACCTTTACAAAAATTCAATGTATGTCAAAGGCCCTAAAATCTGGAACACCCTACCTGAAAACTCTAGAACTGCAGACACATTCATCACCTTCAAAACTACCATTAAAAAACATCTTATCTCCCTGATACACCCTGTCAACTAATTACACGAATACCACCTGGTGATTCACACTTACACTCACCCACCCATTTGACCATAAACAGAAATATCAATCTCAATCTTAAAATAATGAATCTTAACTAGTCATAAGTTGGCCTGTGATACTCCAATACTGAAACTATGTATTGTGCCAAAGCAAAAGCATTCACATTGCTAAACTCACAAACTAGTATTTAGTCACTTAGCCATAATACCAACTTACCTCATAATTTGTAATATTTTAAATTTAAGATCTAATCTAAGTCTGCCCGAAATGCCTAGCCATGCTAGGTGTTCTAGTGGTACACTCTGTAATTATTATTTTACTACATATAAACCACACAATAACCAAATTCTGTAAACTCAGCATTGTAATCCTTATAGAGAATAAACTTTGAATTTGAATTGAATTGAATTCTACTGTATCAATGTAGAGACAACATGTACACAATGTAACTTGTACACAAACCAGACGTGTACACTTTGTTTGTTTACAAAACTTACATTTGCCTGGTTTGTTTACATAACTCTGCGCCTGTCCTCCCTCATGTGCTCATTCTCTCTCTCATTTATTCGTTTTATCTTGTTTACTCACCTCTGACCCTACATTAAGACTACAAATATTTTAAGGTAAGTAATGAGTGAACTATATATGCATTTTATCGCTCTGGGATGCTTAAATATCATAGAATAGTACGTGTGGGTGGGTTGGCCTGGCTGGCTACCATACATACCGCACTTGATTTCTTACAATAAATACTACTCATCTCACCCTAGATTAAGACTACAAATCTTTTCTTTCTTTCTTTCAACACACCGGCCGTATCCCACCGAGGCGGGGTGGCCCAAAAGGAAAAACGAAAGTTTCTCCTTTCACATTTAGTAATATATACAGGAGAAGAGGTTACTAGCCCCTTGCTCCCAGCATTTTAGTCGCCTCTTACAACACGCATGGCTTACGGAGGAAGAATTCTGTTCCACTTCCCCATGGAGGTAAGAGGAAATAAACAAGAACAAGAACTAGAAAGAAAATAGAAGAAAACCCAGATGGGTGTGTATATACATGTTTGTACATGTATGTGTAGTGTGACCTAAGTGTAAGTAGAAGTAGCAAGATGTACCTGAAATCTTGCATGTTTATGAGACAGAAAAAAGGACACCAGCAATCCTACAATCATGTAAAACAATTACAGGCTTCCATTTTACACTCCCTGGCAGGACTGTAGTACCTCCCTGGGTGGTTGGTGTCTACCAACCTACTACCTAGGAAGACTACAAATATTTTAAGGAAAGTAATGAGTGAACTGTATATGCATTTTATCGCTCTGGGATGCTTAAATGTAATAGAATATTATGTGTAGGTGGGGTGGCCTGGTATGGTAGCCCGGCTGACTACCACACATACCACACTTAATTTCTTACAATAAATACTACTTGTCTCACCCTAGATTAAGACTACAAATATTTTAAGGTAAGTAATGAGTGCACTATATGTGTATTTTACTTTTGTATTGTTTTTTGATGCCTGGTTCTATTGCTAACTTAATGTATGTTAGTGTAAACTTGTTATCTAGTATTTGTATGTATTTATAAGGGGAAAAAAAGGGTGTTCCACTTTACAGCGATTTCCGCTTTACGGCGGTAGCCTGGAACCTAACCTGCCATATAAGTGGGGCCCTACTGTATTATCATTATTATTAGTACTTACGTATTATTATAATTATTATTATTATTATTAATTTAGTGACCTGGAGCACAGATCCAATTCCCAAGATCAAGAGCCCCTCACCACGTACGTACTACTACTAATAATAATAATAATGATAATTATTATTAAAACAATAATAATAAAATATAATAGTAATAATAATAATAATGATAACAGTAAGGAGAAACTTCAAAAGGCTGACAGTAGTTGGCACCACCATCAGCAAAACATTGGTAACCACTACTAGTACACTTTTCCCCTGTCTAGACTTAAGTAATCTATTTGTATTAGATTAAGTCTGCCCAAAATGCCTCAGCATGATAGTGGCTTTCTTTGCTCCAATCACATTATGATATGTAAACACATATTTTAACCTTTGCAAAGAAATAAATATTTTATTTAATAACTTATTTAAGGAACCTCCCACGAGGGGGAAGTTCACATCCTGAAATTTTCTTCGTATCCAGAAGCAAAAAATTGACCGAATGACAGTTCGTATCCTGAAAAATTTGCATGGTGGGGGCGTTTGTAAGCCGAGGTTCCACTGTACATAGATAAGGAAGAACACAAATTCTGTAGGCGAGGTATAAGTAAACAAGAGAGAAGTAGTGTTAGTAGTACAGATGAGGAACTTAATAGCAAATTTGGGAGATTATACCAACAGTTTTTGAAATTCTTATATATGAGCTAATTTTTTTTTTTAACACGTCAGTTGTTTCCCACCAAGGCAGGGTGACCCAAAAAGAAAGAAAAAAAACTTTCATCATCGTTCAATGCTTTCACCATCACTCATACATAATCACTGTCTCTGCAGAGGCACTCAGATACAACAGCTTAGATGTCCCTCCAAACAGCCAACATCCCAAACCCCTCCTTTAAAGCGCAGGCATTGTATTTCCCATTTCCAGGACTCAAGTTCAGCTAACCGGTTTCCCTGAATCCCTTCACAAGATATTGCCCAAAAAACATTTGTCTCCATTCACCCCTAACACGCTCACACCCACTGGAAGTCCAAGCCCCTCGCCCACAAAACCTCCTTTGCCCCCTCCCTCCAACCTTTTTGGAAATGGCCCCCTACCTCGCCTTCCTTCCCCTACAGATTTATACGCTCTCCAGGTCATTCTACTTTGCTTCATTCTCTCTAAATGACCAAACCACCTCAACAACCCCTCTTCAGCCCTCTGACTAATACTTTTAGTAACTACACATAATTTCCACGTAACGAATTCTCTGCATGATATTTAAACCACATATTGTCCTTAGACACGGCATATCCACTGCCTCCAGCTTCAGCATTTACAACCCATGCTTCACACCCATATAAGTGTTGGTACCACTATACTCTCGTACATTCCCTTCTTTACCTCCATGGAAAACATTTTTTGTCTCCACAGATACCCCAGTGCACCATTCACCTTTTTTTCCTTCAACAATTCTATGGTTAACCTCATCCTTCATAAAACCCATCCACTGACAAGTCAACTCCCAAATATCTGAAAACATACACTTCTTCCATACTCCCTCCCTCCAATGTGATATTCAATTTTTATCTAAATTGTTTGATACCCTCATAACCTTACTCTTATGTATGCTCACTTTCAACTTTCTACCTTTACATGCCCTCCCAAACTCGTCCACTAACCTCTGCAACTTTTCCTTAGAATCTCCCAAAAGTACAGTATCATCAGAATAAAGTAACTGTGTCAACTCCCATTTTGTATCTGATTCCCCATAATTTAATCCCACCCCTCTCCCCAGCACCCTAGCATTAACTTCTTTTACATCCCCATCTATAAATGTTAAACAACCATGGTGACATTACACATCCCTGTCTATGACCTACTTTTACTTGGAAGTAATCTTCCTGTCTCCTACATACCCTGACCTGAGCCTCACTATCCTCATAAAAATATGAGCATTAAATTTTTATATATCATCAATACATGTACCCTGAACTAGAGTCATCTCTGCTGAGGCAGGCAGTGATGTTCCCTGGGAACCACCACTTACCTTACCTGGATCAGACCACCAGGATAACACTTTCAGAATTAAATGAAGAAGGTTTGGAAATACTGCCTTTTAGACAGGAGCACTAACTGTTCAATCAACTTTTAGCTAATAATGCCACCTTCAGGTGTCACTTCTGGATAAGGAGGTAACCTCTGGTCATCCTCCATCAGTGGTACTTCCAGATAGCTACACACTGTCTCACCAGACCATAGAGTCACCCGATACGCTCTAAGACGATCCAATTTCCATCAGGTGGGGTGGCACTACCACCACAGTACCAACAATACGAGTTACATTAGAACAGGGCTTAACAGAGCTAGATTTCACAACTGAAAAACATTAGGATGTGTTTCCTTACGATACTTGATGTTCATTTTTCATGGGTACCTGAGTGTTAGTAAATTGGTGTAGGTTGCATCCTGGGACAAAATTGCCCCAATTTTCCCAAAATGCTCTGCATAACAAGGGGCTTTCTATATAGTAGTATGTCGTTGATGTCAGCTAGGACTGTATACCTTGTATAAGTACTTGTAGAAATAGAAGATTATTGTTATAAGGTCAAAAGGAGGAGGGTTGGGGGTGTCAGATTTGATCCAAGGAAAGGAAGAAGGTTCAATTCCCTGGATCAAAAGCCCCTTTACCACAGCAACTAACTGCTAAATATTACTCAAGAGGAATTACTTATCTGCAGCATATTTGGTTAATACAAAACAACTTTATATATGTATATAGTAACAGTATATTTTTAGTTAACAGCTACACTATTTTACACACACTACAATCATTAGTGTTTCAGCTACATAGTTTTTAACTCGCACAAAAACTGCTTCTATAAACACTTTCCTTTATGCTCCTTTTGCTCAACCTTATTTTTCAGTTCTGTATTTTACAATGTATTATTTTGTAATACCTCTCAAGGGGTGAATGGTACCTTGACCTAAGGAACCAGACTTGATTTTTTCTTCCTTGAATCAAGCTTGATTGCCTCGCATTCCCCAGGCACTGTGTGAGCCCTACAATACATATTAATTTTACTTAAAACTGTAAGTAAACACACTCAACAAATTATTATTACAATCATGGGCAGGGGATGTTGCAGAAGGAACTAGATTCTGAGGTCATACATCACCTACGAAAATGAGAGAAAATCTGGTTTGATCCAAGAAGGGAGGAAGTCAGGTTCAATTCCTTGGATCAAGAGACCCCTCACCAGTATCATGAACTACATGAATTTTTATAAATAAAGATCTTTCTTCTTTCAACAAACTGGCCACATCCCACCGATAAATAAAAATAAAAAATATTATTGTACACATGAATCTTGATCCTAACTCTCTACTGATCACTTTTCCACTAGCTAAAACAGCAAAATATTTATGCTCCTGTGTGTAGGTGAAGCAAAGTCAGAGCTTCACTAAGACAAGCTGTAGCACTGGATGAGGCTGTCAGTGTAGAAATAAATGCTGTACTCATTAGGTCAACTGCTTGATCATGCAAAAGTAAAATGACTTCAGGGAGATGTTCCAAGGCAGTCTCTATCACACCACTATCTTCACTCTTTAGGGCACTAAGCACAGCTTGGCCAACACGGCCGCCCAAAGCAGGACGCTGGTGTAACAAACGAGCAACTAATTCCCAGCATAAACGGCTAACATCTTTATGTTCACTGACAATTCCTTCACAAAATGTATGTGTGAAAGATGGCAGGGCAGCATTGACCCAGGGAAGTGGCAAGTCAATAATTTTCTTGAGAATCTCTAGCTGATCTTCTGGGAATCGTGAAGCCTCCAATCTAGCTTGGAGTTCCTCAACTTGGGACATTATCCATGGTGGTGGCATTGGGCCATGGAAACCCCCAAATGACAAACTGGGATCTGAACCACAAATCTGATTTGAAGCAGATTCTTTGGGCTGATCCATGCCACGAGCTGCAGCAATAGCAGCCAGAGAGCGAACAGCAGCAATATCAGGGTGATGAATCTGCAGCGTAGCTAATAAGTTGGAGTGAGAGCATAAGTAAGCCCCAGCTGGTCCACCCTGACAACCTACCCACTCCATCAGAAGGCATGAGAATCTTACCAGTAAATGGTCAAGATCTTGGATGATAGGATGTGCCTTAAATAAAGCCATAAAGCTATCTAATGTTGGAGTTAGTGCTGAATGATGTTGAGGTGCAAATAGCAGAGGCTGCAGGAGCTCTAATACACCCAGTACCATTGAAAACAACTCTAGGTAATTGCTAGTTCGCAATGCTGTAAAATGCAAGTGGTTTGTGCCTTTTAATGAAGCAGCCAGCAAAGGAAGATGACGTAGTACTATCAGTGGATGAGATGCAGCCTGTTTTCGAACTGCAAACTCCAAATCGCACATGCGTCGGAGAAACTCTTTACCTGGCTGAGGTGAAGCAAGCATGGTAAGGAGTGTGTGTAATGCAACATCTGCCCCACTTTCCTGAGCTCTGCCTCCAGATGCACCAGCTAATACAACCCTATTTATTGTACCTGGTACTAAATACGATATTATTCGCGGCATCCTCAGGTAAAGATGATAAAGCAGATGTCCAGCTGCTTGTCCACATGAATCTGTCCCTTGAGAAACTTCGGCCAAATGTTCTGCAACAGCCTGAACTGAAGAAGGTGAGTCATCTAAATAATGAAGTAGTAAAGGCAAATGGGTTTCTAAAGATGCTGTACCACGTGCTGCTTCTATAGCTGCTTGGCATTCTGCTATCATGTACTGAGATAGATGAACAATTTCTGAGGCACTAAATGACACTAAAGTTTCTCGGGGAGCATGGCGAGGTGTACGACGTTCCCTACCCTGCCATAATTTGGGCACGTGCAACACAGCCCAGACAAATCCCAAAACTGCTGCAGGATCCAATGTTGGACTATGAACATGGAGAAGTGCACGTACACAATGTTCTAGTGTGTCCCATCTTGCTTGATGTGTAAAGGCAGCCAGGAGGTATGCCTGACTATAACCACCTTCCTTACGTTCAGTACCACCTCGCTTTTTGAAAAGCAGAATTTGCTGTAGTTGATCACACCCTTTTTCCAACTCAGGGTCCAACACCTGTAACCAGTCTAACAAA
This sequence comes from Cherax quadricarinatus, assembly GCF_026875155.1. Taxonomy (NCBI): domain Eukaryota; kingdom Metazoa; phylum Arthropoda; class Malacostraca; order Decapoda; family Parastacidae; genus Cherax; species Cherax quadricarinatus. Next base: position 1,493,718 of record NC_069404.1, on the reverse strand, counting down.
AGGGCAGTAGCTGTACTAGCACCAACTTGAACCTCCTCATCGTGTTTTACTGAGACACCAGTCAACAAGAGTTGTGACAGAGCACCAACTACAGGTGCCATCTTTCCATCTTTCATGGCACATCCCACAACATGACAGATCTCTTTTTCTAAATTATTTGGCTGTGTGGCAGCCAAGTGAAGCAAAACCACTTGAGTAGAAGATATGTCAATTTCTGCCTGTGGTTCCTTTTTCTTTACTTCTTTACACTGAATTTCTTCGATGTTGAAAGACTGAAGAACACGTGTTAAGGGAGATACCCTTTCAGGTGCCATCCTCAAGATAATGGCAACTAGCTGGCAAGTGAGACTATACAATTTTTCACATCCCTTCTTGTTATGCAAGTTCTTAAGCAATCGGAACAGTGAAGCTGAGTGGATATAGTGGTCGTGTAGCCCAGCCACAAAATTTGAAGCATGTTGCTGAAAAAGACATTTCTCATTAACTTCTTTAGTTTCATATTGTACAGTGTTTAACTTCTGGCAAACTTAACCCTTTCACTGTCGCGATCCCTGCTCACAAACTTGCTCTGTGTCGAAGAATTTAAAAAAAAAAATTTTTTTTTCTTATGAAGTGCTATAGAATCTTTTCCTGATGGTAATGACACCAAAAGTATGAAATTTGATGAAAAACTTATGGAATTAGGCTTTCACGAATTAGTAGTCTTGGCAATATTTACACATTAGTGATTTTGCTCACTGAGTCCTGTTTTTGGCCAATTCCATTGTTCCAGATGACCAAACTCATAGCTTTTTCACCCAAACTCCTTTTGTTCTATCGACTGATTACAAGAAACCACCCATTTACCCATTTCAATTACCTAATAAAGTGATCAGAAATTCGTAATGTGGCCAATTTCTTACACAATTCAAAGAAGGCCAATTTCAAAATAGGGTCCAGAATTAACAATACAAACATTCCTAGCACTAAAATAACATTTTCTCTGTTCATTAGTCACATCTCCAGGCCCCTCTTATATTACTCTTGCTTTCCATTTTGAATTTTTATTCACACAAAACATTTACTGTTATGCAGACTACCGCATTATTGTAAAAATGGTATAAATAATATCAGCATATTTGTGAAAGCATATTATACCCACCAGTTGATGTGTATTGGACGCATGATGTTATCTGTTTACTCTTGAACATTGGCAAAAATCAAACATTTCCACTAATTTGAGCTCAATTTTGAGGTACTTTTAGTCTATAAACAATTCAACATCATCTATATTTCTGTAATATATCTTCCATTCTATCAAATGAGACCAAGAAAACGAGAATACAAACATAAATACCATACGAAAATACACCACAAAGTCGCTGTTTTAAATGAAAAATATGGTTGTAGTTTTTTTTTCTCATGCACTGTGTGCTGCAGGAGTTTTTTATACTGCGCACACTGACCACTCAGACCCATTCTCTCATATGCAGGCCTACCAGCTTTCTCCCGCAAGATTTGAAGCCGCTAGAATTTTGGCATACTACGTATTATGGGACCGACACTGGCTTGCAAGCCGTAATATTACGGAACCGACAGTGAAAGGCTTAACATAATAAAATATCAAGCTCCTAGAAAATGAAAAATTTATTACTAATTTTATTTAAATAAGATGATTATAAAATATGAATTATTAAGGAAAACTTAATAATGTGAACTACACTAAAGTACATACCACAGACTGCATTATAGCATTGAGGCTACTGAGGAACTCATTTATGTAAGGTCCATCTGGGTCATGTCTACTAATCTCCCTGCTAAAGTGACGCTGCAACACTCGCATCGTATCTTGCACCTGAAAGAATTCCACAAATTAAAATCATAAAAGAATATACGAGTAGTGACCCTAGTAATTTTATTCAACTTTCTGCATATTATTTATCATGCTAAAAACCCATAAATGCTTCACTTAATAATAATATAATAAAATTTTATTTCTTTGCTAAGGTTGCAATGTGTGTTTACATTTCATAATTTGATTGGTACAAAGAAAGTCACTATCATGCCGAGGCATTTCAGGCAGACTTAACCTAATACACTTACAGACTACTTAAGTCTAGACAGGTGAAGAGTGGTAGAATGCAAGTATTCAATATTTTACTCGATTAGTAATACGAGGTAGTACAATTAGTGATAACATAACAATGGACTGTCTCGTGTAAGGAATAAACTGTAACCTATCTCTTTAACACTACTGAACTTTCTTGGAAAATAAGTTATTATAATTATCAATAACAACATTGCGCTAGCCAAGGATTCGAACCCATGTTGTACTGGCCTGCCTCATGGTAAGCGAGAACCACATGACACTTTAAACCACAGGACCACCCAACCCTACAAGAATGGCGCAGCCAGCACACAGCTAGCTGTTGGGCCACCATCCAAGGGCATACGGAGGTGTGGGAGCCTCTAAGCTAATTTCATTCTCATCCCTGTTTGGTGTACTAGCCTCACAAGCAGTATTTATATATTACAGTGGACCCCCGCATAGCGACTTTAATCCATGCAAGAGGGCTCATTGTTATGCGAAATGATCGGTATGCGAATGAATTTTCCCCAAAAGAAATAATGGAAATCAAATTAATCCGTGCAAGACACCCAAAAGTATGAAAAAAAAAATTTACCACATGAAATGTTAATTTTAATACACACAAACTGAAAAAGGCATGCACAATTACATGACACTTACTTTTATTGAAGATCTGGTGATGATTGATGGGATGGGAGGAGGGGAGAGAGAGTGTTAGTGTTTAGAAGGGGAATCCCCTTCCATTAACCCTTTGACTGTTTCCGACGTATAAATACGTCTTACGAGCCAATGTTTCTGACGTATTTATACGCACAAATTCTAGCGGCTTCAAATCGAGCGCCAAAGGCCTGATAGGCCTACACGGGAGAGAATGGGTCTCAGTGGTCGGTGTGCACCCTGTGAAAAAAATCTGGGACCTAGCGGTGCATCGTGGGAACGCCATGTTGTCAGTCCATTTTCACCATGCCTCTCGGTAAGAAGTTCCTCACTCCTCGGCGGATTTGGAGGTCTTTTGTTCCCAAGTGATGCTCTAACAGCGATGAAAAGTGTCAGTGACAGTGAATTCAAGGGTTTTCAAGTGAGTGTTACCGAAAAAAGTGCCCAGGATAACGTAAATAGTGACGAAAACCCAGATGACCCACAACCTTCGACCTCTGGTGCTGTGCCGGCTTGTTCACGTTCACTTTCGCCTGTACCAGGACGAAAGAGGAAACTATTTGGTCGTGTACAACACCCTGATGATAGCAGTGATAGTGATAGTGATTTCAAAGTCATTGAAAGCAGTTCTAGTGACAGTGAGAGTGAATTATTCCCCAGTGAAGCGCCAGTATGTACGACGTAGCATGCGGTCTGGTAGTGTTTCATATGGTTGTTCCAAGGGGAAGGAGAAACTCTGGGAGCACATCCCGTGGCCCAACACCACGACCTGATAGTGAAGATGACGATATTGTAACGATGGGTATGAATGGTGACAGTGAGGGAGGAGGCAGTGGTGGATGATAGTGAGGGTGGCACGGCCATGTGGCACCATCACCGGGCCACGCTACTAGCCACGCGGCTGACTCAGCAGAACAACCAGCCTCACCCTACCCCACACTGCCACAACCTGCACCACCACAACCTGCACAGCCACAACCACAGCCACAACCACGGTACAATATCAGACCCCACCAGCAGACCGCATCTGGGATTGGCAGGACGGTGACGAGTTTGTTCCCAGTCCCATGACTTTTGATGAAACACAAAGTGGAATAAAGCCATCTTGTCCACTTGGGAACAATGCCAGTGAACTGGACTGCTTTGAGTTATTCTTCGATGAACCCCTGATGGACATCATTGTCAGGGAAACCAACACATACTGTGAATACCATGGCAAATACAAATTCTCTCACCAAAATCACGGCTACACAAGTGGAAGGAGACAACTGTGGCAAGAGATGTACCTGTTTTTTGCCACAATAATGCTTTATGCCACATGTGTATATAGCACACTGTCACCACATACTGGACAACAGATCGCCTGATTTCAACTCCAGGTTTTTAGTGACATTATAGGTGTCAATCGTTTCCTGATACTGTTGCGTATGTACACTTTTCAGACAAAACCAGGCTGACAGAAGCGACAGGTTATATAAGATAAGAAATGTGTTTATGTACCTGAAACAAAAAGTGCTGCATGTATTTTTATCCCTTCAGGAAGCTTGTTATTGATGAGTCCTTGATTTTATTCAAAGGAATGACTCTCATTCAAGCAATATATACCAAGCAAGAGGAAAACGCTTTGGTATTATAAGCTATTTGTACTGTGTGATTGCAGAAGTGGTCTTGTTTTAGATATTATTGTGTACACTGGCAGTAATACTTTGAGAGATACCATGAAGTTATTGGGTATCTCTGGTGATGTGGTTCGAACAATGATGGAACCATATCTTGGTAAGGGGCATATGTTATTTACTGATAAACTGGTACACAAGCCCCTTACTCAGTGATTTCTTGCGAGTGAACTTGACAGACGGTGGTGGCACAGTGCGTGGTAATCGCAAAACATATGCCAAGGTTCGACGCTGGCACTCGCAGAGGTGAGGTGCAAGCCTTTGCTGCCAATGACATCATGGCATTTCGGTGGCATGACAAACGTGATGTCACATTGTTGACATCAGTTCACACAAACGAAATGGTACCCAGTGGCAGGGACAACAGAGAGACCAATGAACCCATTCTAAGCCTGCAGCTGTCATGGACTACAACCTCAATATGCGCTTAGTGGACAAATATGACATGCAGATTGGGTTTGCAGACTGTGTACGCAAGAGTTATAAGTGGTATATCAAACTTTTTTTCCATCTTGTTGATATCTCTATGCTAAATGCTTATAACATATACAAGTTGAAGACCAACAAAAACACCAAAATATGGTGAATTTTGCTGTCAGTAATCAGACAAATAATTGCAAATGTACAAAGGAGCAACTCCTGCAATAGACCAGCGCCCACAGAGTCATCTCGTTTGAGGCCTGGTGATCACTACCCATACAACTGCCTCCTACTACTGCCAAGAAAAATGCTCAGAAGAGGTGTTATGTATGTATGCATACCACAAAACGCCACAAACACGCAGAGACACTCGTTTTTATGTGTGAGGAGTGTGAAGTGCCCTCTGCATATACCCATGTTTCAAAGAGTTCCACAAGCTGCAGCAGTTCTAGGAACGTGGTTAGTGACTTACATATGTATATATATTATGGAACAATAGTAATAAACATTGTTTTGTATTGTTTGTTTGTGTAACAAAGTGTATACACAAAACTAATAGTGATAAAGTTTGTTTGTTATTGTGTTGTAAATAATGATTGTATATTTGAACAATGCACCTTACATTGGTCTCACAGGCCACATAAGTTACCTGGAAAAGAAAAATATTGAAAAATGCAAGAAACCTTTGAATTAGAGTAAATAAAAGAATACCGGGTGGGCGGCAGTCGCCGCTGTTGCCGTACGCACGTCAATTTCTGCAAACTTTGCGGCTCTATATCTCGGTAAGTACTGATGGCAAAAATTTTTTTTTAGGCTAACCCTTTCAGGGTCCGTCCCGTAGATCTACGGCTTTACGGTGAGTGTCCAAACCGTAGATCTACGCCATGAGCTCAGCTCACTCTGATAAACTGTGAGTGGTACATTTGGGCCTAGATATGAGAGAATACATCTATGTGGTTGTGTGCACCACATAAAACAGATCCTGCAGCACACTGTGTATAATGAGAGAAAAAAATGAAATCATGATTTTTCGATTAAAACAGCAACTTTGCAGTGTTTTTTCGTATGTTTTTTATAGTTGTATTTGCGATTTCTTGGTCTCATTTGATAGAATGGAAGACATATTACAGAAATAGAGATGATTTTGATTGGTTTTAGCACTGGAAATGGCTTGAAACTGAGCTCAAAGTAGCGGAAATGTTAATTTTTGCCGATATTCAAGAGTAAACAAACGACCTCACAACGTTAATTCACATCAGCTGGTGGGTCTAATATACATTCACAATATGGTGATGATATTTAACAATTATTACAGTATTGAATAACAGTAAATCTTCTATTTTTTGGTGTGAATAAAAATTCATTATGTGAATAAAAAATCAAAATGGAATTTATTTGTAAAGCCTCAAAACATAACTAATGAACAGAAGAAATGTTAGTTTAGTGCCAGGAATGCCTACATTGTTCATTCTGGGACCCTATTTTGAACTTTGTGTTAAATGGCCAAATTAAACAATTTCCGATCACTTTATTTTGTAGTTGAAACAGTTGACTTGGCGATTTCTTGTGCTCAATCGATAGAATAGAAGTAATACTAGTGAAATAGCTAAGAATTTGGTTGATTGGAATATGTAATTGGCCTAAAATGGGAGTCAAAGTCGGCAAATCGCCGATTCGTAAATATCGCTGACACATCAAATTCGCGAGAGCATAATTTCGTCAATTTCCACCAATTTCGTACTTTTTGTTTTATTACCTTCACAAAAAAGATTCTCTACGATTTTCATAAGAAAAAATAACAAATTTTTTTTTTGAAAATTCTTGGACACTGGTGCGTGACTCCAGATTTGGGCCTTGGACCTGAAAGGGTTAAAACACTTAGTAAAAATATTCCTAACATTTTCATAAGAAAAATAATTTTTTTTTTTTTCGAATATTTGGCGACATAGAATGACAGTTTCAGAGAGGGCCCTGAAACAGTCAAAGGGTTAAGACTTGAGGTGTCGAGTCCTTTTCTGGGGTTACTTCCCTTCTTCTTTTAATGCCACTAGGACCAGCTTTAGAGTCACTGGACTTCTTTCACACAACATATCTGTCCATAGTGGCCTGTACCTCTCGTTCCTTTATGACTTCCCTAAATGTTTCACAACATTGTCATGTTAATAATCACCAGCAGCATTGCAATAGCTTGTGTGAGGGTGATTTTCATCCATGAAGGTTTGCACTTCAAGCCACTTTGCACAGATTTCCTTAATCTTTGTAGTAGGCAATTTCTTCAATTTCTCTCTCCCTCCTTCGAACCAGTTTCCTCAGGTCTGGCCTCTTGCTGTTGAAGTTGATCTATCAGCTCATCAGTGGTTAGTTCTTCATTGTCCTCCTCCACCAACTCTTCCACATCATCCCCACTAACCTCCAACACCCAAGGACTTTCCCAATGCCACAATGGATCCTCAACTGGCATATCCTCTCAGGTTAGCCTCAAACCCTTCAAATCCCTTTTGTCTACACATTCTGGCCACAGTTTCTTCCAAGCAGAGTTCAAGGTCTTCTCAGTCACTCCCTCCCAAGCCTTACCTATAAGGTTTACACAATTGAGGATATTAAAGTGCTCTCTCCAAAACTCTCTTAGAGTCAGTTGAGTTTCTGAGGTCACTACAAAGCACCTTTCAAACAGAGCTTTTGTGTACAGTTTTTTGAAGTTTGCAATAACCTGCTGGTCCATGGGCTACAGGAGAGGAGTGGTATTAGGAGGCAAAAACTTCACCTTAATGAATTTCATGTCCCCATAAAGTCGCTCTGCCACGTCTGTAGGATGACCAGGGGCATTGTCTAACACCAGGAGGCACTTAAGTTCTAATTTCTTTTCAGTTAGGTAATCTTTCACATTGGGGGCATATGCATGGGTAACCAGTCATAGAAAAGTCCCTATGTGACCCATGCCTTACTGTTTGCCCTCCACAGCACACACAAAATTCTCCTTGAGGACATTCTTTTGCCTGAACGGTCTGGGAGTTTCAGAGTGATACACTAATAAAGGCTTCACTTTGCAATCACCAGTAGCATTGGAACACATCAACAAAGTAAGCCTGTCTTTCATAGGCTTATGTCCTGGGAGTGCCTTTCCTCCTCAGTAATGTAGGCCCTGCTTGGCATTTTTTCCCCAAAACAGGCCTGTTTCATCACAATTAAACACTTGTTCAGGTTTCAGTCCTTCACTGTCTATGTACTCCTTAAATTTCCCTACACATATTTTTCAGCTGCTTTGGTGGTCCGAACTGGCGCCTCACCATGCCTTATCACACTATGTATGCCACTACGCTTCTTAAATCTCTCAAACCAACCTTTGTGGCCTTAAATTCACTACATCATCACTAGTTGCAGGCTTTTTTTTAATTAAATCCTCATGCAACTTCCTAGCCTTTTCGCTTATGATCGCTTGAGAGACGCTATCTCCTGCTAGCTGTTTTTTCATTTATCCACACCAATAAGAGTCTCTCAACATCTTCCATCACTTGCGATCTTGTTTGGGAAAACACAGTTAAACCCTTTTGGGCAAGAACAGCTTCCTTGATTGCCTTTCTGTTGCCCACAATAGTAGCGATGGTTGATTTGGGTTTCTTGTACAATCTGGCCAGGTCGGCGACACGCACTCCACTTTCATACTTTCAATGATCTCTTTCTTCATCCCCTATAGTAATTCTCACCCTTATTCCTGAGGGTTGGCACAGAAGCTTTCTTGGGGCCCATGGTCACTTATTTTCCAGATAAAATCACCAAAAACACTGTAATAATACGAAATGGTTCCGATTGTATGCTTGGATGTTACCGCGGAGGCTGGCTGGTAAACAATGCCACCGGCGGGCACATGTGAGGCTGGCTAAGGGCGCACATTGGACACGTTCTCGGACGAAGAGGGGTGAGCGGGTTTTTGAGCGGTATGCGAGGAAAAATTTTTTTGCGATAAAAGCGAGCGGTATGCGGAAATTGAACATTATGTGATGGTACGGTATGCGGGGGGTCCACTGTATTGTAACCACGAATGAGTGGTATTGATCAATAACAACACTGCGCTAGCCAAGGTTCGAACAATAATATATAAATACTGCTCGTGAGGTAGTACACTAAACGAGGATGAGAATGAAATTGCTTTAGAATGCTCCCACACCTCTGTATGCCCTCGGATGGCGGCCCAACACCCAGCTGTGTGTGGCTGTGCCATTCTTGTAGGGTTGGGTGGTCCTGTGGTTTAAAGCATATGTGGTTCTCGCTAACCATGGGCAGGCCAGTACAACATGGGTTCGAATCCTTGGCTAGCGGGAGTGTTGTTATTGATCAATACCACTCGTTCGTGGTTACAATAATAAATTATTATTATTATAAATATTATCATAACATATTCTCTGAAAAATTAACATAAGACTATGTACAGTAGGGCCCCCACTTACAGGGCAGGTTAGGCTCCAGGTACCGCCGTAAAAGCAGAAATCGCCGTAAAGTGGAACACCCTTTTTCTTCCATTTATGAATGCATATAATACTATATAACAAGTTTTTTTCACAACATATATAAGTTAGCAACAGAAATAGGCATTAAAAACAATAAAAAAGTAAAATACACATATAGTACACTCATTACTTTTCCTTAATATTTGTAGTCTTAATCTAGGGTTTAGATGAGTAGTATTTATTGTAAGAAATCAAGTGTGGTATGTATGTAGCCAGCCGGCTACCATACCAGGCCAACCACCCACACATAATACATGTACATGTATTCTATAACATTTAAAGTGTCCCAGAGTGATAAAATGCACATACGTTCACTCATTACTTTTTTTTTTTTTCAACAAGTCGGCCGTCTCCCACCGAGGCAGGGTGACCAAAAAAGAAAGAAAATCCCCAAAAGAAAATACTATCATCATCATTCAACACTTTACCACACTCACACAATTACACTGTTTTTGCAGAGGTTTCTCAGAATTACAAATCATTACTTACCTTAAAATATTTGTAGTCCTAATGTGGGTCAGAGGTGAGAAACAAGATAAAACAAATAAACGAAAAGAGAAAATGAGTACATTGAGAGAGGGCAGGTGCGGAGGCATGTAAATAACCAGGCGTACACAAGTTTTGTAAACAAACCAGGCGTACACAAACTGTGTACTAGTTACATTGTTTTACAAGTTGTCTCCATGTTGATACAGTAGAATAAATAAAGAGCAACACTCCCATTCTTGTATAACACCATTATTAGAAGTAATTACGTTCTGAGTGAAGGCATACGAAAGGAAAAAATTTTCCCCAGTTACCCCCCAGGGTTTTAGTAAAACACATTTTCTCTGATGTTGGAAATAGAGAAAACGTTATTCTTGTTTATTATACAAATCGTCTCTCTACCACATCTCATATTTTTGTGAGTTTATATTACTGTGAGATGTATTTATCAAGTTTATATGTTATGTGTCATGTTTATTATATAATTTTGAAAAAATATCATACATGGATTAATGAAAATGTATATTAACGTAATACATGACATTTAATGAGACTCGGTGATTATTAGTATTATTACCATTATAATTCGGCATCTCAAGACATAAGACACCTTTACTTATTTTAATGTGCACCTGCATACAGCACAGTAAGTATATTTAGGCACAGGTATACATAAACATAATTATCAGAGTATACATAAAATATGAAATAATTATTAAAAACATATGAAATTTTGGAAAGTTTCCAGACATAATGGAGAGACGCCGGCCCCGGAGCTCACGGAGAATGTAAAGAAAATGGGCGGGGTGCGGC
>NC_069404.1:1462871-1482593 GCF_026875155.1 Cherax quadricarinatus | reverse complement strand
TTGTCAAAAACACAGTGACAGGTGGACATTTACACCTGCCTTATCCATTTACTATTGTCTTGGAATATTTCAAAGTATGTATTTATATGTCCCAGCATTGTTTTGGGGGAGGAGGAGGGAGGAGGAGGAGGAGGGAGGAGGAGGAGGTGGAGGAGGAGGGGAGGAGGAGGGGGAAGGAGGAGGAGGAGGGAGGAGGAGGAGGAGGAGGAGGAGGAGGGGGGAGGAGGAGGAGGAGGAGGTGGGGAGAGGAGGGGGGGAGGAGGGAGGAGGAGGAGGAGGGGAGGAGGAGGGGGGAGGAGGAGGAGGGAGGAGGAGGAGGGGGGGGGCGGGGAGGGCAGGGAGGGGGAGGCAGCAGCAGCAGGAGGAGGAGGAGGAGGGGAGGAGGAGGAGGAGGAGGAGGATCAGCAGGAGCAGGCAGGGAGGAGGAGGAGGAGGAGGAGGAGAGGGGAGCAGCGCAGCAGCAGCGCAGCAGCAGCAGGAGGAGGAGGAGGAGGGGGAAGGAGGGCAGGAGCAAGGAGGGGGAGGAGGAAGGAGAAGGAGGAGGGGAGAGCAGCAGCAGCAGGAGGAGGAGGAGGAGGAGGAGGAGGAGGAGGAGGAGGTAGGAGGAGGAGGAGGAAGCAGCAGCAGCAGCTGAGAAGGAGGAGGGGCAGCAGCAGCAGCAGGAGGAGAGGAGGGGGAGGAGCAGGAGAGAGGAGGAGGAGGAGGAGCAGCAGCAGCCAGCTAGCGCAGCACCGCGCAGCAGCAGCAGCAGGAGGAAGCAGCAGGAGCAGCAGCAGGAGGAGGCAGGAGGAGGAGCAGCACCCACAGCAGCCGCAGCCACAGCCGCAGCAGCAGCAGCAGCAGGAGCAGCAGCAGCAGCAGCAGGAGGAGGAGGAGCAGGAGGCAGAGAGCAGCAGCAGCGGGCCAGCAGCAGCAGGAGAAGCAGCAGCAGCAGGGGAGGAGGAGGAGCAGCAGGAGAGGCAGCAGCAGGCAGCAGGAAGCAGGCAGCAGGAGCAGCAGCAGCGCAGAAAGCAGCAGCGCAGCAGGAGCAGCAGCAGGAAAGGGAGCAGCGCAAGCAGCAGGAGCAGGGGGGAGCAGCAGGAGCAGGAGGAGCAGGAGCAGCAGCAGCAGCAGGAGCAGTTTGCAGGCAGCAGCCAGCCGGCCACCCACACAGTTGGCCACCATGCAACTGGCCAGCCAGCTAGCCAGCCAATCAGTCAGTCTCCCAAACCCAAAGCCAGAATTGTTTCTCTTTACTTAGGGCATAGGTTATAAGACTTTCTGGAAGGGTGTTGCACAAATATTGCACATGGGTTATTATCGAGGTTTTTTGATACTTCCTCGACCACTTACGGCCACATCCACCTCAAAGCCACTAAACTCAGGGTCAAAATCACTTTCCTCTTAAAATGGGAGTGTTAATACTACATGACATCAGTGAATCCCAGGTGTTTGCTGCACTATTTGCTCTAGCTGGCACTCATTTGAACTGGTGCTCCCACAAGGTACTAAGTGGTCCCAGATTTTTTTTAATATTATCTACACTGAGTGTTAGGACCCATTCTATGCTGACAAGGTATCTCAGGCCAATCGTGCCAAATTTGAAGGCAGGAAAAATAAAACATATATATACACCATGGGGGCACTAGCAGTAAAAACGTATATATATGTTTGGACCATTTACGGGTTAATGATGTGTGTGTTAGCTAACATTTGTGGGTTGTACCCAGGTAGAATACTTGTTGATAAACTTAGTCATTCTGGCAGTCTTATCCTACTGGAAGTACTTTTTAAAGTATTGGCTCACAAAAGCTTCTGTGCAGTGTTGTGTCTAATGGTTGTAAGGTTTTTTTTGGTGTATTGTCTCTGTGCAAGGAGAGTTTTTCTTTGTGAATATACATCAAAAGTTGCTTCTTTCTCAATAATAATGTGCAAAATTTGGTAACTTTTAATTGTTATAGTAATTTATTCAAATAGGTGTTTGTTAAATTTTTACTGCAGTACCATAGGAGTATCTAGGACTGAGAAGACCTCTGTATAATGTATGTTCCAACGTATTAATCACCTCTGAACTAAGCATTTTTTTTTAACTAATATTGCATTACAGTAAATTTTATTTTGTCTCCTTCCATTATTTTTGTAGATGTTTTTACATCAAATGATGCATAAGAAGAGTGACTAATGTAGGAGAAAAACAAATGAATAGCCAATATGGAATTAAGTTGATCATGTTTATTTATATTTCAGGCACCAACGACAAGGCTGGAGGGCTGCAGTATGCTCTGAGGTGGACCTCACCTCAAGCCATCAAGCAGACCATGGTGCCACTTACTGATATTAAATACCCATATATGGTCTAGGTGTACACAGCAGTAGGTGTGGCTGGTGTGTGATGGTCTAGGTACACAGCAGCAGGTATGGATGGTGTGTGATGATCTAGGTACACAGCAGCAGGTGTGGATGGTGTGTGATGCTCTAGGTACACAGCAGCAGGTGTGGCTGGTGTGTGATGGGCTAGGTACACAGCAGCAGGTGTGGCTGGTGTGTGATGGTCTAGGTACACAGCAGCAGGTGTGGCTGGTGTGTGATGGTCTAGGTACACAGCAGCAGGTGTGACTGGTGTGTGACGGTCTAGGCACACAGCAGCAGGTGTGGCTGATGTGTGGCTAATCATGGTGTATCCTGCTTCCTCCTCCTTTCCCTACATTTTTTTTATATGACTTAGTAGAACACATTTTGTCCCATATAGAATATTAACAATATATCTTTTTGGAGATTAATAATAAAATGTACACTATTTCACTTCTTATACGTGTTTATTATATAAATAATGACTATTAATTCCAGAGATCCTTGTGTATATTTTTTTCAACAAACCAGCTGTATTCCACCAAGAGTTTCTCTTCACAACTTTAATAAAGTGTACAGGAGAAGAGGTTACTGGCTTCTTACTCCCGGCATTTTAGTCGCCCCTTACGACACGCATTGGCTTATGGCGGAAGAATTCTGTTCCACTTCCCCATAGAAATAAATGGAAATAAACAAGAACAAGAACTAGTAAGAAAATAGAAGAAAACCCAGAGGGGTGTTAATACAGGTTCTCCATCACAAATCCGGCATCATTGGGACCTGTAGTGTGCCAGATTACTGAGTTTGCCGGATTACAAAGTGGTTTGGTGAGAATTCACTTAATAAATTAACCAACTTGACTTCCACAAAGTTCATTGAACATCGACAAAAATCCAACATTTCCGCTCCTTTGAGCTCAATTTCAAGGTACAGTGGACCCTCGACCAATGATATTAATCCGTTCCTGAGAGCTCATCGTTAATCGAAATTATCATTAGTCAAGTTAATTTTCCCCATAAGAAATAATGGAAATCAAATTAATCTGTGCAAGACACCCAAAAGTATTGAAAAAAATTTTTTTTACCACATGAAATATTAATTTTAATACACACAAACTGAAGAAGACATGTACAATTACATAACACTTACCTTTATTGAAGATCTGGTGATGATTGATGGGATGGGAGGAGGGGGGAGACTGTGGATGGCGTTTAGTGTTTAGAAGGGAAATCCCCTTCCATTAGGACTTGAGGTGTCAAGTCCTTTTCGGGGTTACTTCCTTCATCTTTTAATGCCACTAGGACCAGCTTGAGAGTCACTGGACCTCTGTCGCACAACATATCTGTCTATAGAGGCCTGTACCTCCCGTTCCTTTATGACATTCCTAAAGTGTTTCACAACATTGTCAGTGTCACAATTAAACACTTGTTCAGGTTTCAGTCCTTCACTGTATGTACTCCTTGAATTCCTGCACATGTTTTTCAGCTGCTTTTTGGTCCAAACTGGCAGCCTCACCATGCCTTATCACACTATGTATGCCACTACGATTCTTAAATCTCTCAAACCAACCTTTGCTGGCCTTAAATTCACTCACATCACCAATAGTTGCTGGCATTTTTCTAATTAAATCCTCATGCAACTTCCTAGCCTTTTCACATATGATCGCTTGAGAGATGCTATCTCCTGCTATCTGTTTTTCACTTCTCCACACCAGTAACAGTCTCTCAACATCTTCTATCACTTGTGATCTCAGTTTCGAAAACATAGTTGCACCTTTGGCAAGAACAGCTTCCTTGATTGCCGTTTTCTTGGCCACAATAGTAGCGATGGTTGATTGGGGTTTTGTGTGCAACCTGGCCAGCTCGGAGACACGCACTCCACTTTCATATTTAGCAGTGATCTCTTTCTTCATGTCCATAGTAATTCTCACCCTTTTTGCTGTAGAGTTGGCTCTAGAAGCTTTCTTGGAGCCCATGGTGACTTATTTTGCAGGTGCAATCACTAAAAACGCTGTGATAATATGAAATGTTCCAATTGTATGTTTCGATGGGACCTGCGGTGGCTGGCTGGCTGGCTTGTAAACACTGGCCACAAGTGAACGCGTCTCAGATGGAACGAATCATGTTGGTCGAGTTTTTTAGCACTATTCGAGGCAAAATTTTTGCATTAAAATGTATTGCTAGTCGGATTTAACGTTAGACGATGCCATCGTTGGTCGAGGGTCCACTGTATATTTTATTTTTTCTCTCAACAAAACGGCCGTATCCCACCAAGGCAGGGTGGCTCAAAAAGGAAAACAAAAGTTTCTCTTTTTAAATTTAGTAATTTATACGGGATAACATGTACCATAAGTTCCTGATCCAAGCATCTTACAAATTTCACTGTTAAACAAAAAGTTGTGCATAAGAGGCCCAAGCACATTAAACTCCAAATCTCTGCAGATATCTTGCAGACACTACAAATTTTGTCTGTAGGACAGGCATCGTTTGCTCCCGTTTAGAAACATTATGTTCAGGTTGCAGCCGTACACGTTTGCAAGAGTCCTTCCTGTCCTCATGTACGGACTCCTACCGCACTCTTTTCAAATTTTTCTGATTCTGCTGACTGAAATCCTGAGCAGCCATCTTGAGTTAACGACGATCAGATAAACTGATACAAAAGAACAAAGTAATGAATTACTTCTTTTACACAAGACGATGAGAAGATGCTGATCAAGTCTGTGTAGAGTATATACTTAAATATAGTTAAGCTGGACTGTAGCAGTGAAAGTACTAAGTAGTAATTTACTTATTATATACAAATTAAGACGGTGAGAAGATGCTGATCAAGTCTGTATAGAGTAGTATATACTTAAATATAGTTAAGCTAGACTGTAACACTGAAAGTACTAAGTAGTAATTTACTTAGTATATACAACTTAAGACGGTGAGAAGATGCTGATCAAGTCTGTATAGAGTATATTCTTAAATGTAGTTATGCTAGACTGTAACACTGAAAGTACTAAGTAGTAATTTACTTAGTATATACAAGTAAAGACAGTAAGAAGATAATGATAATGTCTGTGTAGAGTATATACTTAAATGTAACTAACTGTCACTATCTTGTCTGTACTACTGTCACTAGTCTCTCAGCTGTACTACTGTGCTATAAGGTTTATACCAGACATTTAATAAACCCAGGTTTTCACACCTACATAATTACACCTCCTTTACTATCATCTCTCTTTTTTTTTTTTTTTTTTTTTTTTTTTTTTAACTAAAATACGCAGCTCATGTCTTATTCCTGATAACAGTTCCTTTATAAACAGAATGATGGGCAACTGTAAACTCAATGTTTGTTAAGAGCAGTACGCAGTAACTCTTGGAGTACTTTAAGGTTAGGTCTCTGGTTCACATCCATGAACAATGCTTGCTGGACCCAGACTTGCAGGTCAACGTCACACAAGATGTCCAAATAGGTAATTAGGCGAGCATTGCTGAAGTAGTCAGCTTGAGCGGTTGCAGTTTGGCTCCTGAGGACCTCAGGTGCAATGTGGTGGGCCTTGGCACCGTCGGGGAAGTTAACTTTATGGCCGAGAGGAACAGCAAGTCCATAGTCGATGATGGTTACACGGAGCCCCTCAGGTGTGCGCTTTATGCAAATATTATTTGCTTTGATGTCGAAGTGAGTCCAGCCATGAGAGTGAATGCCAATCAAAATATTGCACACCTGTGAAAGAATTTCCAAAGTCTGGAGACGGCTTAATACACGTTTTTTGGTAAGGGTCTCCAAGGTTTCACCAGCGTACTCTGTCACTATGGTCAAATATTCTGGACAGACTGCTATTATCTTTTGGACTCCTGGGATGTCCTGAAGGGCGTGAAGGGCGCGCATCTCTTGTACTAGGGATCTGACACACATTGATGTACCTTGGCAAGATTTTGTTAACCAGCGTGAAGAGGATACAGAAGCCAGATAACATGTACCATAAGTTCCTGATCCAAGCATCTTACAACTTTCACTGTTAAACAAAAAGTTGTGCATAAGAGGCCCAAGAACATTAAACTCCAACTCTCTGCAGATATCTTGAAGACACACTACAAATTTTGTCTGTGGGACAGGCATCGTTTGCTCCCGTTTAGAAACATTATGTTCAGGTTGCAGCCGTACATGTTTGCAAGAGTCCTTCCTGTCCTCATGTACGGACTCCTACCGCACTCTTTTCAAATTTTTCTGATTCTGCTGACTGAAATCCTGAGCAGCCATCTTGAGTTAACGACGATCAGATAAACTGATATAGAAGAACAAAGTAATGAATTACTTCCTTTTACACAAGATGGTGAGAAGATGCTGATCAAGTCTGTGTAGAGTATATACTTAAATATAGTTAAGCTGGACTGTAGCAGTGAAAGTACTAAGTAGTAATATACTTAGTATATACAACTTAAGACAGTGAGAAGATGCTGATCAAGTCTGTGTAGACTATATACTTAAATATAGTTAAGCTGGACTGTAGCAGTTTACCTGGAGAGAGTTCCGGGGGTCAACGCCCCCGCAGCCCGGTGTGTGACCAGGCCTCCTGGTGGATCAGAGCCTGATCAACCAGGCTGTTGCTGCTGGCTGCACGCAAACCAACATACGAGCCACAACCCGGCTGGTCAGGAACCGACTTTAGGTGCTTGTCCAGTGCCAGCTTGAAGACTGCCAGGGGTCTGTTCGTAATCCCCCTTATGTATGCTGGGAGACAGTTGAACAGTCTCGGGCCCCTGACACTTATTGTATGGTCTCTTAACGTGCTAGTGACACCCCTGCTTTTCATTGGGGGGATGTTGCATCGTCTGCCAAGTCTTTTGCTTTCGTAGTGAGTGATTTTCGTGTGCAAGTTCGGTACTAGTCCCTCTAGGATTTTCCAGGTGTATATAATGATGTATCTCTCCCGCCTGTGTTCCAGGGAATTCAGTTTTAGTAACCTCAAGCGCTCCCAGTAATTAAGGTGTTTTATCTCCGTTATGCGCGCCGTGAAGGTTCTCTGTACATTTTCTAGGTCAGCAATTTCACCTGCCTTGAAAGGTGCTGTTAGTGTGCAGCAATATTCCAGCCTAGATAGAACAAGTGACCTGAAGAGTGTCACCATGGGCTTGGCCTCCCTAGTTTTGAAGGTTCTCATTATCCATCCTGTCATTTTTCTAGCAGATGCGATTGATACAATGTTATGGTCCTTGAAGGTGAGATCCTCCGACATGATCACTCCCAGGTCTTTGACGTTGGTGTTTCGCTCTATTTTGTAGCCAGAATTTGTTTTGTACTCTGATGAAGATTTAATTTCCTCGTGTTTACCATATCTGAGTAATTGAAATTTCTCATCGTTGAACTTCATATTGTTTTCTGCAGCCCACTGAAAGATTCGGTTGATGTCCACCTGGAGCCTTGCAGTGTCTGGAATGGAAGACACTGTCATGCAGATTCGGGTGTCATCTGCAAAGGAAGACACGGTGCTGTGGCTGACATCCTTGTCTATGTTGGATATGAGGATGAGGAACAAGATGGGAGCGAGTACTGTGCCTTGTGGAACAGAGCTTTTTACCGTAGCTGCCTCGGACTTTACTCTGTTGACGACTACTCTGTGTTCTGTTAGTGAGGAAATTATAGATCCATCGACCGACTTTTCCTGTTATTCTTCTAGCATGCATTTTGTGCGCTATTACGCCATGGTCACTCTTGTCGAAGGCTTTTGCAAAGTCTATATATATTACATCTGCATTCTTTTTATCTTCTAGTGCATTTAGGACCTTGTTGTAGTGATCCAATAGTTGAGACAGACAGGAGCGACCTGTTCTAAACCCATGTTGCCCTGGGTTGTGTAACTGATGGGTTTCTAGATGGGTGGTGATCTTGCTTCTTAGGACCCTTTCAAAGATTTTTTATGATATGGGATGTTAGTGCTATCGGTCTGTAGTTTCTTTGCTGTTGCTTTACTGCCCCTTTGTGGAGTGGGGCTATGTCTGTTGTTTTTAGTAACTGTGGGACGACCCCCGTGTCCATGCTCCCTCTCCATAGGATGGAAAAGGCTCGTGATAGGGGCTTCTTGCAGTTCTTGATGAACACGGAGTTCCATGAGTCTGACCCTGGGGCAGAGTGCATGGGCATGTCATTTATCGCCTGTTCGAAGTCATTTGGCGTCAGGATAACATCGGATAGGCTTGTGTTAACCAAATTTTGTGGCTCTCCATAAAAAATTCATTTTGATCTTCGACTCTCAGTCTGGTTAGCGCTTGCTAAAAACTGAGTCATATTGGAACTTGAGTATCTCGCTCATTTCCTTGCTGTCATCGTGTAGGACCCATTTGTTTAAGTAGGGGCCCAATACTGGACGTTATTCTCGACTTTGATTTGGCATAGGAGAAGAAATACTTTGGGTTTCTTTCGATTTCATTTATGGCTTTTAGTTCTTCCTGCGATTCCTGACTCCTATAAGATTCCTTTAGCTTGAGTTCGATGCTTGCTATTTCTCTCTGGCCAGTGTCTCCCTACGCATTTCAGATATATTGACCTCTTTTAGCCGCTCTGTTATTCTTTTCCGTCGCCTGTAAGGGAGCGCCTGTCTCTTTCTATTTTACATCTACTCCTCCTTTTTCTTAGAGGAATAAGCCTTGTGCATACATCGAGTGCCACCAAGTTAATCTGTTCTAGGCATAAGTTGGGGTCTGTGTTGCTTAGTATATCTTCCAGCTTATATCGGTTAGGACTTGGTTTACTTGGTCCCACTTTATATTTTTGTTATTGAAGTTGAATTTGGTGAATGCTTCCTCGTGACTAGTCTCATTATGTCGGTCTTGGGGCTCCACGCATACATGTCTGAACCTCAATTATGTTGTGATCTGAGTATATTGTTTTTGATATGGTGACATTTCTTATCAGATCATCATTGTTAGTGAAGATGAGGTCTAGTGTATTCTCCAGTCTAGTAGCTCTATTATTTGCTGGTTTAAATTGAATTTTGTGCAGAGATTTAAAGTTCGTGTGAGTGTGAGTTTTCATCAGAGCTGCCTCCTGGTGTTATTACTGCAACAATATTATTTGCTATATTCCTCCATTTTAGGTGCCTTAAGTTGAAATCCCCAAGGAGCAAGATGTTGGGTGCAGGAGCTGGAAGATTTTCCAAACAGTGGTCAATTTTACAGCTGTTCCTGGAATTGCTGGGATGTTGCATCCGGAGGCTTGTAGACACCACAATGACTAGGTTTTGGTTCTCGACCTTTACTGCTAAAACTTCCACTACATCATTTGAGGCATTTAGCAGTTCTGTGCTAACAAGTGACTCTGCAATGTACAGGCCAACCCCCCCCCTCTCCTTTGCCTGTTCACTCTGTCACATCTGTATAGGTTGTAACCTGGGATCCATATTTCGTTGTCCAAGTGATCCTTTATGGGTCTCAGTGAAAGCCGCGAAACATTGCCTTTGCCTCTGCAAGCAGTCCACGGATGAAAGGTATTTTGTTGTTTGTTGCTGGCTTTAGACCCTGTATTTTTGCAAAGAAGAATGTCATCGGACTGGTGGTATTGTTGGTCCTGGGGGGGATTTTTTTTCCAGCATTAGTATCTGTATATGTTGGTTTGGAGTGGAGGCCATCGACTGTGGTTCCACTCCAGGAATGACTGGATTTGGTGTACGATTTCTGCCATTTCCTGCCAGTTTTTTTTCCTTCCTGGCACTAAAAAACCTCTCCCTCTTGAGTGGCTGTGGCTACCCAGGTTTTCCCATGGCCTGGATGTTTTGTATCTTTTTGTACCCTTTAGATGGTGTGCCTGGCAATTTAAGTTATAGTACAGTCTTTCCTGTACTGAAGAGGTACACATTTGAGGGTGAAAAAGCTTACAGGAAGGGAGTTTGCATTTTCCTGTTGTCATATGGGCATGGCATTTTCTAGGGTGGTCATAGTTGCACTTCCCGTCTGTTTTTCCAGATTTCCCATGTCTGCAGATACCAAGTATGTGCACAGGCTTGGTTTCCGTTTGCCTTGGGTTTCTGTGACTGTATTCCCTGTTGGTGCATGTTTCCCTGTCTTATTCCTATCCTCCCTAGCACCAACAATGGAGCTCCACCAGTTGTTTTTGGTAATATATCCTCACTATTGCTAGTGGAGTCCTCTTGCTTGCTATTTCCTGTGGTATTTCTAGTTTGCAATATTGGTTTTATCTTTCTTTGACTACACTTGTTTCCCCCTACGGCTCCTGCCCCCTATGGGTCATTTATATGTATTCCTTTCCTGCGTAAAATTCCGATACCTGGAAAAAAATCCCCGCTTCACCATTACTGTCTCCCGGACAGACTCCAGCTTCACCATTACTGTTCCAGGACAGCCCTCCAGCTTCACCTTTATTTCTCCCAGGACAGCCCCTCCAGCTTACTTACTGTCTCCCAGGACAGCCCCTCCAGCTTCCCCATTATGTCTTCAGGCAGCCCCTCTATCCCCAGGACGCACTATCGCCCACATTTACTGCTCCGGACCACCCCAGCCTTACATTTTCTGAAATCCCCAGTATAAAGGGCAGACATTCAGCCCAGCTTTTTTTTGTTCCCCTCTCTTGTAGAAAGCTTCCCGGGTTTTCTATGAAAGCGCTTTGATGTTGTCCCCTTTTATCCTTTTGATTTTAGTCCCCAAAATTTTCCCCATTTGGGGATCCCCAAAAAAACTCCCCGTTTTAATCTTCTTTTGTAGTTTTGAAAATTTTGCACAAGGGGCGGACACCAATTTCCCCAAAAAAAGGGCAATTTTTCCATGTGGAAGCCCGTTTGTTTGATTTATGCAGATATAAGACTTCATAATGATTTTAAGGTTTATTTACTGTAAATTTACTAGCAACCCTTGAATACTCTATTTAAAAACCTCCTTTAAAAAAGCTTTAGCTTTTTGTATTTTATTTCTAACTGTACTTGTATATTGGAATCTTTCTGTGTAAAATTCCTGATTTATATTTATTGTTTGTGTTTGATAAGGGCACCTACAACCCATCCGTTTTCAGTCTGCTTTATTGTCCAACGAATCCGTTTGAAAAAAGTGAAGGGTTGGGGCCTCAAGGGTTTTGGACCAGTTGAGGGTTCGGACCAGTCGATTTTTGATCTGTCAGTGGGTCACTTATTTAAAACATAAGTCGGTGATTTGGGCTAAACATGAAGGATCTGCTTGAAATTATCTACCCGAGGGAATATGTGATTTGATTGATACAAAGTAAATTTGCATGTTGAAGAGCCCGGGGATTTTGGCAGTCCTACAATGAGAAACGGTCGAGCCTCAACCTTGTTTATCAATCTCTTTTTTAGTTTTTTTTCGTCTCCCCCACAATAAAAGCTTATTATCATTAGTTGTGGGGGAAATTTGGAGGAAAGGGTTTTTTTTGTAGTAATAATTTGCTTCTCGTTGTGTTTTGTGACCCCTGGTAACTACAGGTTATATGAAATTCACAGTATTCTGGTATTTCAAGAAAAAAGAAAAATAATTTAAAGTCACTCCCCCCACAAGTACCAATTTTAAAAACTGGTTAGTTGCTACTACAAAAAATGTATTTTGCTATTACTGGGATCACTAGATTAATGGAGTACCCTAGAGGCAAGGAAGATTATTGAAACAGCGACCACTTGGAAGTTTCTGGCGATTTGGACCTGCCTCTATAGGGTTATCACTTATTTAAAATTCACCGTTTTAAATGACATTTAGCCTTTTCATCTAAAAATAGGGGCCACTGTAGTATACACTATCACTTGTATAAAAAAGTTATGGGGGACTTTCTTTCCCCTGACAAAGAAAAGTTTTATTATTATTATTTTGCACATGGAACACAGGCCTATGATTCCCCTCTGGCAGTAAACTCTGCTAGGTACTGCACACTAATTCTCCTTTTTTGACTCAGTGAAAATACTAAGTAGTAATTTACTTAGTATATACAACTTAAGATGGTGAGAAGATGCTGATCAAGTCTGTATAGAGTATATACTTAAATGAAGTTAAGCTAGACTGTAACACTGAAAGTACTAAGTAGTAATTTACTTAGTATATACAAGTAAAGACAGTAAGAAGATAATGATAATGTCTGTGTAGAGTATATACTTAAATGTAGTTAACTGTCACTACTCTCTCAGCTGTACTACTGTCACTAGTCTCTCAGCTGTACTACTGTGCTACAAGGTTTATACCAGACATTTAATAAACCCAGGTTTTCACACCTACATAATTACACCTCCTTTACTATCATCTCTCTCTTTTTTTTTTTTTTTTTTTTTTTTTTTGTTGTTGTTAACTAAAATACACAGCTCGTGTCTTATTCCTGATAACAGTTCCTTTATAAACAGAATGATGGGCAACTGTAAACTCAATGTTTGTTAAGAGCGGTAGGCAGTAACTCTTGGAGTACTTTAAGGTTAGGTCGCCGGTTCACATCCACGGACAATGCTTGCTGGACCCAGACTTGCTGGTCACAGTTACACAAAATGTCCAAATAGGTAATGAGGCGAGCAATGCTGAAGTAGTCAGCTTGAGCGGTTGCAGGTTGGTTCCTGAGGACCTGAGGTGCAACGTGGTGGGCCTTGGCACCGTCAGGGAAGTTAACTTTATGGCCGAGATGAACAGCAAGTCCATAGTCGATGATGGTTACACGGAGCCCCTCAGGTGTGCGCTTTATGCAAATATTATTTGCTTTGATGTCGAGGTGAGTCCAGCCATGAGAGTGAATGCCAATCAAAATATTGCACACCTGTGAAAGAATTTCCAAAGTCTGGAGACGGCTTAATACACGTTTTTTGGTAAGGGTCTCAAGGTTTCACCAGCGTACTCTGTCACTATGGTCAAATATTCTGGACAGACTGCTATTATCTTTTGGATTCCTGGGATGTCCTGAAGGGTGTGAAGGGTGCACATCTCTTGTACTAGGGATCTGACACACATTGATGTACCTTGGCAAGATTTTGTTACCAGCGTGAAGAGGATACAGAAGCCAGATAACATGTACCATAAGTTCCTGATCCAAGCATCTTACAACTTTCACTGTTAAACAAAAAGTTGTGCATAAGAGGCCCAAGAACATTAAACTCCAACTCTCTGCAGATATCTTGAAGACACACTACAAATTTTGTCCGTGGGACAGGCATCATTTGCTCCCGTTTAGAAACATTATGTTCAGGTTGCAGCCGTACACGTTTGCAAGAGTCGTTCCTGTCCTCATGTGCGGACTCCTACCGCACTCTTTTCAAGTTTTTCTGATTCTGCTGACTGAAATCCTGAGAAGCCATCTTGAGTTAACGACGATCAGGTAAACTGATATAGAAGAAGAAAGTAATGAATTACTTCTTTTACACAAGACAGGTAAACTCCAGGTAAGTCTGTGTAGAGTATATACTTAAATGAAGTTAAGCTAGACTGTACACACTGGAAAGTACTAAGTAGTAATTTACTTAGTATATACAAGTAAAGACAGTAAAAGATAATGATAATGTCTGTGTAGAGTATATACTTAAATGTAGCTAACTGTCACTATCTCGTCTGTACTACTGTCACTAGTCTCTCAGCTGTACTACTGTGCTACAAGGTTTATACCAGACATTTAATAAACCCAGGTTTTCACACCTACATAATTACACCTCCTTTACTATCATCTTTTTTTTTTTTTTTTTGTTAACTAAAATTCACAGCTCGTGTCTTATTTCTGATAACAGTTCCTTTATAAACAGAATGATGGGCAACTGTAAACTCAATGTTTGTTAAGAGCAATATGCAGTAACTCTTGGAGTACTTTAAGGTTAGGTCGCCGGTTCACATCCATCAACAATGCTTGCTGGACCCAGACTTGCAGGTCACAGTTACACAAGATGTCCAAATAGGTAATGAGGCGAGCAATGCTGAAGTAGTCAGCTTGAGCGGTTGCAGGTTGGTTCCTGAGGGCCTCAGGTGCAGTCTTACAAGACAAATTACTGTCTTGCAAGACACACTACAGTCTTAAAAGGCACACTACAGTCTTACAAGACACACTACAGTCTTACAAGACACACTACAGTCTTACAAGACACACAATAGTCTTACAAGACAAACTACAGTCTTACAACACACACTACAGTCTTACAAGACACACTATAGTCTTACAAGACAAACTACAGTCTTGAAAGACATACAACAGTCTTACAAGACACAGTCTACTCTTACACGAGACACTACAGTCTTAAAAGACACAGTCTCGTCTTACAAGACACACTACAGTCTTACAAGACACACTACAGTCTTGCAAGACGCACTACAGCCCTACAAGACACACTACAGTCCTACAAGACACACTATAGTCTTACAAAACACACAACAGTCTTAGAAGATACACTACAGTCTTAGAAGACACACTACAGTCTTACAAAACACATTACTGTCTTGCAAGACACACTACAGTCTTACAAGACACCCTACAGTCTTAAAAGACACACTACAGTCTTACAAGGCACACTACAATCTTACAAGACACACATCAGTCTTACAAGACACACTACAGTCTTTCAAGACACACTACATTCTTAGAAGACACACTACAGTCTTACAAGACACACGACAGACTTACAAGACACACGACAGACTTACAAGACACACTACAGTCTTAGAAGACACACTACAGTCTTAGAAGACACACTACAGTCTTAGAAGACACACTATAGTCTTACAAGACACACGACAGTCTTACAAGACACACGACAGTCTTACAAGACACGGTCTAGTCTTACAAGACACGGTCTAGTCTTACAAGACACGGTCTAGTCTTACAACACACAGTCTAGTCTTACAAGACACACGACAGTCTTACAAGACACACTACAGTCTTACAAGACACACTCTAGTCTTTCAAGACACACTACAGTCTTACAAGACACATTACAGTCTTACAAGACACAGTCTATTCTTACGAGACACACTACAGTCTTACAAGACACAGTCTCGTCTTACAAGACAGTCTCGTCTTACAAGACACACTACAGTCTTACAAGACACAGTCTCGTCTTACAAGACACAGTCTAGTCTTACAAAACATACTACAGTCTTCCAAGACTCAGTCTCGTCTTACAAGACACAGTCTCGTCTTACAAGACACACTACAGTCTTACAAGGCACACTACAGTCATACAAGACACACTACAGTCATACAAGACACAATACAGTCTTACATGACAAACTACAGTCTTACAAGACACACTACAGTCTTAGAAGACACACTATAGTCTTACAAGACACAGTCTCGTCTTACAAGACACAGTCTAGTCTTACAAGACACACTACAGTCTTACAAGGCACACTACAGTCTTACAAGACACAGTCTAGTCTTACAAGACACAATACAGTCTTACAAGACACAATACAGTCTTACAAGACAAACTACAGTCTTACAAGACACACTACAGTCTTACAAGACACAGTCTAGTCTTACAAGACACAATACAGTCTTACAAGACACAATGCAGTCTTACAAGACACACTACAGTCATACAAGACATACAACAGTCTTACAAGACACAGTCTACTCTTACACGAGACACTACAGTCTTACAAGACACAGTCTAGTCTTAACAAGACACAATACAGTCTTACAAGACACAATGCAGTCTTACAAGACACAATGCAGTCTTACAAGACACACTACAGTCTTACAAGACATGCTACAGTCTTACAAGACACACTACAGTCTCGCAAGGCACACTACAGTTTTACAAGACAAACTACAGTCTTACAGGACTCACCACAGTTTTATAAGACACACTACAGTCTTAAAGACACACTACAGTCTTACAAAACACATTACTGTCTTGCAAGACACACTACAGTCTTACAAGACACACTACAGTCTTACAAGACACACTTCAGTCTTGCAAGACACAGTCTAGTCTTACAAAACACACTACAGTCTTGCAAGACACACTACAGTCTTAAAAGACACACTACAGTCTTACAAGATACAGTCTTGTATTAAAAGACACACTTCAGTCTTAAAAGACACACTACAGTCTTAGAAGACACACTAGAGTCTTACAAGACACACTACAGTCTTACAAGACGCACTGTAGCGTTACTAGACTCACTGCAGTCTTGCAAGACACACTACAGGCTTGGAAGACACACTACAGTCTTTCAAGACACACTTCAGCCTTAGAAGGCACACTACAGTCTTACAAGACACACTACAGTCTTACACGACACACTACAGTCTTACAAGACACTCGACAGTCTTAAAAGACACAGTCTAGTCTCGCAAGACACAGTCTAGTCTTACAAGACACAGTCTAGTCTTACAAGACACACTACAGTCTTACAAGACACACTACAGTCTTACAAGATGCAGTACAGTATTAGAAGACACACTACAGTCTTACAAGACATACGACAGTCTTACAAGACACAGTCTAGTCTTGCAAGACACAGTCTAGTCTTACAAGACACAGTCTAGTCTTACAAGACACCCTACAGTCTTAAAAATCACACTATAGTCTTAGAAGACACACTACAGTCTTAGAAGACATACTGCAGTCTTACAAAACACACTACAGTCTTACAAGGCACACTATAGTCTTACAAGACACACTACAGTCTTACAAGGCACCCTATAGTCTTACAAGACACACTACAGTCTTGCAAGACACACTACAGTCTTACAAGACACATTACTGTCTTGCAAGACACACTACAGTCTTACAAGACACACTACAGTCTTACAAGACACACTACAGTCTTTGAAGACACACTTCAGTCTTAGAAGGCACACTACAGTCTTACGAGATACACTACAGTCTTACAAGACACACTACAGTCTTACACGACACACTACAGTCTTACAAGACACTCGACAGTCTTAAAAGACACAGTCTAGTCTTACAAGACACACTACAGTCTTACAAGACACACTACTGTTTTACAAGACACACTGCAGCCTTACAAGACGCACTACAGTCTTAATAGACACACTACAGTCTTACAAGACACACTACAGTCTTACAGGACTCACCACAGTTTTATAAGACACACTACAGTCTTAGAAGACACACTACAGTCTTACAAAACACATTACTGTCTTGCAAGACACACTACAGTCTTACAAGACACACTACAGTCTTACAAGACACACTTCAGTCTTGCAAGACACAGTCTAGTCTTACAAAACACACTACAGTCTTGCAAGACACACTACAGTCTTACAAGGCACACTCTAGCCTTACAAGACACACTACAGTCTTAAAAGACACACTACAGTCTTACAAGATACAGTCTTGTATTAAAAGACACACTTCAGTCTTAAAAGACACACTACAGTCTTAGAAGACACACTAGAGTCTTACAAGACACACTACAGTCTTACAAGACGCACTGTAGCGTTACTAGACTCACTGCAGTCTTGCAAGACACACTACAGGCTTGGAAGACACACTACAGTCTTTCAAGACACACTTCAGCCTTAGAAGGCACACTACAGTCTTACAAGACACACTACAGTCTTACAAGACACACTACAGTCTTACAAGATGCAGTACAGTATTACAAGACACACTACAGTCTTACAAGACATACGACAGTCTTACAAGACACAGTCTAGTCTTGCAAGACACAGTCTAGTCTTACAAGACACCCTACAGTCTTAAAATCACACTATAGTCTAGAAGACACACTACAGTCTTAGAAGACATACTGCAGTCTTACAAAACACACTACAGTCTTACAAGGCACACTATAGTCTTACAAGACACACTACAGTCTTACAAGGCACCCTATAGTCTTACAAGACACACTACAGTCTTGCAAGACACACTACAGTCTTACAAGACACACTACTGTCTTGCAAGACACACTACAGTCTTACAAGACACACTACAGTCTTACAAGACACACTACAGTCTTTGAAGACAACACTTCAGTCTTAGAAGGCACACTACAGTCTTACGAGATACACTACAGTCTTACAAGACACACTACAGTCTTACACGACACACTACAGTCTTACAAGACATACGACAGTCTTTACAAGACACAGTCTAGTCTTGCAAGACACAGTCTAAGTCTTACAAGACACAGTCTAGTCTTACAAGACACCCTACAGTCTTAAAAATCACACTATAGTCTTAGAAGACACACTACAGTCTTAGAAGACATACTGCAGTCTTACAAAACACACTACAGTCTTACAAGGCACACTATAGTCTTACAAGACACACTACAGTCTTACAAGACACACTATAGTCTTACAAGACACACTACAGTCTTGCAAGACACACTACAGTCTTACAAGACACATTACTGTCTTGCAAGACACACTAGAGTCTTACAAGACACACTACAGTCTTACAAGACACACTACAGTCTTTGAAGACACACTTCAGTCTTAGAAGGCACACTACAGTCTTACGAGATACACTACAGTCTTACAAGACACACTACAGTCTTACAAGACACACTACAGTTTTACAAGACACACTGCAGCCTTACAAGACGCACTACAGTCTTAATAGACACACTACAGTCTTACAAGACACACTACAGTCTTACAAGACACACTACAGTCTTACAAGACACACTAGTCTGAAAAGACACACTACAGTCTTACAAGACACATTACAGTCTTACAAGACATACTACAGTCTTACAAGACACACTACAGTCTTACAAGACACACTACAGTCTTACAAGACACACTACAGTCTTACAAGACACACTACAGTCTTACAAGACACACTACAGTCTTACAAGACACATTACAGTCTTACGAGACACACTACAGTCTTACGAGACATACTACAGTCTTACAAGACACACTACAGTCTTACAAGACACACTACAGTCTTACAAGACACACTACAGTCTTACAAGACACACTACAGTCTTACAAGACACACTACAGTCTTACAAGACATATTACAGTCTTACAAGACATACTACAGTCTTACAAGACACACTACAGTCTTACAAGACATACTACAGTCTTACAAGTCACACTACAGTCTTACAAGACACACTACAGTCTTACAAGACTCTACAGTCTTGGAAGACACACTACAGTTTTACAAGACACACTACAGTCTTACAAGACACACTACAGTCTTACAAGACACACTACAGTCTTACAAGACACACTACAGACTTGCAAGACACACTGCAGCCTTACAAGACGTACTACAGTCTTAATAGACACACTACAGTCTTACAAGACACACTACAGACTTACAAGACATACTACAGTCTTACAAGACACACTACAGTCTTACAAGACACACTACAGTCTTACAAGACACACTACAGTCTTACAAGACACACTGCAGCCTTTACAAGATGCACTACAGTCTTAATAGACACTACAGTCTTACAAGACAACTCAGTCTTACAAGACAACTACAGTCCACAAGACCCACTACCG
>NC_069404.1:1445538-1462371 GCF_026875155.1 Cherax quadricarinatus | reverse complement strand
TTTTGAAAGAAAATGTCTTGTAAGACTTTTAGTTTCTTTTAAGACTGTAGTGTGTCTTGAAAGACTGTAGTGTGTTTGAAGACTGTAGTGTGTCTTGTAAGATTAAATGTCTTGAAAAAAATTTTTGTGTGTCTTTTTAAGACTTAGTGGTTTGTAAGATGTGTTGTCTTGAAAGATTGTTGCTTGAAGACTGTAGTGTTCTTGTAAGACTTAGTGTGTTTTTTAAAGGATGTAGTGTGCTTGTAAGACTTATTGTGTCTTGAAAGACTTAGTTGTTTTGTAAGACTTGTGTGTCTTGAAGACTGTATGTGTCTTGTAAACGTAGTGTGTTTTTAAGACTAAGTGTTTTTTGAACTAAGGTGCTTGAAAGCTGTAGTGTGTCTTTGGGGATGAGTTGTTTTTTAACTTTGGTGTCTTGTAAGCCCGTAGTGTGTTTTGTAAGACTGAGTGTGTTTGTAAGACATAGTGTGTCTTTAAGACTGTATTGCTTAAAAGACTGTATGTGTCTTGTAAAAATGTAGGTGTCTTGAGACTTATGGTCTTAAAAACTAAGGTGGTTTTGAACAAGTGTGTTTTAAAAGACTGTAGT
This sequence comes from Cherax quadricarinatus, assembly GCF_026875155.1. Classification (NCBI taxonomy): domain Eukaryota; kingdom Metazoa; phylum Arthropoda; class Malacostraca; order Decapoda; family Parastacidae; genus Cherax; species Cherax quadricarinatus. The sequence continues at coordinate 1,461,782 of NC_069404.1, read as the reverse complement.
TGTTTTTAAGACTGTAGTGGTTTTAAGACTGTATTGTTGTAAGACTTAGTTGTTTTGCAAGAAAGGTGTCTAAAGACTGTAGTGTGTCTTGAAGATTGGGGTTTGTCTTTAAAAGGGTTTCTTGAAAAGACTTAGTGTGTTTTGAAAGACTGAGTGTGTTTGAGATTTAGTGGTTTTTAAAAATACTTTGTTCTTGAAAGACTGTAGTGTGCTTGTAAGACTGTAGTGTGTTTTTAGACGTATTGTCTTTAAAGATGTAGTTTTTCTTGAAGGGGACTGTATGTGTTTGTAAGATTAGTGGGGCTTAAGACGTAGTGTGTTTTGTAAGATTATTTTGTGTGTCTTAAAAGACGTAGTGTGCTTGTAAGACTTATGTGTCTTAAGACTGTAGTGTGTTTTGTAAAACGAGTGTGTTTTCTAAGATTAGTTGTCTTGAAGACTGTAGTGTGCCTTGTAAGACTGAGTGTTCTTGTAAGATTATGTTCTTGTAAGATTATTGTCTTGTAGACTGAAATGTGTCTTGTAAACTGTAGTGTGTTTTGAAAAGCTTAGTGTGTCTTGTAAGACTGAGTGTCTTGAAGCGTATGGGTTTTGAAAACTGTAGTGTGTCGGGGATATAGTGTGTCTTGAACATGTGTTTTAAAAAGGGGTGTAGTGTGTCTTGTAAGACTGTATGTGTCTTGTAAGACTTTTTGTGTGTTTTAAAGACTGTAGTTGTCTTGTAAGACTGTATTTTTTTTTGAAGACGGAAGGGGTCTTGAAGATGTAGTGTGTCTTGAAGGGACTCGTGTGTCTTGACCTACAGTGTGTCTTGAAAGCTGTGTGTGTCTTGAAAGACTGTAGTGTGTTTTAGATTTTAGTGTTTTGAACAAGGTGTCTTGTAAGACTGTGTGGTCTTGTAAGACGTAGTGTGTTTTAAACTGTAGTTGTCTTGTAAATGTAGTGTGTCTTGAAAAGACGTAGTTTTCTTGTAAGACGTGTGTGTTTGTAAACTACTGTTTTTGAACTAAGGTGTTTTGAAAGACTGGTTGTTGAAGACTGTAGTGGTCTTTAAACTGTAGGTGTTTGTAAGACTGTAGTGTGTTTTTAAAATTTTAAGTGTGCTTGAAAGACTGTAGTGTGTTTGAAAGACTAGTGTTTTTGTAAGATTAAGTTGTCTTGAAAAGATTAGTTGTCTTGTAAGGACTTTTGTGTGTTTTGTAAACTTAGTGTGTCTTGTAGACTGTAGTGTGTCTTGAGATGTAGTGTTTGTAAGCCTGTAGTGTGTCTTGTAAGACTGTAGTGTTCTTGTAAGACTGCCAGGGGTCTTGTAAAATGGTATGTCTTGAAGCTGAGTTTCCCTTGTAAGACTGTAGGGTCTTGTAAGACTGAGTGTTTTTAAGACTGTAGTGTGTCTTGCAAGACTATAGTGTGTCTTGAACTACAGTGTGTCTTGAAAGAGTGTAGTGTGTCTTGTAAGACTGTAGTGTGTCTTGTAAGACTGTAGTGTGTCTTATAAGACTGTAGTATGTCTTGTAAGACTGTAGTGTGTCTTGTTAAGACAGAGAGTGTCTTGTAAGACTGTAGTGTGTCTTGCAAGACTACAGTGTGTCTTGAACTACAGTGTGTCTTGAAAGACTGTAGTGTGTCTTGTAAGACTGTAGTGTGTCTTGCAAGACTACAGTGTGTCATGAACTACAGTGTGTCTTGAAAGACTGTAGTGTGTCTTGTAAGACTTGTAGTGTGTTTGTAAAGATGTAGTTGTGTTCTCTTAAGACTGTAGTGTGTTTGTAAGACTGTAGTGTGTCTTGTAAGACTGTAGTGTGTCTTGTAAGGACAGTAGTGTGTTCTTGTAGACCTACAGTGGTCTTTTGAACTACAGGTGTCTTGAAAGACTGTAGTGTGGACTTGTAGGACTGTTGTGTGTCTCTTAAGACTGTAGTGTGTATTGTAAGACTGTAGTGTGTCTTCTAGATTCAGTGGTCTTGCAAAGACTTGTAGTGTGTCTTGTAGATTGCAGTGTATTTGTAAGACTTATAGTATGTCTTGTAAGGACATGTTAGTATGTCTTGTAAGACTGTAGTGTGTCTTGTAATACGGTAGTGTGTCTTGTAGACTGTTAGTGTGTTCTTGTAAGACTGTAGATGTCTGGTAAGCCTGTAGTGTGTCTTGTAAGACTGTAGTGTGTCTTGTATTAAGACTGTAGTATGTCTTGTAAGTCTGTAGTGTGTGTCTTGTAAGGGACGGTAGTGTGTCTTGTAAGGGACTGTGTGTGTTATTGTAAGACTGTAGTGTGTCTTGTAAGACTGTAATGTGTCTTGTAAGACTGTAGTGTGTCTTGTAAGACTGTAGTGTGTCTTGTAAGACTACAGTGTGTCTTGTAAGATGGTAGTGTGTCTTGTAAGACTAGTGTGTCTTGCAAAACTACAGTGTGTCTTGAACTACAGTATGTCTTGAAAGACTGTACTGTGTCTTGTAAGACTGTAGTGTGTCTTTCAATACTTCAGTGTGTCTTGAACTACAGTGTGTCTTGAAAGACTGTAGTGTGTCTTGTAAGAGTGTACTGTGCCTTGTAAGACTGTAGTGTGTCTTGTAAGACTCTAGTATGTCTTGTAAGACTGTAGTATGTCTTGTAAGACTATAATGTGTCTTGTAAGACTATAGTGTGTCTTGTAAGACTGTAGTGTGTCTTGTAGACTGTGGTGCTGTTGGTAAGATTTTATGAGTGTCTTGTAGACTATAGTGGAGTCTTTCAAGACTGAGGGGTTCTTGTAAGATATGTTGGTCTTGTAAGTTACAGTGTGTCTTGAAAGACTGTAGTGTGTCTTGTTACAGACTGTAGTGTGTCTTGTAAGACTGTGTATGTGTTGTAAGACTGTAGTATGTCTTGTAAGACTTGTAGTGTGTTTGTAAGACTGTAGTGTGTCTTGTAGATTGTGTGTGTCTTGTTAAAGAACTGTAGTATGTCTTGTAAGACTGTAGTATGTTTGTAAGACTTGCAGAGTGTCATTGTAAGACTGTATTTGTGGTCTTGTTATATTGTAGTGTGTCTTGTAAAGACTACATTGTGTCTCGGTAAGACTGTAGTATGTCCTTGTAAGACTGTAGTGAGTCTTGTAAGATTACAGTGTGTCTTGGAAAGACTGTAGCATGTCTTGTAAGATGTAGGGGTGTATTGTGGACTGTAAAATGTCTTGTAAGACTGTAGTGTGTCTTGTAAGACTGTATGTGTCTTGTAAGACTGTATTTGCTTTAAAAGACTGTAGATGTTTTGTAAACTGTATGTTTTTGTAAGACTGTAGTGTGTCTTGAAAGACGTAGTGTGTTTTGTAAGACACAGGGGTTCTTGAACTACAGTGTGTCTTAAAGTCTGTAGTGTGTTTGAAGACTGTAGTTGTTTTTTGAGACTGTTGAGTGTCTTGAAAGACCGTGGTGCGAAAGACTGTATGTGTCTTGTAAAAAGTATTTTTCTTTAAGACGTGTGTGTCTTGAAAGACTGTAGTGTGTCTTGTAAACTTAGAGTGTCTTGAAGACTGTAGTGCGTCTTGTAAAACAAAAGTGTGTCTTGAATACAGTGTGTTTTGAAAGACTGTGTATGTCTTGTAAGACGTAGGGCTTTAAGCGTAGTGTGTCTTGTAAGACTTATGTGTATTGCAAGATTACAGTGTGTCATCAAAGACTGTAGTGTGTCTGTAAACTGTATGTGTCTTTGAGCTGTATATATTTTGAAGACTTAGGTGTCTTGTAAGACTTAGTGGTATGTAAGACTGTAGTGTGTCTTTTAAATTACAGTGTTTTTTGAAAGACTGAGTGTTCTTGTAAGACGTATGTGTCTTGTGAACTGTAGTAGTCTTGTAAGAATGTGTATGTCTTGGAAGACTGTATGTGTCTTGTAAGACTAAGTGTGTCTTAAAGGGCTGTAGTGTTCTTGTAAGATTATAGTTTCTTGTAAGACGGTGTTGTCTTGTAAGACATAGTTGTCTTGCAAACTTAGTGGTCTTGTAAGACATATTGTTTTCTAAGACTGTATATGTCTTGTAAGCGAAAGGTGCCTTGTAAGACTGTAGTGGTCTTGAAAGACTGTAGTGTTTTTGTAAGACTATATGGTTTTGTGAGACTGAAATGTGTCTTGTAAGACTGTATTTGTTTGAAGACAATGTGTCTTGAAAACTGTATTTTGTCTTGCAAGACTGTATGTTCTTGTAAACGGGAGTGTTCTTGCAAGACTATAGTGGTCTTGAACTAAAGTTGTCTTGAAAGAGTGTAGTGTGTTTTTAAAGACTGTAGTGTGCTTGTAAGACTGTAGTGTGTCTTGTAAGACAGTATGTGTCTTGTAAGACTGTAGTTTGTTTGAAAATTTTTTGTTGTCTTGTAAAAGACTGTAGGGTTTCTTGTAAGACGTAGTGTGTCTTGTAAAATTTTGTGTGTCTTAAAACTTAGTGTTCTTGAAACTGTAGTTGTCTTGTAAGATTAGTGTTCTTGTAAGACTGTAGTGTGTCTTGAAGATGTAGTTGTCTTGTAAGACAGTAGTGTGTTTTGTAAGACGTAGTGTGTCTTGTAAGACTTAGTTTGTCTTGTAATTACAGTGTTCATGAAAGACTGTAGTGTGTCTTGTAAGACTGTGTGTGTTTGTAAGACATTAGTGTGTCTTGAAGACTGTAGTGTGTCTTGTAAGACTGTAGTTTGTCTTGAAAAGATTACAGGTGCATGAAAGAGTGTGTGTCTTTTAAATGTAGTGTGTCTTGTGAGTGTCCTATGTCTTGAAGAATGTAGTATGTCGGGGAAGATTGTAGAGTGTTTCTTGTAAGACTTAGTGTGTTTTGTAAGAATATAGTATGTCTTGGAAGCTGAGTGTGTCTTGTAAGACTGTAGTGTGTTTTAAAGACTGTAGTGTGTCTTGAAAGACTGTAGTGTGTTTTCAAGATGTACTGTGTTTGTAAGCTTAGTGTGTTTTGCAAGACTGTAGTGTGTTTTGTAAGACTGTAGTTTTTTTTTGAAGACTGTAGTATGTTTGAAAGATTCGTGTCTTTTTTAAGCCGTAGTGTGTTTGTAAGATGTAGTTGTTTTCTTGTAAAGACTGTAGATGTCTTGAAAGACGTAGTGTGTCTTGTAAGACCTGTAATGCGTTTGAAAAAGACTGTAGTGTGTTTGAAAGATGTATGTGTCTTGAAAACCCGTGTTGTTTGCAAGTATAAGGTGTCTTCTAAACTGTAGTGTGTTTGTAAACTTTTGTGTGTCTTGTAAGAATTGAGTGTGTTTGTAAGACGTAGTTTGTCTTGCAAGTATATAGTGTTTTGTGACTGTAGTGTGTCTTGTAAGACTGTAGTATGTCTTTTAAGACTGTAGTGTGTCTTGTAAGATGTAGTGTGTCTTGTAAGATGTAGTGTGTTTGAAAGACTGAAAGTGTTTGTAAGACTGTAGTGTGTTTTGTAAGACTTTAGTGTGTCTTATAAATTGTAGGTGTCTTGTAAGCTACAGTGTTTTTTTGAACTAATTGTGTCTTGAAAAGACGGAGTGTGTCTTGTAAGACTGTAGTGTGTTTGTAAGTTTACAGTGGTTCTTGAAAGACTGTAGTGGTCTTGTAAGACGTGAGTGTTTTCCCAAGACTAAAGTGTGTCTTGAACTACGTTGTGTCTTAAAGACGCAGTGGTTTGTAAACGTAGTGTGTCTTGTAAGATGTTGAGTCTTTAAATGAGTATGTCTTGTAAGACTGTAGCATGTCTTGAAACAGTAGTTTGTCTTGTAAGACTGTAGTGTGTCTTGAAGATGTAGTGTGTTTTGCAAGACTGTAGTGTGTTTTGTAAGACGTAGTGTTCTTGTAAAATGTAGGTGTTTTGAAAGACTGTAGATGTCTTTGAAAGACGTAGTGTTCTTGTAAGTCTCCAGTGTTCTTGTAAGACTGTAGTGTGTTTTTTAAGACGTAGGTTATTTTTAAATTTGTGTCTTAAAAGACTGTAGTGTTATTTTAATTGTGTCTTGAAAGGACTGTAGTGTTCTTGTAAAACTGTAGTGTGTTTTGTAAGACTGAGTATGTCTTGTAATTTTTTTTTGTAAGTGGTTTTCTTGAAAGATATAGTGTGTTTGTAAACTGTATTGTGTCTTGCAAGACTGTAGTGTGTCTTGTAAGCTGAGTGTGTTTTGCAAGATATAGGTGTCTTAACAAAGGTGTCTTAAAAAAGGTTTGTAGTGTGTCTTGTAAGACGTGTATGTCTTGAAAGACTGCAGTGTGTTTTTGTAAGATGTAGTGTGTCTTGAAAGCTGTAGTGTGTCTGTAAGACTGTAGGGGTTTTTTTTAAGACGTAGTGGTTTGTAAACTAAGTGTGTCTTGACTACGTGTGTCTTGTAAACAGTGGTGTCTTGAAAAGACGTGTGGTCTTTTAAGACGTGTGTGTCTTGAACATCAGTGTTCTTAAAAACTATAGTGTGTCTTGAAAGACTGTAGTGTGTTTGAAAATCTCCAGTGTGTTTTGAAAGCTGTAGTGTGTCTTGTAGCTGTAGTGTTATTTGTAAGATTACAGTGTGTCTTGAAAGACTGTAGTGTGTCTTGTAACACTACAGTGGTCTTGAACTATAGTGTGTTTGTAAGTCCCAGTGTGCTTTAAACTGTGTGGTTTTTAAGACGTAGTGTTATTTGTAAGATTCAGTGTGTTTTGAAAGACTGTAGTGTTCTTGTAAGACTTGTGTTCTTGAAAGACTGTGTATGTCTTTAATCGTAGTATGCTTGTAAGACTGTAGTGTTCTTGAAAAGACTGTGTTTGTCTTGAAGACTATAGTGTGTCTTGTGGACTGTAGTATGTCTTGTAAGACTGCAGTGGTCTTGTAAGACTGATGTGTCTTGTAAGACTGTAGTATGTCTTGTAAGACTGTAGTGTGTTTTGTAAGACTGAGTGTGTTTTGTAAGATGTAGGTGTTTGTAAGACTGTAGTGTCCTTGTAAGACTGTATGTGTCTTGTAAACGTGTTGTCTTGTAAGGTACAGTGTGTTTTAAACACGAGTGTTTGAAAGACTGTAGTGTGTTTTGTAAGACTGTATGTGTCTCTTAAGACTGTGTGTGTCTTGTAAGACGTAGTTTGTCTTGAAAATTTACAGTGTGTCTTGAAAGACTGTAGTGTGTTTTGAAAGATGTAGTGTATTTGTAAGATTATAGTATTTTTGTAAGACTGTAGAAATGTCTTGTAAGACTGTAGTGTGTTTTGAAAGGGACTGTAGTAGTTTGAAGTTTGTAGTGTGTCTTGAAAGGGGTTTAGTGTGTTTGTAAGATGTGTGTTCTTGTAAGACTGTAGGTGTCTTGTAAAGACTGTAGTTGTCTTGTAAGATCAGTGTTTTGAACTAAGTGTGTCTTGAAAGTTTTAGGTGTTTTGAAGACTGTAGTGTGTCTTGTAAATGTTGAGTGTCTTGTAAGCCCGTAGTGGTCTTGTAAGACTGTAGGTGTTTGTAAACAGTGGGGTTTCTTTAAAACTGTAGTGTTTTTTGAAAGACTGTATGGTCTTGAAAGACTGTGAGTGTCTTGAAAGACTGTAGTGTGTCTTGAAGTCTCCAGTGTGTTTGTAAGACTGTAGGTGCTTGTAAGCTTAGTGTTATTTTTAATTGTGTCTTGAAAGATGTGTGTTCTTGTAAGACTGTAGTGTGTCTTGTAAGACGTAGTATTTTGAATCTGTAGTTTGTCTTGTAAGACTGTAGTTGTTTTGTAAGATTATGTGTCTTGTAAGACTGATTGTGTTTTGCAAGCTGTAGTGTTCTTGTAAGACTGTAGGTGTTTGAAAGACTATAGTGTGTCTTAAAAAAGGGTTTTTTAAAAGTGTGTTTTGAAAGATGTAGTGTGTTTGTAAGACTGTAGTGTGTCTTAAAAAGACTGTATATGTTTGTAAACTGTGTATGTTTGCAAGACAGAAGAGGTCTTGTAAGATGTAGTGTGTCTTGAAAGCACAGTGTGTCTAAATACATTTGGTCTTGAAAGACGTAGGTGTCTTGTAAGACTGTAGTTTGTCTTGTAAGACTACAGTGTGTCTTGAACTACAGTGTGTCTTAAAAGACTGTAGTGTGTCTTGTAAGACTGTAGTGTGTCTTGTAAGACTGTATGTGTCTTTAAGATGTGTGTGTCTTGAAAGCTGTGTTGTCTTGTAAGACTGTAGTTGTTTGTAAGACAGTAGTGTTTTTTTTGAAGACTACATGTCTTTTGAACTACAAGTGTTTTGAAAACTGTAGTGTGATTTTGAAAGATGTAGGTGTCTCTTAAGACTGTAGTGTGTTTTGTAAGAACTGTAGTGTGTTTGTAAGACGTAGTGTTTCTTGTAGACTTAGAAGCTTGTAAGATTTATTGTCTTTTAAGGGGTATAGTTGTCTTGTAAGACTGTAGGTGTTTTGTAAGACTATAGTGTGCCTTGTAAACTGTAGTGTGTCTTGAAAGACTGTAGTGTGTCTTGTAAGACTGTATTTGTGTCTTGAAAGGGACTGTATTGTGTTTTGTAAGACTGTGTATGTTGAAAGACTGTAGTGTGTGTGTGTCTTGTAAGACTGTAGTGTGTCTTGTAAGACTGTAGTGTGTCTTGTAAGACTAGTGTGTCTTGTAAGACTGTAGTGTGTCTTGCAAGACTGTAGTGTGTCTTGTAAGACTGTAGTGTGTCTTGCAAGACTATAGTGTGTCTTGAACTAAAGTGTGTCTTGAAAGACTGTAGTGTGTCTTGTAAGACTGTAGTGTGTCTTGTAAGACTGTAGTGTGTCTTATAAGACTGTAGTATGTCTTGTAAGACTGTAGTGTGTCTTGCAAGACAGTAGTGTGTCTTGTAAGACTGTAGTGTGTCTTGCAAGACTACAGTGTCTTGAACTACAGTGTGTCTTGAAAGACTGTAGTGTGTCTTGTAAGACTGTAGTGTGTCTTGTAAGTCTGTAGTGTGTCTTGTAAGACTGTAGTGTGTCTTGTAAGACTGTAGTGTGTCTTGTAAGACTGTAGTGTGTCTTGTAAGACTGTAGTGTGTCTTGTAAGACTATAGTGTGTCTTGTAAGACTGTAGTGTGTCTTGTAAGACTGTAGTGTGTCTTGTAAGACTACAGTGTCTTTTGAACTACAGTGTGTCTTGAAAGACTGTAGTGTCTTGTAAGACTGTAGTGTGTCTTGTAAGACTGTAGTGTGTCTTGTAAGACTGTAGTGTGTCTTCTAAGACTTAGTATGTCTTGTAAGACTGTAGTGTGTCTTGTAAGACTGTAGTGTGTCTTGTAAGACTGTAGTGTGTCTTGTAAGACTGTAGTTGTCTTGTAAGACTGTAGTGTGTCTTGTAAGACTGTAGTGTGTCTTGTAAGACTGTAGTGTGTCTTGTAAGACTGCAGTGTGTCTTGAAGCTATAGTGTGTCTTGTAAGACTGTAGTGTGTCTTGTAAGACTGTAGTGTGTCTTGTAAGACTGTAGTATGTCTTGTAAGACTGTAGTGTGTCTTGTAAGACTGTAGTGTGTCTTGTAAGACAGTAGTGTGTTTGTAAGACTGTAGTGTTTGTAAGATTTGAATGATGTTGTAAGACTGTATGTGTCTTGTAAGACTGTAGTGTGTCTTGTAAGACTGTAGTGTGTCTTGTAAACTACAGTGTGTCTTGAAAGCTGTAGTGTGTCTTGTAAGACTGTAGTGTATTTGTAAGACTTGTTAGATCTTGTAAGACGAGTGTTCTTGTAAGACTGTAGTGTGTCTTGTAAGACTGTAGTGTGTCTTGTAAGACTGTAGTGTGTCTTGTAAGACAGTAGTGTGTCTTGTAAGACTGTAGTGTGTCTTGTAAGACTGTAGTTTGTCTTGTAAGATTACAGTGTGTCTTGAAGACTGTAGTGTGTCTTGTAAGACTGTAGTGTGTCTTGTAAGACTGTAGTGTGTCTTGTAAGACTGTAGTGTGTCTTGTAAGACTGTAGTTTGTCTTGTAAGATTACAGTGTGTCTTGTAAGACTGTAGTTTGTCTTGTAAGATTACAGTGTGTCTTGAAAGACTGTAGTGTGTCTTGTAAGACTGTAGTGTATCTTGTAAGATTATAGTATGTCTTGTAAGACTGTAGTATGTCTTGTAAGACTGTAGTGTGTCTTGTAAGACTGTAGTATGTCTTGTAAGACTGTAGTGTGTCTTTCAATACTTCAGTGTGTCTTGAACTACAGTGTGTCTTGAAAGACTGTAGTGTGTCTTGTAAGAGTGTACTGTGCCTTGTAAGACTGTAGTGTGTCTTGTAAGACTCTAGTATGTCTTGTAAGACTGTAGTATGTCTTGTAAGACTATAATGTGTCTTGTAAGACTATAGTGTGTCTTGTAAGACTGTAGTGTGTCTTGTAAGACTGTAGTGTGTCTGGTAAGACTTTAGTGTGTCTTGTAAGACTATAGTGAGTCTTTCAAGACTGAGGGGTTCTTGTAAGACTATAGTTGGTCTTGTAAGATTACAGTGTGTCTTGAAAGACTGTAGTGTGTCTTGTAAGACTGTAGTGTGTCTTGTAAGACTGTGGTATGTGTTGTAAGACTGTAGTATGTCTTGTAAGACTGTAGTGTGTCTTGTAAGACTGTAGTGTGTCTTGTAAGATTGTAGTGTGTCTTGTAAGACTGTAGTATGTCTTGTAAGACTGTAGTATGTTTTGTAAGACTGCAGAGTGTCTTGTAAGACTGTATTGTGTCTTGTTATACTGTAGTGTGTCTTGTAAGACTACATTGTGTCTCGTAAGACTGCAGTATGTCTTGTAAGACTGTAGTGAGTCTTGTAAGATTACAGTGTGTCTTGAAAGACTGTAGCATGTCTTGTAAGACTGTAGGGTGTATTGTGAGACTGTAAAATGTCTTGTAAGAATATAGTATGTCTTGTAAGACTATAGTGTGTCTTGTAAGACTGTAGTGTGTCTTGTAAGACTGTAGTATGTCTTGTAAGACTGTAGTGTGTCTTGTAAGACTGTAGTGTGTCTTGTAAGACTGCAGTGTGTCTTGTCAGACTGTAGTGTGTCTTGTAAGACTGTAGTGGCTCTTGGAGGACTGTAGTGTGTCTTGTTACACTACAGTGTGTCTTGAACTGTAGTGTGTCTTGTTACACTACAGTGTGTCTTGAAACTGTAGTGTGTCTTGAAAGACTTAGGTGTCTTGAGAGCTTGATTGTAGTGTGTCTTGTTACACTAGTGTGTCTTGAAAGACTGTAGTGTGTCTTGTTACACTACAGTGTGTCTTGAACTGTAGTGTGTCTTGAAAGACTGTAGTGTGTCTTGTAAGACTGTAGTGTGTCTTGTAAGACTGTAGTGTGTCTTGTAAGACTGTATTGTTTCTTGTAAGACTATAGTCTGTCTTGTAAGACTGTAGTTTGTCTTGTAAGACTGTAGTATGTCTTGTAATACTGTAGTGTGTCTTGTAAGACTGTAGTTTATCTTGTAAGACTGTAGTGTGTCTTGTAAGACTGTAGTGTGTCTTGTAAGACTGTAGTGTGTCTTGCAAGACTCTAGTGTGTCTTGTAAGACTTTAGTGTGTCTTGTAAGACTGTAGTGTGTCTTGTAAGACTGTAGTGTGTCTTGCAAGACTGTAGTGTGTCTTGTAAGACTGAAGTTTGTCTTGTAAGACTGAAGTGTGTCTTGTAAGACTGTAGTGTGCCTTGTAAGACTGTAGTGTGTCTTGTAAGATTGTAGTGTGTCTTGTAAGACTGTAGTGTGCCTTGTAAGACTGTAGTGTGTCTTGTAAGATTGTAGTGTGTCTTGTAAGACTACAGTGTGTCTTGATCTACAGTGTGTCTTGTAAGACTGTAGTGTGTCTTGTAAGACTGTAGTGTGTCTTGTAGGTTTACAGTGTGTCTTGAAAGACTGTAGTGTGTCTTTTAAGACTGTAGTGTGTCTTCCAAGACTATAGTGCGTCTTGAACTACGTTGTGTCTTGAAAGACTGTAGTGTGTCTTGTAAGACTCTAGTGTGTCTTGTAAGACTGTAGTGAGTCTTGTAAGACTGTAGTATGTCTTGTAAGATTGTAGCATATCTTGTAAGACTGTAGTGTGTCTTGTAAGACTGTAGTGTGTCTTGTAAGACTGTAGTGTGTCTTGTAAGACTGTAGTGTGTCTTGTAAGACTGTAGTGTGTCTTGTAAGACTGTAGTGTGTCTTGTAAGACTGTAGTGTGTCTTGTAAGACTGCAGTGTGTCTTGAATACGGTGTCTGTGGGGGTCTTGAAAGATGTAGTTGTCTTGTAAGACTGTTTTTTTAAACTGTGTTTTTTTGTAAAAACTGTATTTGTGTTTTGTAAGACTGTAATGTGTCTTGTAAGACTGTGTGTGTCTTGTAAGACTTTTGTGTGCTTGTAAGATTTAAGTGTGTTTTTGAAACAGTGTTGCCTTGAAAGACGGTAGTGTGTTTGTAAGACTTTTAGTGTTTTTCTTGAAAGGGAGTAGTGTGTCTTTTTAAGACTGAAGGGGTGTCTTTTTTAAGACTGTAGGGTTCTTGTAAGACGTAGTGTGTCTTGAAAGGGATTTTAGGGGTTGTCTTGAAGACAAAGTGGTTTGTTAAAGATTGGGGGTGGTGTCTTTAAGTTTAAAAGTTTGTTTGAAAGACGTAGGGGGTGTCTTGTAAGACTGAAGTGTGTCTTTAAGATTTTAGTTTTTTTGTAAGACTGTAGTTGCTTGAAAAGGATTAAAGTTTTTTTAAAAAGGGACTTTTAGTTTTTTTTGTAAGACTGTAGTGTTTTTTTAAGGGAATTAGTTGTTTGTAAGACTTAGTTGTCTTGTAAGATTTTTAGTGTGTCTTTTTAAAGACTGTAGTTGTTTTTTTGAAGGACTTTTATGTGTTTTGGTAAGGACTTATTTTATTCTTGTAAGACGGGTGGGGTTGTTTTTTAAAATGTAGGTGCCTTGAAAGATGAGTGTGTTTTTAAAGGGACTGAAATTTTTGGTTTTTTTCTTGTAAGACTGTAGTGTGCCTTGTAAGACTGTAGTTTTGTCTTGTAAAAATTTTTAGTGTGTTTTGTAAGATTTAAATTTGTGTCTTGAAATTAGTGTGTTTTGTAAGAAAAAGTGTGTTTTTAATTACAGGTGTTTTTGGGGAAAGCTGTAGTTTGTCTTGTAAGACTGTGTGTGTTTTTAAGACTTTTGGTGTTTTGAAACCCCGTTGTGTTTTGAAAGACTGTATGGTTTTTGTGCCCTTATTTGGGGCTTGTTAAACTGTAGTTGTTTTTGAAAGCTGTTAGTTGTCTTGTAAGATTGAAAGATTGTCTTTTAAAGACTTTTTATTTGTGTCTTTTTAAGTTTTATTTGTGTCTTTTTTAAGCTGTAGTGTGTCTTTTTAATGACTGAAGTTTTTTTTTTTGTGTTCTTGAAAGATTGAAGTGTGTCTTGAAAGGGACTGTAGTGTGTCTTGTAAGACTGTAGTTTGTCTTGTAAGCTCAGATGTTTTTGGAAATTTTGGTGTGTCAAAAAGGGACTTTTAGTTTGTTTTTAAGGACCCCAGTGTGTTTGTAAGATTTGAAGTAGTCTTGTAAGACTGAGTTTGTCTTGCAAAATTTAAGTGTGTTTTTGAACTCAGTATGTCTTGAAGACTGTATGTGTCTTGTAAGACTGTAGTGTGTCTTTAAACTCATTGTGTTTTGAACTCGTTGTCTTGAAAGACTGTAGGTGTCTTGTAAGATGTACTGTGGCTTGTAAGACTGTATTGTGTCTTGTAAGACTCTAGTTGTCTTGTAAGACTGAGAATGTCTTGTAAGACTTAATGTGTCTTGTAAGACTAAGTGTGTCTTGAAAAGACTGTAGGTGTTTGTAAGACTGTATTTCGGGTAAGACTTTAGGGGTGTCTTGTAAAAACATAGTAGTCTTTAAGACTGAGGGTTCTTGGTAAGAACTATAGTTGCCCTTGTAAGATAAGTGTGTCTTGAAAGACTGTAGTGTGTCTTGTAAGACTGTAGTGTGTCTTGTAAGAACTTGTGGTTTTTTGTGATGCTTTTTAAGACTGTAGTGTGTCTTGTAAGACTGAGTGTGTCTTGTAAGACTGAAAGTTGTCTTGTAAGACTTTAGTGTGTCTTGAAAAAAAGTTTTGTGGCTCTTGGAAGACTGTAGTGGCCCTTGTAATACAGGTGTCTTAAAAAATTTACATTTTTCTTGTAAGACTGTAGGTGATGTGAGACTGTATTGTCTTGTAAGATTAGTTGTCTTGTAAGATTTAAGTGTGTCTTGAAACAGAACGGGTAGTAGTCTTGTAAGATTTTAAAGTGTGTCTTGTAAGATGTAGTGTGTCTTGAAGACTGAGTGTGCCCTTGGTTAGATTTAAGTGTGTCTTGTACTACAGTGTGTCTTGAAGACTGTATTGGTCTTGGAAGACTGTAGTGTGTCTTGTTAAACGTGTGTTTGAAACGTGTTTTCTTGTAAGACTGAAAGTGTGTCTTGAAAAGACTGTAGTGTGTCTTTAAGACTGTATTGTGTCTTGTAAGACTGTAGTGTGTCTTGTAAAACTGTAGTTTGTCTTGAAAAGACTGTAGTGTGTCTTGTAAGACTGTAGTGTGCCCTTGGAAGACTGTAGTGTGTCTTGAAAGACTCATGTGTCTTGAAACTAGTGTGCTTGAAGACTGTAGTGTTCTTGAAAGACTGTAGTGTGTCTTGTAAGACTGTAGTGTGTCTTGTAAGACTGTAGTTTTCTTGTAAGACTATATTTTCTTGTCTTGTGAAGACTTATTTGTCTTGTAAGACTGTAGTTGTCTTGTAATACTGTAGTGTGTCTTGTAGACTGTAGTTTATTTTGAAGACTGTAGTGTGTCTTGTAAGACTGTAGTGTGTCTTGTAAGACTGTAGTGTGTCTTGCAAGACTCTAGTGTGTCTTGTAAGACTTTAGTGTGTCTTGTAAGACTGTAGTGTGTCTTGTAAGACTGTAGTGTGTCTTCAAGACTTAGGGGTGTCTTTGTTAAAGACTGAAGTTTGTCTTGTAAGACTGAAGGGGTGTCTTGTAAGACTGTAGTGTGCCTTGTAAGACTGTAGTGTGTCTTGTAAGATTGTAGTGTGTCTTGTAAGACTGTAGTGTGCCTTGTAAGACTGTAGTGTGTCTTGTAAGATTGTAGTGTGTCTTGTAAGACTACAGTGTGTCTTGATCTACAGTGTGTCTTGAAAGACTGTAGTGTGTCTTGTAAGACTGTAGTGTGTCTTGTAGGTTTACAGTGTGTCTTGAAAGACTGTAGTGTGTCTTTTAAGACTGTAGTGTGTCTTCCAAGACTATAGTGCGTCTTGAACTACGTTGTGTCTTGAAAGACTGTAGTGTGTCTTGTAAGACTCTAGTGTGTCTTGTAAGACTGTAGTGAGTCTTGTAAGACTGTAGTATGTCTTGTAAGATTGTAGCTATCTTAGACTGTAGTGGTCTTGTAAGACTGTAGTGTGTCTTGTAAGACTGTAGTATGTCTTGTAAGACTGTAGTGTGTCTTGTAAGACTGTAGTGTGTCTTGTAAGACTGTAGTGTGTCTTATAAGACTGTAGTGTGTCTTGTAAGACTACAGTGTGTCTTGAACTACAGTGTGTCTTGAAAGACTGTAGTGTGTCTTATAAGACTCCAGTGTGTCTTGTAAGACTGTAGTGTGTCTTGTAAGACTGTAGTGTGTTTTGTAAGATTACAGTGTGTCTTGAAAGATTTGGAGTTTTGCTTGAAACTGTAGTTTGTCTTGTAAGACTGTAGTGTGTCTTGTAAGACTGTAGTGTGTTTTGTAAGATTACAGTGTGTCTTGAAAGACTGTAGTGTGTCTTGTAAGACTATAGTTTGTCTTGTAAGACTGTAGTGTGTCTTGCAAGACTGTAGTGAGTTTTTTAAGATTACAGTGTGTCTTGAAAGACTGTAGTGTGTCTTGTAAGACTGTAGTTTGTCTTGTAAGACTGTGTGTCTTGTAAGACTGTAGTATGTCTTGTAAGACTGTAGTGTGTCTTCTAAGACTGTAGAGTGTCTTGTAAGACTGTAGTATGTCTTGTAAGACTGTAGTGTGTCTTGTAGGACTGTAGTGTGTCTTGTAAGACTGTAGTGTGCCTTGTAAGACTCTAGTGTGTTTTGTAAGACTGTAGTGTGTCTTGTAAGACTGCAGTGTGTCTTGTAAGACTGTAGTGTGTCTTGTAAGACTGTAGTATGTCTTGTAAGACTGTAGTGTGTCTTGTAAGACCACAGTGTGTCTTGAACTACAGAGTGACTTGAAAGACTGTAGTGTGTCTTGTAAGACTGTAGTGTGTCTTGTAAGACTGTAGTGTGTCTTGTAAGACTGTAGTGTGTCTTGTAAAGATTCAGTGGTCTGAAAGATTGTGTGTCTTGTAAGACTATTGTCTTGTAAACAAATATTCTTGTAAG
>NC_069404.1:1428444-1445038 GCF_026875155.1 Cherax quadricarinatus | reverse complement strand
CAGTCTTACAAGACACTATAATCTTACAAATACACTACAGTCTTACAAGACACACTACAGTCTTACAAGACATACTACAGTCTTTCAAGACACACTGTAGTTCAAGACACACTGTAGTTTTACAAGACACACTACAGTCTTACAAGACACACTACAGTCTTACAAGACACACTACAGTCTTACAAGACATACTACAGTCTTACAAGACATACTACAGTCTTACAAGACACACTACAGTCTTACAAGACACTCTGCAGTCTTACGAGACATACTACAGTCTTACAAGACATACTACAGTCTTACAAGACACACTACAGTCTTACAAGACACACTATAGTCTTACAAGACACACTACAGTCTAACAAGACATACTGCAGTCTTACAAGACATACTACAGTCTTACAAGACACACTACAGTCTTACAAGACACACTATAGTCTTACAAGACACACTATAGTCTCACAAGACACACTACAGTCTTACAAGACACACTACAGTCTTTGAAGACACACTGTAATCTTACAATACACACTACAGTCTTACAAGACACACTATAGTCTTACAAGACACACTACAGTCTAACAAGACATACTGCAGTCTTACAAGACATACTACAGTCTTACAAGACACACTACAGTCTTACAAGACACACTATAGTCTTACAAGACACACTATAGTCTCACAAGACACACTACAGTCTTACAAGACACACTACAGTCTTTGAAGACACACTGTAATCTTACAATACACACTACAGTCTTACAAGACACACTACAGTCTTACAAGACACTCTACAGTCTTACAAGACACACTACAGTCTTTCAAGAAACACTACAGTCTTAAAAAACACACTACAGTCTTACAAGACACACTACAGTCTTACAAGACAAACTACAGTCTTACAAGACACACTACAGACTTACAAGACATACTACAGTCTTACAAGACACACTACAGTCTTACAAGACACACTATAGTCTTACAAGACACACTACAGTCTTACAAGACATACTACAGTCTTACAAGACATACTATAATCTTACAAGATACACTACAGTCTTACAAGACACACTACAGTCTTAAGAGACACACTACAGTCTTACAAGACACACTACAGTCTTAAGAGACACACTACAGTCTTACAAGACACACTACAGTCTTTCAAGACACTCTGTAGTTCAAGACACACTGTAGTCTTACAAGACACACTACAGTCTTACAAGACACACTACAGTCTTACAAGGCACACTACAGTCTTACAAGACACACTGCAGTCTTACAAGACACTCTACAGTCTTACAAGACACACTGCATCTTACAAGACACACTACAGTCTTACAAGACACACTACAGTCTTACAAGACACACTACAGTCTTACAAGACATACTAAAGTCTTACAAGACACACTACAGTCTTACAAGACACACTGCAGTCTTACAAGACATACTACAGTCTTACAAGACACACTACAGTCTTACAAGACAAACTACAGTCTTACAAGACACACTACAGTCTTACAAGACATACTACAGACTTACAAGACATACTACAGTCTTACAAGACACACTACAGTCTTACAAGACACACTACAGTCTTTCAAGACACACTGTAATCTTATAAATAACACTACAGTCTTACAAGACACACTACAGTCTTACAAGACACACTGGAGACTTACATTTTATCGCTCTGGGATGCTTAAATATCATAGAATAGTATGTGTGGGTGGGGTGGCCTGGTATGGTAGCCCGGCTGACTACCATACATACCACACTTGATTTCTTACAATAAATACTACTTGTCTCACCCTAGATTAAGACTATAAATATTTTAAGGTAAGTAATGAGTGCACTATGTGTGTATTGTACTTTTTTATTGTTTTTTGATGCCTGGTTCTATTGCTAACTTAATATATGTTAGTGTAAACTTGTTATCTAGTGTTTGTATGCATTTATAAGTGGAAAAAAAGGGTGTTCCACTTGACGGCGGTTTCCGCTTTACGGCGGTAGCCTGGAACCTAACCTGCCATATAAGTGGGGCCCTCCTGTATATATATATATATATATAAATATATATATATATATATATATATATATATATATATATATATATATGCGCCATGCCTAATAGGTAAAACTGGCCAATTAGCAAGAACTCATTTAAAATTAAGTCCTCTCTAAAATTTTCTCTTATTTGTTTAAAGGTATATTTTTTTCATTAATGTTGAAGTAAAAGTTTATAATTTTGCACCAAAAGGAACTTAGAAAACTTGCCTAACCTTATTATAACAAGAACAATTTATTTTAGCCTAACCCAACTAAATATATTTTAGATTTGTTTACAATATATTTTAGATTTGTCTGGGTATGTCCAAATGAGATAAATCTGTGGACTAATATCGCATTGGTATTAAAAGAGGATAACGTCAAAGCTGCTTTCATAGACAACCTGGAAGCTTTCTACAACAGGTGGGAACATGAAAAGTCTGGGCTGGATGGTACTGCCCTTGATGCTGGTCATGTAGACAGAAACTGTAAGGCTGGAGGTGATGTCCTGGTTGTCAGTAAATGTGGGGCTGATAGTGCTGTCCTGGTAGACAGTAATGGTGAAGCTGGAGGTGCTGTCCTGGGAGACAGCAATGGTGAAGCTGGAGATTTTGTCCAGGTAGTCAGGAATTGTACGCAGGATGGAATGCATATAAATGACCTCATGGGAGACAGGAGCCGTAGTGGGGAATCAAGTGTAGTCAAAGATAAGATAAAACCAATATTGCAAACTAGAAATACCACAGGAAATAGCAAACAAGAGGACTCCACTAGCAATAGTGAGGATATATTACCAAAAACAACTGGTGGGAGCTCCTTTGTTGGTGCTAGGGAGGATAGGAATAAGACAGGTAAACATGCACCAACAGGGAATACAGTCACAGAAACCCAAGCAAAACATGCACCAACAGGGAATACAGTCACAGAAACCCAAGGCAAACGGAAACCAAGCCTGTGCACATACTATGCACTTGGTATCTGTAGGCATGGGAAATCTGGAAAAACAGATGGGACGTGCAACTATGACCACCCTAGAAAATGCCATGCCCATATGACAACAGGAAAATGCAAACTCCCTTCCTGTAAGCTTTTTCACCCTGAAATGTGTCCCTCTTCAGTACAGGAAAGACTGTGCTATAACTTATATTGCCAGGCACACCATCTAAAGGGGACAAAAAGATACAAAACATCCAGGCCATGGGAAAACCTGGGTAGCCACAGCCACTCAAGAGGGAGAGGTTTTTTAGTGCCAGGAAGAAAAAAACACTGGCAGGAAATGGCAGAAATCGTACACCAAATCCAGTCATTCCTGGAGTGGAACCACAGTCGATGGCCTCCACTCCAAACCAACAGATACAGATACTAATGCTGGAAAAAAAAAAAACCAGTACCAACAATACCACCAGTCCGATGACATTCTTCTTTGCAAATATACAGGGTCTAAAGCCAGCAAACAAACAACAAAATACCTTTCATCTGTGGACTGCTTGCAGAGGCAAAGGCAATGTTCGCGGCTTTCACTGAGACCCACATAAAGGATCACTTGGACAACGAAATATGGATCCCAGGTTACAACCTATACAGATGCGACAGAGTGAACAGGCAAAAGGTGGGGTTGGCCTGTACATTGCAGAGTCACTTGTGTGCACAGAACTGCTGAATGCCTCAAATGATGTAGTGGAAGCTTTAGCAGTAAAGATCAAGAACCAAAACCTAGTCATTGTGGTAGTCTACAAGCCTCCGGATGCAACATCCCAGCAATTCCAGGAACAGCTGTTAAAAATTGACCACTGTCTGGAAAATCTGCCAGCTCCTGCACCCAACATCTTGCTCCTGGGGGATTTCAACTTAAGGCACCTAAAATGGAGGAATATAGCAAATAATATTGTTGCAGTAATAACACCAGAGGCAGCTCTGATGAAAACTCACACTCACACGAGCTTTTAAATATTTGCACAAAATTCAATTTAAACCAGCAAATAATAGAGCCTACTAGACTGGAGAATACACTAGACCTCATCTTCACTAACAATGATGATCTGATACGAAATGTCACCATATCAAAAACAATATACTCAGATCACAACATAATTGAGGTTCAGACATGTATGCGCGGAGCCCAAGACCGACATAATGAGATTAGTCACGAGGGAGCATTCACCAAATTCAACTTCAATAACAAAAACATAAAGTGGGACCAAGTAAACCAAGTCCTAACCGATATAAGCTGGGAAGATATACTAAGTAACACAGACCCCAACTTATTCCTAGAACAGATTAACTCGGTGGCGCTCGATGTATGCACAAGGCTTATTCCTCTAAGAAAAAGGAGGAGATGTAAAATAGAAAGGGACAGGCGCTCCCTTTACAAGCGACGGAAAAGAATAACAGAGCAGCTAAAAGAGGTCAATATATCTGAAAGACGTAGGGAGACACTGGTCAGAGAAATAGCAAGCATGGAACTTAAGCTAAAGGAATCTTATACGAGTCAGGAATTGCGGGAAGAACTAAAAGCCATAAATGAAATCGAAAGAAACCCAAAGTATTTCTTTTCCTATGCCAATCAAAGTCCAGAACAACGTCCAGTATTGGGCCCCTACTTAAACAAGATGGGTCCTACACAGATGACAGCAAGGAAATGAGTGAGCTACTCAAGTCCCAATATGACTCAGTTTTTAGCAAGCCACTAACCAGACTGAGAGTCGAAGATCAAAATGAATTTTTTATGAGAGAGCCACAGAATTTGGTTAACACAAGCCTATGTGATGTTATCCTGACGCCAAATGACTTCGAACAGGCGATAAATGACATGCCCATACACTCTGGCCCAGGGCCAGACTCATGGAACTCCGTGTTCATCAAGAACAGCAAGAAGCCCCTATCACGAGCTTTTACCATCCTATGGAGAGGGAGCATGGACACGGGGGTCGTCCCACAGTTACTAAAAACAACAGACATAGCCCCACTCCACAAAGGGGGCAGTAAAGCAACAGCAAAGAACTACAGACCGATAGCACTAACATCCCATATCATAAAAATCTTTGAAAGGGTCCTAAGAAGCAAGATCACCACCCATCTAGAAACCCATCAGTTACACAACCCAGGGCAACATGGGTTTAGAACAGGTCGCTCCTGTCTGTCTCAACTATTGGATCACTAAGACAAGGTCCTAGATGCACTAGAAGACAAAAAGAATGCAGATGTAATATATACAGACTTTGCAAAAGCCTTCGACAAGTGTGACCATGGTGTAATAGCGCACAAAATGCGTGCTAAAGGAATAACGGGAAAAGTCGGTCGAGGGATCTATAATTTCCTCACTAACAGAACACAGAGAGTAGTAGTCAACAGAGTAACGTCAGAGGCAGCTACGGTCAAAAGCTCTGTTCCACAAGGCACAGTACTTGCTCCCATCTTGTTCCTCATCCTCATATCTGACATAGACAAGGATGTCAGCCACAGCACCGTGTCTTCCTTTGCAGATGACACCCGAATCTGCATGACAGTGTCTTCCATTGCAGATACTGCAAGGCTCCAGGCGGACATCAACCAAATCTTTCAGTTGGCTGCAGAAAACAATATGAAGTTTAACGATGAGAAATTTCAATTACTCAGATATGGCAAACACGAGGAAATTAAATCGTCATCAGAGTACAAAACAAATTCTGGCCACAAAATAGAGCGAAACACCAACGTCAAAAACCTGGGAGTGATCATGTCGGAGGATCTCACCTTCAAGGACCATAACATTGTATCAATCGCATCTGCTAGAAAAATGACAGGATGGATAATGCGAACCTTCAAAACTAGGGATGCCAAGCCCATGAAGACACTCTTCAGGTCACTTGTTCTCTCTAGGCTGGAATATTGCTGCACACTAACATCACCTTTCAAGGCAGGTGAAGTTGCTGACCTAGAAAATGTACAGAGAACCTTCACAGCGCATAACGGAGATAAAACACCTCAATTACTGGGAGCGCTTGAAGTTCCTGAACCTGTATTCCCTGGAATGCAGGCAGGAGACATACATGATTATATACACCTGGAAAATCCTAGAGGGACTAGTACCGAACTTGCACACGAAAATCACTCGCAACGAAAGCAAAAGACTTGGCAGACGATGCAACATCCCCCCAATGAAAAGCAGGGGTGTCACTAGCACATTAAGAGACAATACAATAAGTGTCAGGGGCCCGAGACTGTTCAACTGCCTCCCAGCATACATAAGGGGGATCGCCAATAGACCCCTGGCAGTCTTCAAGCTGGCACTGGACAAGCACCTAAAGTCGGTACCTGACTAGCCGGGCTGTGGCTTGTACGTTGGATTGCGTGCAGCCAGCAGTAACAGCCTGGTTGATCAGGCTCTGATCCACCAGGAGGCCTGGTCACAGACCGGGCCGCGGGGGCATTGACCCCCGGAAGTCTCTCCAGGTAAACTCCAGGTCCAGGTTATGTACAGTAGGGGCCCGCTTTACGGTGTTCCGCTAATAGGGTCATTTCAAATTATGACCAAAACTCTCTATACGGCTCCCCCCACCTGACTTTCTAATATGGTCACTGTGCCCCACCCTGTTTGTTTACATTCTATGTGAGATCCATAAGCACTAAGTCTCTCCATTATGTCTGGAAACTCCAAAATTTCAAATGTTTTTAAGTTATTTCATATATACTCTGATAATTATACTTATGTATACCTGTACCTAAATAAACTTACATACTGTGCTGGTATGCAGGTATACATTAAAATAAGTAAGTGTGTCTTATGTCTCGAGACGTCATATTAGTAATGATAATAATAATCACAGAGTCTCATTAAATGTCGTATATTACGTTAATATACATATTTTCATTAATCCATCTATGATATTTTTTCAGAATTATATAATAAACATGATGCATAACATATAAAGATGATAAATACACCCCACAGTAGAATAAATAAACATAAATATGAGAAGTGGTAGCCAGACGACTTGCACAAGTGATGCCATATTAGAAATGATAATAATAATACAGTGGACCCCGCCACAAATGCATCGCGTTACGTTAAATCTGCCATACGAAGCATTTGAATGCATAGACAGTGAAGAATTGAAACCTGAACAAGTGTTTGTAACAAAACAGGCCTGTTTTGGAAGAAAATGCCAAGCAGGACCTACATTACTCAGGAGGAAAAGGCACTCCCAGGACATAAGCCTTAGAAAGACAGGCTTACTCTTTTGATGTGTGCTATTGCTAATGGTGATTGCAAAGTGAAGCCTTTATTGGTGTATCACTCTGAAACTCCCAGAACGTTCAGGCAAAACAATGTCCTCAAGGATAATTTGTGTGTGCTGTGGAGGGCAAACATTAAGGCATGGGTCACTAGGGACTTTTTCTAAGACTGGTTACACCATGCATTTGCCCCCACTGTGAAAAAATACCTAATGGAAAAGAAATTGGACCTTAAGTGCCTCCTGGTTTAACAATGCCCCTGGTCTTTCTTCGGGACTTGCCAAAAAGCGCTTTCTGAGGAAATGAGCTTAATTAAGTCAAGTTTTTTGCCTCCTAATACCATCCTCTCCTGCAGCCCATTAACAGTCATTCAACTTCAAAAAACTCTACAACAAAAGCTATGTTCAAAAGTGTTTTGAAGTGACCTCAGAAAACTTGATTACTCTAAGAGAGTTTTACAAAATCACTTTAGTACCTCAGTTGTGTAAACCTCATAGAAAGGGCCCTTGAGGAGACTAAAGGACCTTGAACTCTCCTTCAAGAAACTGTGCCACAATGTTAGAAGGGGAAATTTTGAAGATTTGAGGCTAACCCTGAGAAGCATTTTCCTTGTGGAATCCATTGTGGCAATGGGAAATTCCCTTTGGGGTTGGAATTAGTGGGAGGAATGTGGAAGATTTGGGTTTGAGGAGACAATGAAAAAACTAACACTGATTACTGCAAGATCATCTTCAACACAAGGGGCCCAACCTGAGGAAACTGCTCAGAGGAGGGGAGAGAGAAATTGAGAAGTTGCCTACTTCAAAGTTAAGGAAATGTGTGCAAAGGGGGTTGAACCTGCAAAAACCTTACGGATGAAACACCCTGACACAGTTTAACTGCAAGCCGTTGGCAACCGAAAATGACAAATGGTTATGCCCCATTTTAGAATGTCTTAAAGGAACGGGAGGAACAGAGCTCAAAGGCCAATTTGTTTGCGACAGAGTCCATGACCCCAAAAAGCTGGTCCTATCATTAAAAAAGGGAATAACCCAGAAAAAAGACTTGCTACCTCAAGTCCTAATGGAAGGGGATTCCCCTTTCTAAAAAATAACTTCCACACTCTCCCCCCCCCATCCATCAGTCATCACCAGATCTTAAATAAGGGGGAAAATGTCATTTATTCTATTCTTAGTAGAGTAAGTAATTGGCATGTCTTCTTCAGTTTGTGTGAATAAAAATTAAAAAATTAAACGTGGGTAAAAAATTTTTTTTCCATAATTGGGTGTCAGAAAAATTTAAAATTTGATTTCCATTTTCTTAGGGGAAAATTAATTCGTTAACGATAATTTCAAGCTTAATGAGCTTCAGGAACGAACTAATATCGGTAAGCGGGAGTCCACTGTAAATAATAATCATCTCATTAAATGTGTATATTATTTAGCATACAAAATTTTCTTTAATCCACCCATTTTTTTTCAAAATTATAAAATAAACAGATACATAAAAATTAAAGATATAAATACACCCACAATAAGAATAAGTAAAGATGAATATGAGATGTGGGAGCCAGACAACTTGTAACAAGTGACGGCAAGAATAACATTTTCTCTAGTCAAACACAGAGAAAATATGTTACTGGGGTAACTGTAGAAAATATTCCTTCGTATGAAGGTAAGTTATTCAGGTAACACAAATACAGTTACAAGATTATCAACATAACAACATTTTGTGTAAGAACCTGGGATAACCCAAAAAAGTCAGACAGAGTGACTTACTTTCCATTGCTTTCGCCAGAGCGTCATTTCTTCTAAAAAGGGGTTTAACAAATGGTATACATAAAGGAGTGTCTTACCAAAAAACGTAGAACCTCCTGTATAGAGCAGAAAACTTAAGCGGGAGAATAATGGCACAATACACCAATGCTCACATGGGATGGGAAAATTTTAGTTAGAAAACAAATGAGGTCAACTGTAAACAATCACGAGCAGAATGATCTATCACGATTTCCAGGATATTAATCTACAGAGAATAACTAAACAATGCCAACTAAAAGCCTACATAGGAAGTGTTATGTTTTGCTCCTTTAAAATTGTTCAAATTTCATAGTACAATCCTTAGTAATTAAATAATCAACACCTCATTTTGTGATTTTTTACTAGTAAAAATAAGTCCAACCTTTTTGTAATTTTCTTATTTACTATTGTTTGCTTAAATTTTAACTAAATTTGAAACTTTCTCTGTCCATATTACACCTCATATTTTTTTTTAAAAAAACATAATTGATATTACTTACTAAAATTAATAATTAATTACCATTTTAAAACTATCAGTAACAATTTACTCTTAAAATTTTTGACATCATTTAATAACCATTACTTTTCTAATTCCCTTTAAAACTGTTTTTAATACACATTTACTATCTAGAGAACTTTTAAATTACCTTGTACTGCCAAATAACCCTAGTAAACTACCAGTGCAATATTGAATGAAATAAAATTACTTTTTCACTTTTTTGTAATAAATTATTACTTACTAAAATTTTATTAAACACCATATTTACTACCATCATTTTACTTTTGAAATTTAATCATTTATTTTATACTTTTCATAACATTTTGTTGCCAAATTTTCAAGTTTGAAAATTCAACTAAACCCTTTAAATATTATCCTTGTACCTTGTACCTGTCTACCATCTTACTACATATTAAACCAAGTCATTGCCATTGTTATTTTTACTTTTTATTCGTTTGGTACTTCAATTGTGAATTTTATTTTTCCAATTTAAATCAAGTTATACTCTTGATCTTTTAACAACCTATAAAGACCTAGTGCAATTGCAATACCAATTTAAATTTGTATTTTATATTATAAGTTTATATTATAAGTCCTACTCAAAGAATGTTTTCATACTTAGTGACTAAAAAAGGTGTGTGCAATTAAAGTGTATACAGAAAGGCCCTGCTTTGGGCATTTCGCCTTAGGCGTTCCGCTAATAGGGCATGCAAATTATACCAAAATTTTGCTATACGCAAGCGGTCTTTAAATAGGGGCACCCCCCACCCGGGTTTGTTTAAATTTTCGTGACCACATCTATGCAGGAATTTCCAAAAATTTCAAGTGTTTTAAATTTACTGCATATTTAAAATGTCTCTGATAATTAAATTATGTGTACCTGTATTAAAAAACTTACACCCGTGCTGGTTTTTGCATGTGCACATTAAAATCGCTAAGTCTCTTCACATCATGACGGCCATACTACGTAAAATAATCACTCTGGGCACACTAAATGTCTTATTACATCAGTAAACGCATTTTCATTAATCCACCTATGATATTTTCCTCAAAATTATATGAAACCCATTACATAGCATTAAACATGATACATACACTCAAATAAAAAATTGATGTAAAATTAAATTTGTTTAAAAAGCATTGTTAGGAATGTCGGACGAATTACTTTCCTCTAGTCAAACACGGGGTAACTGTAGAAAAATATTCTTTTCGTATGCCTTACTCTATGTATAGCAATTCACGACCCTTGTGGGGTTTAGTGCTTTTTATAATAATAATAATAAATTAATAATAAATTATTATAATAATAATATTAATAATAATAATATTATTATTATATTAATATTATTATCTTCATTCACTCTAAAAATGGTGTGTTGCTTTTTGTTTAATTCTGAACTAACTTGTACAACTTGTACACATGTAAGAGTATTTGTATTGTGAGGTAATATTATTAAAATAAAAAAATATTGAGGTAAATTTTTTACAAACTCTTACAAATGGACGTGAATGAACTAAAAGTAGACATTATTTAATATGCATTTCGCCTGCCCCAAGTGATCGCCACTACCTTTTTCAGTTTGTGTTCTTACATTGTCTCAACTCTGTATCTCGTTCTCTCTCTCGTTAACTAGTTGGCTCTCATTGACGATGGCGCTAAGGTTAGCTGAAAAATAAAAAGAGAATCGTAAGCCTTTTGCTTAAGTGCCAAGTTAGAGGAGATGGGTGTGCCTTTCCCTGATTTTATTCAATAAACACCCGCCACTCACCTCTCACACATTAATATTAATATTTAAGGTAAGTAATAAGTGAAACTCGTGTGTATCTTACCTTTATTGTGTTTTTAATGCCTATTTCTATTGCTAACATAATATAAGTTAGGTAAACTTGTTGTCTGGAAATTTATTGCATATTTTATATGCTCTGATAATAATATTTGTGGAGCCGGGTGGAGGACAACATTACGTTTTCTCTCTGTTCAGCCATCAGAGAAAACGGGGTATGAATCTGCGTTTGGCCCATCCACTTCCCCACTCCGCTTTTGTTTACAATTTTCGGCATAAAATTATTCATTACTTCTACCTTCGTTTATGATGGCATCTAAAGGTAGTTGTTAGAAATGATTAAATTCAGTGAACCAAGGCATGTCGATGTTAATAATATGGCTCTGGGCCACAGTTAGGTAGCCGGTAGGTGTAGCCCATGCTACACCTCCCGGGCTACCTACACTGACGTTATACAAATAAATACTACTCACCTCTCTTCCTATATTAAGACACACAATATTTAGGTTAAATAATGAGTGTATTTTGTATGTGCATTTTACCTCTCTGGGATGTTTTAAATATCGATATTAAAATATGAGATGGGGAACCAGTGCTACCTACACCTGGGGACCTGCACCTGACTTCCTACAAATAAGTACTACACACCTCTCTCCCTACATTAATATTACAAATACTTTAAATAATAATGAATTTACTGTGACTGTATTTTACTTTGTGTGTTTTTAATGCCTAGTTCTAATTTTTAACTAATAAAATTTAGTGTAAACTTGTTGTCTGGCATTTATATGCATTTATAAGTGGAAAAAAGATTCTGCCTTCCGGCGATAGCCCGGAACCTAACCCGCCATATAAGTGGGGCCCTACTGTATTCAGTTATATTATTGTTCAAGGCCCTTAACTATCTTTTGCAACTAGTGCCAACTACCTCATATTTTTTTTTTTTTTTTTTTTTTACTTTTTTTGTTCTTTTGTTACCTTAACTTGTGAATTTTATCTTGTCAATTTAAATCTAGTTATACTCTAATTCTTTTAAACAACTTATATAACACCTTAGTGCAATTACAATTGAGAGCTTTTTGCCTTTTTTATATCATTTGATTAAACCAGTTGTACTATAGCTCATTCTAGCTCAATACATAGTCAATACCAAATTCATATATTATACCATAGTTTCAATTTCTAGTAAGAGTCAGGTGCTATTTTTAATTTGTAATTTTTTATATTATTTGATTAAACCTAGTTGTACTATAGCTCATTCTAGCTCAATACATCGGTGGCCTGGTGCTAAAGCTCCCACTTCACACCCCGGGGGGCCCGGGTTCGATTCCCGGCGGGTGGAAACATTTCGACCCCATTTCCTTACACCTATTGTCCTGTTCACCTAGCAGCAATTAGGTACCTGGGTGTTAGTCGACTGGTGTGGGTCGCATCCTGGGGACAAATTTGAGGACCCCAATGGAAATAAGTTAGACAGTCCTCGATGACGCACTGACTTTCTTGGGTTATCCTGGTGGCTAACCCTCCGGGGTTAAAAAACCGAACGAAATCTTATCTTAACTTATCTGACCTTAGTGCAATTACAAGTGAGAGTCTGTGCTAATTTTAATTTGTATTTTATATTATTTGTTTATACCTAGTTGTACTTTAGCTCATTCTAGCACAACACAAAGACAACACCAACTTTATTATGTGTATTAGTGACTAATACTCTATATGACCAAAAACTCTTAGCTATATACTTGTCCAAACTTCCCACCACTACAGAAAATCAGTACAAAACTCAACACACAACTCAGGATATAAATAACCATAATTAAACCCAATCCCAAAAACCCATTGGAAAGTAATTGCCTTTATTACACAGCATCAAAAAGCCAACACTATCCTAAACAATGCTAATAGTCTATCGTACTTAACTACAACATCAGGTCCTTAAGCAAACACTATGATGACCTCCTGGCACACCTTGAATCACTAAAGACACCCTTCTCCTGCATTATTCTTACTGAGACCTGGCTTTAAACAGACACAATAGATATCTACCCTCTACCAGATACACAGCAATCCACAACTGCAGACCATACCAAGTTGGGGTGGTATTGGGAATCTATTACTCTAACCAATTATCTTGTATTAGCACCACTTGCTTTAGTGAAGAATATGGAGAATACATTTTTTGCTAATTTTACTGTAAAAAACCTTAAGGCGCCTATAACAATCGGTGCCATTTACAGATACCCCACACAAACATCCCAAATTTCAAATGAGAAATTAAAGTCACTAATAACAAAGAGACAAATGAATAAGCACCACCTCTCTTAGCTGGAGACTTTTAACATCAACTTGGCTTACTAGATGATCACCTGTAACTGATTTCATCAACAATATGAAACAACACACTTTTCCCTACCAAAAATAAAATAAACCAACCAGGCTCACTGGACAAGTGCAAACCCTAATAGACCACATAAAGGACAAATAACTATCCCCCCTTAAATCAGGGATAATCACAGATACACTACAGACCACTACCCTACCTTCCTCTTGACAAACATTAGTAAACCACCACTTGAATACAACAAAGTTTCATTAGACCCCTATGACGAGCCTCAATAAGGAAGTTCACTGCTGACCTAGAGACTGTTGACTGGCCTACAGAATTCTCCAAGGCCAATGGTATTGATGACTGGACGACATTTTCTTAACAAAATACTTAGACTATACAACAAACATTGTCCTAAAAAACGAAACAGATCACAAACAAACTGCTTGGTTGCCCATGGCTAACCAGCACCATTCTGAAATCCATTGAAATTTAAAACCAATATGAAAAGCAATAAAGCAAAGGGGTTAAAAACACAAAGAAATTCATAAACACCATTCTTCCCGTTCTCACCAAAGTAATAAAGAAAGCCAAACAATTATACTACTCCAGTAAAATTCACTGACACAAGAGGAGATATAAAAAAGACCTGGAAAACACTCTCTCAATTCAGGGACCCACAAACTGAAAAAAAAACAAGAATATTGTCCTAACTAAACCCAATGAAACACCACTGCATCCCATTGACACAGCTAACAAGATAAACGACTTCTTCCCCAACCATAGGATCTAATCTCGCCAATAAAATCCCACGTACCAATGCCCATGCCGGAGACTACCTAGAGGGGGAAATTCCCAAAATTCCCTTCTATCTTGCACCAACTGAGCTTACGGAAGTCACCGAGATTATAAAGTCACTTAAAAATAACTCAGGGAATCTGGGCTCATGTCCCACCATTATTGTACAAGTGAGCGCCCATGTCCTTTCGCATGCTATCTCATGCTTTTTAACAAGTCACTAGAAACTAGCACCTTCCCGAAACTACCAAGACGCAAGGGGTTTCACCAATACATAAAGGTGGTGACCCTACAGATTTAAACAACTATAGGGCCAATATCAAACTTACCATTGCTACCAAAATCTTGAGAAAATCGTGCACAGGAGACTATATTCATTTATAACGACACAAAACAATAAAAAACCCCTGCCAATTTGGATTCCCGGAAAAATAAAAGCACTAACGATGCAATCATAAAAATACTTTACACAGCATTGGAAAATAAGGAATATCCACTAGGAATTTTTTTTGACCTAAGAAAAGTTTTTTGACAAAAGTAGACCACGGTATCCTACTCCACAAACTTGACCATTATGGTATAACGAGGCCATGCGCTTGCATATTTCAAATCTTACCTTTCTAATAGGTATCAGTATGTCACCATTAAAGACACAGCATCAACAACACAGGCACTTGATACTGGAGTTCCGCAGGAAGTGTCCTTGTTCCCCTGCCTTCCTCATATACATCAGTGATCTTCCAAACGTATCTCAACACCTGAAACCCATTCTCTTTGCTGACGACATGACTTATGTCATCTCTCACCCTAATCTGCCACCCCAAAACCTTTGTTAATGAGGAGCTGATCAAAAAATCAACTTGGATGACAGCCAATAAACTTACGCTTAACACTGGACAAAACCTACTACATTATTTTGGTAGCAGAGCAGAGTTTGCGCAAATTAAAATTAACATCGACAACAACTCATTGCCAGACATAATGAGGGGAAATTCCTAGGCCTATACCTCGACAACAACCTGAATTTCAGCACCCTTATCCAACACATAACTAAAAAAGTATCCAAAACGTTTTGGGGTCCTCTCCAAGATACGATACTACTGCCACAAACTGCCCTTCTCACACTATAAACCCTTCACTTATATATCCATGCCTCACCTATGCTGTCTGTGCTTGGGGTTTTAACTGCAGCAACACACCTAAAGCCCAAAAATAACCCAACAAAAAGCCGCAGTAAAAAATAATACACTAAATCCCTCCCTGGGAACACACCCCACCACTCTTCATAGATCTAAACTTACTCCCTGTTCAGTACATCCACACTTACTACTGTGCAATCTACATCTACAGGACCTTAAATTCCAATATTAACCTTGACCAAAAATGCTTTCTTGATAGTTGTGACAGAACCCACAGGCATAACACCAGACACAAACATCTCTATACATTTCCCCGTGTCCGACTAAAAACCCTTTTCAAAATTCAATGTATGTCAAAGGCCCTAAAATCTGGAAACACCCTACCTGAAAACTCTAGAACTGCAGACACATTCATCACCTTCAAAACTACCATTAAAAAACATCTTATCTCCCTGAACACCCGTTCAACTAATTACACGAATACCACCTGGTGATTCACACTTACACTCACCCACCCATTTGACCATAAACAAAATATCAATCTCAATCTTAAAAAAAATGAATCTTAAACTAGTCATAAGTTGGCCTGTGGGTACTCCAATACTGAAACTATGTATTGTGCCAAAGCAAAAGCATTCACATTGCTAAACTCACAAACTAGTATTTAGTCACTAGCCATAATACCAACTTACCTCATAATTTGTAATATTTTAAATTTAAGATCTAATCTAAGTCTGCCCGAAATGCCTAGCCATGCTAGGTGTTCTAGTGGTACACTCTGTAATTATTATTTTACTACATATAAACCACACAATAACCAAATTCTGTAAACTCAGCATTGTAATCCTTATAGAGAATAAACTTTGAATTTGAATTGAATTGAATTCTACTGTATCAATGTAGAGACAACATGTACACAATGTAACTTGTACACAACCAGACGTGTACACTTTGTTTGTTTACAAAAAATTTCTTTGCCTGGTTTGTTTACATAACTCTGGCCCCGTCCTCCC
>NC_069404.1:1279147-1427944 GCF_026875155.1 Cherax quadricarinatus | reverse complement strand
ACAGTCTTACAAGACACACTACAGTCTTACAAGACATACTACAGTCTTACAAGACATACTATAATCTTACAAGATACACTACAGTCTTACAAGACACACTACAGTCTTAAGAGACACACTACAGTCTTACAAGACACACTACAGTCTTTCAAGACACTCTGTAGTTCAAGACACACTGTAGTCTTACAAGACACACTACAGTCTTTCAAGACACTCTGTAGTTCAAGACACACTGTAGTCTTACAAGACACACTACAGTCTTACAAGACACACTACAGTCTTACAAGGCACACTACAGTCTTACAAGACACACTGCAGTCTTACAAGACTTTCTACAGTCTTACAAGACACACTGCATCTTACAAGACACACTTCAGTCTTACAAGACACACTACAGTCTTACAAGACACACTACAGTCTTACAAGACATACTAAAGTCTTACAAGAGACACTACAGTATTACAAGACACACTGCAGTCTTACAAGACATACTACAGTCTTACAAGACACACTACAGTCTTACAAGACAAACTATAGTCTTACAAGACACACTACAATCTTACAAGACATACTACAGACTTACAAGACATACTACAGTCTTACAAGGCACACTACAGTCTTAAAAGACACACTACAGTCTTTCAAGACACACTGTAATCTTACAAATAACACTACCGTCTTACAAGACAAACTACAGTCTTACAAGACACACTGGAGACTTAGAAGACACACTACAGTCTTACAAGAGACACTACAGTCTTACAAGACACACTACAGTCTTACAAGACACACTACAGTCTTACAAGACACACTACAGTCTTACAAGACATACTGCAATCTTACAAGACATACTACAGTCTTACAAGACACACTACTGTCTTACAAGACACACTACAGTCTTACAAGACATACTACATTCTTGCAAGACATTCTACAGTCTCACAATACACACTACAGTCTAACAAGACATGCTACATTATTTCAAGACACACTGCAGTCTTACAAGACACACTATAGTCTTACTAGACATACTACAGTCTTTCAAGACACACTGTAATATTACAAGACACACTACAGTCTTACAACACACTACAGTCTTTCAAGACACACTACAGTCTTACAAGACATACTACAGTCTTTCAAGACACACTGTAGTTCAAGACACACTGTAGTTTTACAAGACACACTACAGTCTTACAAGACACACTATAGTCTTACAAGACACACTACAGTCTTACAAGACATACTACAGTCTTACAAGACACTATAATCTTACAAGATACACTACTGTCTTACAAGACAAACTACAGTCTTGCAAGACACACTACAGTCTTTCAAGACACTCTGTAGTTCAAGACACACTGTAGTCTTACAAGACACACTACAGTCTTTCAAGACACTCTGTAGTTCAAGACACACTGTAGTCTTACAAGACACACTACAGTCTTACAAAACACACACTACAGTCTCACAAGGCACACTACAGTCTTACAAGACACACTGCAGTCTTACAAGACACTCTAAAGTCTTACAAGACACACTACATCTTACAAAACACACTACAGTCTTACAAAGCACACTACAGTCTTACAAGACATACTAAAGTCTTACAAGACACACTACAGTCTTACAAGACACACTGCAGTCTTACAAGACATACTACAGTCTTACAAGACACACTACAGTCTTACAAGACAAACTACAGTCTTACAAGACACACTACAGTCTTACAAGACACACTACAGTCTTACAAGACACTCTGCAGTCTTACGAGACATACTACAGTATTACAGAACATACTACAGTCTTACAAGACACACTACAGTCTTACAAGACACACTATAGTCTTACAAGACACACGACAGTCTAACAAGACATACTACAGTCTTACAAGACATACTACAGTCTTACAAGACACACTACAGTCTTACAAGACACACTATAGTCTTAGAAGACACACTATAGTCTCACAAGACACACTGTAATCTTACAATACACACTACAGTCTTACAAGACACACTACAGTCTTACAAGACACTCTACAGTCTTACAAGACACACTACAGTCTTACAAGACAAACTACAGTCTTACAAGACACACTACAGTCTTACAAGACACATTACAGTCTTACAAGACACACTGCAGTCTTACAAGACACACTACAGTCTTACAAGACATACTACAGTCTTACGAGACACACTGTAGTCTTACAAGACACACTACAGTCTTACAAGACACAATACAGTCTTACAAGACACTCTGCCGTCTTAGAAGACATACTACAGTCTTACAAGACATTCTACAGACTTACAAGACACACTACAGTCTTACAAGACACACTACAGTCTTACAAGACACACTACAGTCTTACAAGACATACTACAGTCTTACAAGGCATACTACAGTCTTACAAGACACACTACAGTCTTACAAGACACACTACAGTCTTTCAAGACACACTGTAATCTTACAAGACACACTATAGTCTTACAAGATACACTACAGTGTTGCAAGACTCACTACAGTCTTAAAAGACACACTATAGTCTTACAAGACACACTACAGTCTTGCAAGACAACATCAGAACAGCAAGAAGCCTATCAGAGCTTTTACCATCATGGAGAGGGAGCATGGACACGGGGGTCGTCCCCACAGTACTAAAAAACACAACATAGTCCCCACTCCACAAAGGGCAGAAAGCAACAGCAAAGACTACAGACCGATAGCACTAACATCCCATATCATAAAATCATTGAAGGGTCCTAAGAAGCAAGATCACCACCCATCCAGAAACCCCATCAGTTACACAACCCCAGGCAACATGGTTTAGACCGGTCCTCCTGTCTCTGTCTCAACTTATTGGATCAATAATACAAGCCTAGATGCACTAGAAGACAAAAAGAATGCAGATGTAAATATACAGACTTTGCCAAAAGCCTTCGACAAGGATGGTGACCATGGTGTAATAGCGCACAAAATGCGTTGCTAAAGGGAATAACTGAAAAGTCGGTCGAGGGATCTATAATTTCCTCACTAACAAACACAGAAGAGTAGTAGTCAACAGAGGTAACGTCAGAGCAGCTACGGTCAAAAGCTCTGTTCCACAAGGCACAGTACTTGCTCCCATCTTTTGTTTCCTCATCCTCATATCTGATTCATAGACAAGGATGTCAAGCCACACACCGTGTCTTCCTTTGCGATGAACATACCCGAATCGCATGACAGTGTCCTCTTGCAGATACTGCAAGCTCCAGGTACCAGGCGGACATCAACCAAATCTTTCAGTTGGCTGCAGAAAACAATATGAAGTTTAACGATGAGAAATTTCAATTACTCAGATATGGCAAACACAGGAAAATTAAATCGTATCAGAGTACAAAACAAATTCTTGGCCACAAATAGAGCGAAACACCAAAACGTCCAAAACCTGGGATGATCATGTCGAGGATCTCACCTTCAAGTACCATAACAATGTATCAATCCCGCACGCTAAAAAAATGAACAAGGATGGATAATGCGAACCTTCAAAACTAGGGATGCCAGCCCATGAAGACACTCTTCAGGTCACTTGTTCTCTCTTGGCTGGAATATTGCTGCACACTAAACATCACCTTTCAAGGCAGTGAAGTTTGCTGACCTAGAAAATGTACAGAGAACCTTCACAGCGCATAAACGAGATAAAACACACCTCAATTACTGGAGCGCTTAAGTTCCTGAACCTGTATTCCCGGCATCTTGCAGGCAGGAGACATCATGATGATAACACCCTGGAAAATTCCTAGAGGGACTAGTACCGAACTTGCACACCGAAAATCACTCCAACGAAAGCAAAAGACTTGGCAGACGATGCAACATCCCCCCAAAGAAAAGCAGGGTGTCACTAGCACATTAAGAGACAATACAATAAGTGTCAGGGGCCCGAGACTGTTCAACTGCCTCCCAGCATACATAAGGGGGATCGCAATAGACCCCTTGTGCAGTCTTCAAGCTGTCACTGGACAAGCACCTAAAGTCCGGTACCTGACTAACCGGGCTGTGGCTATAAGTTGGTATTGCGTGCAGCCAGCAGTAACAGCCTGTTGATCAGCTCTGATTTCCACCAGGGAAGCCTGGTCACAATACCTGGGGCCGCGGGGGCATCTGACCCCCGGAAGTCTCGTCCAGTAAACTCCATCCCAGTTATGTACAGTAGGGCCCCCGCTTTAAAACGGTGTTCCCGCTACTAGGGTCATTCAAATTATGACCAAAACTCTCTATAAAATAAACGGCTCCCCCCACCTGACTTTCTAATATGGTCCACTGTGGCCCCCACCCTGTTTGTTTACATTCATGTGAGATCCATAAGCACTAAGTCTCTCCATTATGCTGGAAACTCCAAATTTCAAATGTTTTTAAGTTATTTCAATATACAGTCTGATAATATACTTAAGAATAGCCTGTACCTAAATAAACTTACATACTGTGCTGGTATGCAGGTATACATTAAAAAAAGTAAGTGTGTCTATGTCTCGAGAGAAACGTCCAATATAGAAATGAATTAATATAATCACAGAGTCTCATAAATGTCGTATATTACGTTAATATACAAATTTCATTAATCCATCTATGTTATTTTTTTCAGAATATATAATTAAACAATGATGCATAACATATAAAGATGATAAATAAACACCCCACAGTAGAAATAAATAAACATAAATATGAGAAGTGGTAGCCAGCGACTTGCACAAGTGATGCCATATTAGAAATGACATAATAATAACAGTGACGCCCGCCACAAAAGCATCGCGTTACGTTAAATCTGCCATAAACGAAGCATTTGAATGCATAGAGACAGTGAAGAATTGAAACCTGAACAATGTTTTGTTAACAAAACAGGCCTGTTTTTGGTAGAAAATGCCAAGCAAGGACCTACATTACTCACAGAGGAAAGGCACTCCCAGGACATAAGCCTTATGAAAAGACAGGCTTACTCATTTGAGAGTGTGCGTATTTGTGCTAATGGTGATTGCAAAGTGAAGCTTTATGGTGTATCACTCTGAAACTCCCCAGAACGTTCAGGCAAAACAATGTCCTCAAGGATAATTTGTGTGTGCTGTGGAGGGCAAAACAGTAAGGCTGGGTCACTAGGGACTTTTTCTAAGAACTGGTTACACCATGCATTTGCCCCCACTGTGAAAAAATACCTAATGGAAAAGAAATTGGACCTTAATGCTCCTGGTATTAGACAATGCCCTGGGTCATCTCCAGACTTGGCAGAGCGGCTTTCCTGAGGACACGAGCTTCATTAAGGTCCAAGTTTGCCTCCTAATACACTCCTCTCCTGCAGCCATGTACCAGCAGGTCATTTCAGACTTTCAAAAAAACCTCTACACAAAAGGCTATTGTTTCAAAAGTTGCTTTGAAGTGACCTCAGACACTTGATTGACTCAAGAGAGTTTTACAAAGATCACTTTTAGGTATCCCAGTTGTGTAAACCTCATAGGTAAGGCTTTGGGAGGGAGTGACTAAGAGGACCTTGAACTCCTCCTTCGAAGAAACTGTGGCACAATGTGTAGAAGGGATTTTTGAAGAGTTTGAGCTAACCCTGAGAAGCATATGCCAGTTGTGGAATCCATTGTGCAATGGGGAAGTCCTTTGGTTGGGAGGTTAGTGGAGGATGTGAAGAGTTGGTGGAGGAGGACAATGAAGAACTAACAACCACTGATGAGCTGCAAGATCATCTTCAAGCAAGCAAGAGGCCAGACCTGAGAAACGCTTCAGAGGAGGGGGAGAGAGAATGAGGAAGTTGCTACTTCAAAGATTAAGAAATGTGTGCAAAGTGGGTTGAAACTGCAAACCTTACGGATAAAATCACCCTGAACACAGCTACTTGCAAGCCGTGTTGGCAACTCTGTACAATGACAATGTTATTCCCCATATTAGGAATGTCTTAAAGGAACGGAGTACAGAGTCTCTATGGACAGATTTGTTGTGCGAAACAGAGGTCCAGTGACTCTCAGCTGGTCCTAGTGGATAAAAGAAGGGAAGTAACCCCAGAAAAGGACTTGCTATCCTCAAGTCCAAATGGAAGGGGATTCCCCTTCTTAAAACAATAACTTCCACACTCTCCCCTCCTCCCATCCCCACAGTCATCACCCAGATCTTCAATAAAGGTAAGTGTCATTTATTATTCTATTCTTAGTAGAGTAGTAATTGTGCATGTCTTCTTCAGTTTGTTGTGTATTTAAATTTAATATTTCACGTGGTAAAAATTTTTTTTTCCATACTTTGGGGTGTCAGAACAGATTAATTGATTTCCATTATTTCTTATGGGGAAAATTAATTCGGTAACGATAATTTCAGCTTACGATGAGCTCTCAGGAACGAACTAATATCGTAAGGCTGGGAGTCCACTGAAATAATATCAGTCCTCTTAAATGTTGTATATATGTTAGCATACACTGGGGATGTAATCCATCCATATTTTTTTCCAAAAATTATATAATAAAACAACGATTCTAACATGTAAAGATGAATAAATACACCCCACAATAGAATAAGTAAAGATGAATATGAGATGTGGGAGCCAGACAACGTGTACCAATGACGGCAAGAATAAAATTTTCTCTAGTCAAACATCAGAGAAAATTGTTACTGGGGGTAACTGTAGAAAATTATTCCTTTCGTATATGTAAGTAATTTATTCAGGTATACACAAATATCAGTTACTTTAGATTATCATACATAACAACAATTGAGTAGAGAACCTAGGATAACCCAAAAAAAGTCAGACAGAGTGACTTACTTCTCCATTGCCTTCGCTCAAGCGTCATTCTTCTAAAAATGGTGTACATAAGGTATTCATAAAAGAGAGTTGTCTTACCAAAAAAACGTCAGAACCTCCTGTATAGAGTCAGAAAAACTTAAGCGGAGAAAATGGCAACACAATACACCAATGCTCACATGGGGAATGGGAAAATTTTTAGTTAGGAAACAAATGAGGTCAACTGTACACAATCACGAGCGATAATGATCTATCATCACGATTTCTCAGGGATATATCTTACAGAGAAAAACTAAGACAATGTCCAACCTAAAAGCCTTACATAGTGTAGTGTATGTTTTGCTCCCAGTATTGTATCAAATTTTTCATAGTACAATCCTCTTAGTAATTAAATAACAACTACCTCATTTTGTGATTTTACTAGTAAGGCATATGTTCACCTTATTTAATTTTCTTATTTAAACTATTTTTTTTTTGTTTTGTTTGCTTAAATATTATCTGACATTGATACTTTTCCTGTCCATATTAACTACCTCATATTTTTTTTTAAATACTATTAATTGATATTACTTACTAAAATTAATAATTAATTAACCATTTTTACATCAGTACAATATACTCCTTAACATTTTTGACATCATTTTAATTACCATTACTTTTCTAATTACCTTAACCTGTTTTAATACCACATTTACCTATCTAGAGTACTCTAAATTACCTTGTCCTGCCAAAAACCTCTAGATAACACCAAGTGCTATATTGAATGAAATAACATTACTTTTTCACTTTTATTGTAATCATTATTACTTACTAAAATTTTTATTAAACACCCTATTTACTATACCAGTCAATTATTATTTGTAACATTAATCCATTATTTTATACTTTCATAACATTTTGTTTGCCAAATTTTTCAAGTTTGTATATTCAACTCCAACCTTTATATTATCCTTGTAAACCTGTGTACCTGTCTACCATCTAACTATCATATTATAACCAAGTCCATTGCTTGATATTTTTTACTTAATATTCTTTTGGTACTTCAATTTGTGAATTTTTATTTTTCCAATTTAAATCTTAGTTATACTCTGATCTTGTAACAACCTATATCAGACCATAGTGCAATTTGCAAGTACCATTTTATTTGTATTTTTATATATAGATTTTAAATTATAAGTCCTACTCAAAGATTGTTTTCATATCTTAGTGACTATATTGTGTGTGCATTAGTGTAATACAGTAAGGCCCTGCATTTAACGGCCATATTCGCCTTATGGGCGTTCGCGCTAATACGGCGATGTCCAAATTATACCAAAATTTCTATACGGCAAGCGGTCTTTTAAATATGGCACCACCCTCCCCACCCGGTTTGTTTACATTTCTGAGAACCACATCTATTATGTCAGGAAACTTTCCAAAATTTCAAGTGTTTTAAAAGTTACGCATATTTTTATATGTACTCTGATAAATTAATACTTAAGTGTACCTGTACTTAAATATACTTTAACACAATGGTGCTGGTGTGGCAGGTGCACATTAAAATCGCTAAATGTCTCGTCTCTACTCTACGCCAATGTACTACTTTAATAATAATCACTCTTGGGCACACTAAATTCTTATTTTACATCAGTATAACGCATTTTCATTAATCCCATCTATGATATTTTCCTCAAATTATATATACACCCATTACATAGCATATAAACATGATACATAACACTCAGAATAAAAATGATGTAAATATATATTTTGTTTACAAAGCGTTGTGTAGGAGTTGTCGGAAGAATTACGTTTCTCTTAGTCAAACACTGGGGGGTAACTGTAGAAAAATATTCTTTTCGTATGCCTTTAATCTATGTATAGAAATCACGAACCTTGTTGGGGTTTAGTGCTTTTTATAATAAAATAATAATAATAAAAATAATAATTATAATTAATAATAGTTATTAATAATAATAATATTATTATTAATTATTAATATTATTATCTTCATTCACTCTAAAAATGGTGTGTTTCTGTTGTTATTCTGAACTAACTTGTACAGCACTTTTTACACAATGTAAGAGTATTTTATTGTGAGGTAATTATTATTAAAATAAAAAAATATTGAGTAAATGTTTTACAAACTCTTACAAATTGAACCGTGAAATAACTAAAAGTAACATTATTATATCATTTCGCCCTGAACAAGTGATCGTTCCACTTACCTGTTCAGTTTGTGTTCTTACATGTCTCAACTCCTGTAATCTCCGTATCTCTCTCTCGTTAACAGTTGGCTCTCATTGACGATGGCGTCTAGGTT
This sequence comes from Cherax quadricarinatus, assembly GCF_026875155.1. NCBI lineage: Eukaryota > Metazoa > Arthropoda > Malacostraca > Decapoda > Parastacidae > Cherax > Cherax quadricarinatus. The sequence continues at coordinate 1,418,876 of NC_069404.1, read as the reverse complement.
AGCTGTAATAAAAAGAGAATTCGTTAAGCCTTTTCTTTAAGTGCCAAGTTAGAGATGATGGTGTGCCATTCTGATTTTATTCAATAAATAAACACCCTGCCACTCACCGTCTCACACATTAATATTAATATTTTAAGGTAAGTATAAGTGTACTCTGTGTGTATCTTACCTTTTATTGTGTTTTTATGCTATATTCTATTGCTAACATAATATAAGTTAGTGTAAACTTGTGTCTGGCATTTATTGCATATTTTTATATGCTCTGATAAAATACTTGTGGGCAGGTGGAGGGACAACATTACGTTTTTTCTCTCCTGTTCAGCCATCAGAAAAAACGTTTATGAATCTGCGTTTGCCATCCACTTCCCCACTTCACCTTTTGTTTACAATTTTCGCATGATTATTTCATTACTTCTACTCGTTTTATGATGGCATCTAAAGGTAGTTGTTTAGAAATGTGGTTGGAGTTGAACAGGCATGTCGATGTTAAATAATATGGCTCTGGCCACAGTGTAGGTAGCCGGTAGGTGAGCCATGCTACAACCTCCGGCTACCTACACTGAGTTTATACAAATAAATACTACTCACCTCTCTTCCTAATTAAGACTACACATATTTAGGGTAAATAATGAGTGTACTGTATTTGCATTTACCTTCTCGGATGTTTTTAAATATCGTATATTAATATGAGATGGGGAACCAGTGCTAACTACACCTGGGTACCGCACCTGACTTCCTACAAATAAGTACTACTCACCTCTCTCCTACATTAATATTACTAATACTTTAAGATAAGTTAATGAATTTACTGTGACTGTATTTTTACTTTTGTGTGTTTTTTCATGCTAGTTCTATATTAACAATATAATTTAGTGTAAACTTGTTGTCTGGCCTTTATGATCATTTATAAGTGGAAAAAAATGTAGTTTCTGCCTTCCGGCGTTAGCCTGGAACCTAACCCGCCATAAAGTGGGCCCTACTGTATTCAGTTATATTATTGTTCAAGGCCCCTTAACTATCTTTTGCAACTAGTTCCAACTACCTCAATTTTTTTTTTTTTTTTTTTTTACTTTTTTTGTTTCTTTATGTTACCTTTAACTTGTGTATTATATCTTTGTCAAGTTAAATCTAGTTATACTCTAATTCTTGTAAACAACTTATATAACACCTTAGTGCAATTACAATGAGAGTCTTGTGCCTTTTTTTATATCAATTAGATTAAACTCAGTTGTACTATAGCTCATTCTAGCTCAATTCATAAGTCACTACAAATTCATTATATTATACCATAGTGCAATTACAGTAAGAGTCAGGTGCTATTTTTTAATTTGTATTTTTATATTATTAGATTAAACCTTAGTTGTACTATATAGCTCATTCTAGCTCAATACATAATTCGGGCCTGGTGGCTAAAGCTCCCACTTCACACACGGAGGCCCGGGTCGATTCCGGCGGTGGAAACATTCGACACATTTCCTTACACCTATTTGTCCTGTTCACCTACAGCAATTAGGTACCTGGGTGTTAGTCGACTGTGTGGGTCGCATCCTGGGGGACAATATTTGAGACCCCAATGGAAATAAGTAGACAGTCCTCGATGACGCACTGAATTTCTTGGGTTATCCTGGTGGCTTAACCTCCAGGGTTAAAAATCCGAACGAAATCTATCTATCTTATCTGACCTAGTGCAATTACAAGTGAGAGTCTTGTCTATTTTTATTTTGTAATTTTTATAAATATTTTGTTTTATACCTATTGTACTTTGCTCATTCTAGCCAACAAAAAGACAAAACAACACCAACTTCATTATGTGTATTAGTGACTATACTCTATAGAACAAAATAATCTTAGCTATATACTTGTTCAAACTCTCCCACACACAGATATCAGTGACTAAAACTCAACACACAACTCAGGAATTAAATAACCATAATTTAAAAACCCAATCAAAACCATGGGAAGTAATCGCCTTATTACACAGCATCACAAGCCAGCACTATCCTAAACCATGCTAAAAGTCTATCAGTACTGTTACTACAACATCAGGTCCCTTAAGCAAACCTTATGATGACCTCCTGGCACACCTGGTACACCTTGAATCACTAAAGATAAAGACACCCTTCTCCTGCCATTATTCTACTCGAGACCTGGCCTTAACAGACACAATAGATTATCTACCCTCTACGCCAAGGATACACAGCAATCCACAACAGGGCAAGACCATACCAAGTGGGGTTGTATTGACAATCTATTAACTCATAACCATTAATCTTGATTAGCACCACTTGCTTTAGTGATGAATATGGAGAATTACATTTTTGCTAATTTTTACTGTAAAAAAACCTTAAGGCGCCTATAACAATCGGTGCCATTTACAGGAATACCCCACACAAACATCCAAATTTCAGTGAGAAATAAAGTCACTAATAACAAAGAGACAAATGAATAAGCACCACCTTCTCTTAGCTTGAGACTTTCAACATCAACTTTGGCTTACTAGATGATCAGCCTGTACTGATTCATCAACAATATGAAACACAACACTTTAATACCAACAATAACTAACCAACCAGGCTCCTGAGACAGAGTCAACCATAATAGACCACATAGGACCAATATAATATCCCCCCTTAAATCAGGGATAATCACAGATAGCATACTGACCACTACCCCTACCTTCCTCTTGACAAACATTAGTAAACCACCACTTGAATACAACAAAGTTTCTTTAGACTCTATGACGAAGGCCTCAATAAGGAAGTTCACTGCAACCATAGAGACTGTTGACTGGCCTACACATTCTTTCTCCAAGGCCAATGGTATTGATGACTGGACAGACATTTTTTCTTAACTAAAAACTTAGACTATAACAACAAACATGTCCTATAAAAACGAAACAGATCACAACAAACTGCTTGGTTGCCCATGGCTAACCAGCACCATTCTGAATCCATTTGATAATTACACTCAATATGAAAAGCAATAAAGACAGGGCTTAAATACCACAAAGATATTCATAAACACATTCTTCAGATTCTCACCAAAGTAATAAAGAAAGCCAAACAAATATACTACTAACCAGTAGATTCACTGACACAAGAGGAGATATAAAAAAGACCTGGAAACACTCTCACTCAGATTCTAGGGACCCACAAACTGAAAAAAAAACAAGAATATTGTCCTAACAAACCTAATAACACCACTGCATCCCATTGACACAGCTAACAAGATAAACGACTTCTTCTCAACCATAGGATCTAATCTCGCCAATAAAAATCACCACGTCCAATGCCCATGCCGGACACTAACCTAGATGTGAATTTCCTCAACATTCCTTCTATCTGCACCAACTGAGCTTACATACGGAAGACACCGAATTATAAAGTCTCACTTAAAAATAACTCAGGGAAATCTGTCTCATGTCCCACCAATATTTACAAGTGAGCGGACCATGTCCTTTCGCATGCATCTCATTGCTTTTTAACCAATGTCACATAGAAACTAGCACCTTCCCGAACTACTCAAGACGGCAAGGTTACACCAATACATAAAGGTGGTGACCCTACAGATTTTAAACAACTATAGGCCAATATCAAACTTACCATTGCTATCCAAAACCGTTGAGAAACTCGTGCACAGGAGACTAAATTCAATTTTATAACGACACAAAACATACTCAACCCCTGCCAATTTTGTTGGATTCAGGAAAAATAAAAGCACTAACGATGCAATCATAAAAATACTTTACACCTCATTGAATAAAATACAGGAATATCACTAGGAATTTTTATTGACCTAAGAAAAGTTTTTTTGACACAGTAGACCACCTGTATCCTAGCCTCCACAAACTTGACCATATAATGGTATAGCGAGGCCATGCGCTTTGCTATATTCAAATCTTACCTACTAATAGTGTCAGTATGTCATCATTAAAGACACAGCCATCAACAACACAGGCAAACTTGATTACTGGAAGTTCCGCAGGGAAGTGTCCTTGGTCCCCTGCTCTTCCTCATATACATCCAGTGATCTTCCAAACGTATCTCAACACCTGAAAACCCATTCTCTTTGCTGACGACAGAAAAACTTTATGTCATCTCTCACCCTAATCTTGCCACCTCAACACCTTTGTTAATGAGGAGCTGATCAAAAAATCAACTTGGATGACATCCAATAAACTTACGCTTAACACTGACAAAAAACTTAACTACATTATGTTTGGTAGCAGAGCAGGAGTTGCGCAAATTAACATTAACATCGACAACACTCTAAGAGCCAGATCCATAATGAGGGCAAATTCCTTAGGCCCTAATATTAAAACCTCCGACAACAACCTGAAATTTCAGCACCCAATCCAACACATAAACTTAAAAAAAAAAGTATCCAAAACGGTTGGATCCTCTCCAAGATACGATACTACTTGCCACAAAACCTGCCCTTCTACACACTATACCATTCACTTTAAATAATCCTATGCCTCACCTATGGGCTGTCTGTGCTTGGGGTTCAACTGCAGCAACACTACCTAAAGCCAATAATAACCCAACAAAAAGCCGAGCAGTAAAAATAATCACTAAATTCCCATCCCTGGCAACACACCCCACCACTCTTCATAGATTCTAAACTATACTCCCTGTTCGAGTACATCCACACTTACTACTGTGCAATCTACATTCTAGCAGGACCTTTAAATTCAATATTAACCTAGACCTATAAATGCCTTTCTAGATAGTTGTGACAGAACCCACAGGCATAACACCAGACACAAACATCTCTATGACATTCCCCGTGTCCGACTAAACCTTTAAACAAAAAGATCAATGTATGTCAAAAGGCCTAAAATCTGGAACACCCTACCTGAAAACTCTAGAACTGCAGACACATTCATCACCTTCAAAACTACCATTAAAAAACATCTTATCTCCCTGATACACCCTGTCACTAATTACACGAATACACCTGGTGATTCACACTTACACTCACTCACCCCATTTGACCATAAACAGAAATATCAATCTCAAACTTAAAAAAAATACAGTCTTACAAGACAACTCTGCGGGTCTTAGAAGATCATACTAACAGTCTTACAAGACATTCTACAGACCTTACAAGACACACTACAGTCTTACAAGACAACTACATCTTACAAGACACACTAACAGTCTTACAAGACATACTAACAGTCTTACAAAGACACACTACAGTTTTTACAAGACACTCTGCAGTCTTACGAGACATACTACAGTCTTACAAGACATACTACAGTCTTACAAGACACACTACAAGTCTTTACAAGACACACTATAGTCCCTTACAAGACACACTACAGTCTAACAAGACATACTGCAGTCTTACAAAGACATACTACAGTCTAGCAAGACACACTACAAGTCTTACAAGAAACCAACACTATATTCTTTACAAGCACACTATAGTCTCACAAGACACACTACAGTCCTTACCAAGACACACTACAGTCTTTGAAGGACACACTGTAAACTACAATACCCACACTACAGTCCCTTACAAGACCACACATAGTCTTACAAGACACACACAGTCTAACAATAGACATACTGCAGTCTTACAAGACATACCTACAGTCTTACAAGACACACTAAACAGTCTTACAAGACACACTATAGTCTTACAAGACACACTATAGTCTCACAAGACACACTACAGTCTTACAAGACATCACTACAGTCCCTTTGAGAAGACACACTGTAATCTTACAATATACACACTACAGTCCTTACAAGACACACTACATCTACAAAACACGCTAAAGTCCTTACAAGACACACTACAAGTCTTTCAAAAACACTACAGGTCTTAAAACACACTACAGTTCTTACAGACACAACTACAGTCTTACAAACAAACTAACAGTCTTACAAGACCACACTAGAACAGACTACAAGACATACTACAGTCTTACAAGACCACACTACAGTCTTAAAGACACACATAGTCTACAAACACACTACAGTCTTACAAAGACATACTACAGTCTTACAAGACATACTATAATCTTACAAGATACACTACAGTCCCTTACAAGACACACTAACAGTCTTAAGAGACACACCTACAGTCTTACAAGACACACTACAGTTCTTCAAGAGACACACTACAGTCTTACAAGACACACTACAGTCTTTCAAGATACTCTGTAGTTCAAGACACACTGTAGTCTTACAAGACACACTACATTCTTACAAGACACACTACAGTCTTACAGGCTCACAACAGTCCCTACAAACACACTGCAGTTCTTACAAGACACACTACCAAGTCTTACAAGACACACTACAGTCTTACAAGACACACTACAGTCTTACAAGACACACTACAGTCTTACAAGACACACTACAGTCTTACAAGACATACTACAGTCTTACAAGACACACTACAGTCTTACAAGACACACTGCAGTTCTTACCAAGACATACTAACAGTCTTCAAGACACACTACATCTTACAAGACAAACTACAGGTCTTACAAGACTACACTACAGTCTACAAGACATACTAAAGACTTACAAGACATACTACAGTCTTACAAGGCACACTACAATCTTAAAGACACACTACAGTCTTTCAAGACACACTGAAATCTTATAAATAACACTACAGTCATACAAAACACAACTACCGTCTTACAAGACACACTGCTGAGGACTTACATTTATCCTTCTGGGATGCTTAAATATCATAGAATAGTATGTTGGGTGGGGTGGCCTGGTTATGGTAGCCCGGCTGACTACCATACATACCCACACCTTGATTACTGTACAATAAAATACTACTTGTCTCACCCAAGATTAAGACTATAAATATTTTAAGGTAAGGTAATGAGTGCACTATGTGTGTATGTACTTTTTTATTGTTTTTTGATGCTGGTTCTATTGCTAACTTAAATATGTAGTGTAACTTGTTACTTAGTGTTTGTATGAATTTATAAGTGGAAAAAAAGTGTTCCCACTTGACGGGCGGTTTCCGCTTTACGGGCGTAGGCCTGGAACCTAACCTGCCATATAAGTGGGGCCCTCCTGTATATATAACTATATATAATATATATAATATATATATATATATATATAATAATAATATATATGCGCCATGCCTAATAGGTAAAACTGGCCAATTAGCAAGAACTCATTTAAAATTAAGTCCTATCTAAAATTTTCTCTTATTTGTTTTAAAGGTATATTTTTCATTAATGTTGAAGTAAAAGTTTATAATTTTGCACCAAAGGAACTTAGAAAACTTGCTAACCTTATTATAACAAGAACTTATTTATTAGCCTAACCAACTAAATATATTTAGATTTGTTTTACCATATATTATAGATTTGTCTGGGTATGTCCAAAGGAATAAATCTGTGGACTAATATCGCATGGGTATTAAAAGAGGATAACGTTCAAAGCTGCTTTCATAGACAACCTGGAAGCTTTCTACAACAGGTGGGAACATGAAAAGTCTGGGCTGGAATGGTACTCCCTTGATGCTGGTCATGTAGCCAGAAACTGTAAGGCTGGAGTGATGTCCTGGTTGTCAGAAATGTGTGGGGCAGATAGTGCTGGTCCTGGTAGATCTGTAATGGTGAAGCTGGAGGTGCTGTCCTGGAGACAGCAATGGTGAAGCTGGAATTTTGGTCCAGGTAGTCAGAATTGTACGCAGGATGGAATGCATATAAAGACCTCATGGGAGACGAGGAGCCGTATGGGAGGAATCAAGTGTAGTCAAAGATTAAGAGTAAAACCAATATTGCAAACTAGAAATACACAGGAAATAGCAAACAAGAGGACCCCACTAGCAATAGTGAGGATAATTACCAAAAACCAACTGGTGGGAGCTCTTTGGTTGTTGCCTAGGAGGATTGAATATGACAGGTAAAGATGCACCAACAGGGAAGTACAGTCACAGAAACCCAAGCAAAACATGCACCAACAGGGAATACAGTCACAAAACCCAAGGCAAACGAAACCGAAGCCTGTGCACAATACTCATGCACTTGTATCTGTTAGGCATGGGAAATCTGGAAAACAGATGGGACCCGTGCAACTATACCACCCCTAAAAATGCCATGCCCATATGACAACAGGAAAAATGCAAACTCCCTTCCTGTAAGCTTTTTACCCTGAAAATGTGTTCCCTCCTTCAGTACAGGAAAGACTGTGCTATACTTAAATTGCCAGGCACACCATCTAAAGGGAGACAAAAGATACAAAACATCCAGGCCATGGGAAAACCTGGGTAGCCCAGCCACTCAAGAGGGAGAGGTTTTTAGGTGCCAGGAAGAAAAAAAACACTGGCAGGAATGGGCAGAAATCGTACACCAAATCCTCATTCCTGAGTGGAACCACAGTCGATGCCTCCACTCCAAACCAACATATACAGATACTAATGCTGGAAAAAAAAAAAAACCAGTACCAACAATACCACCAGTCCGATGACATTCTTCCTTTTGCAAATATACAGGGTCTAAAGCCAGCAAACAAACAATCAAAATACCTTTCAACTGTGGACTGCTTGCAGAGCAAAGGCAATGTTCGCGGCTTTCACTGAGACCCCACATAAAGGATCACTTGGACCACGAAATATGGATCCCAGGTTACAACCTATACAGATCAACAGAGTGAACAGGCAAAAGGTGGGGGTGGCCTGTACATTGCAGAGTCACTTGTGTGCACAGAACTGCTGAATGCCCAATGATGTAGTGGAAGCTTCAGCAGTAAAATCAAGACCAAAACTAGTCATTGTGTAGTCACAAGCCTCCGGATGCAACATCCCAGCAAATTCCAGGAACACTGTTAAAAAATTGACCACTGTCATGGAAAATCTGCCACTCCTGCACCCAACATCTTGCACCGGGGATTTCAACTTAAGGCACCTAAAATGTAGAATATAGCAAATATTATTGTTGCAGTTAATAACACCAGAGGCACTCTGATTGAAACTCACACTCAACCGAGCTTTTTAAATATTTTGGCACAAAATCACAATTTTAACCCAGCCAAATAATAAGCCTACTAGACTGGAGAATACACTAGACCTCATCCTTCACTAACAATGATGATCTGATACGAAATGTCACCATATCAAAAACAAATATACTCAGATCATCAACCTAATTGAGTTCAGACATGTATGGCGCGGAGCCCAAGACCGCATAATGAGACTAGTCACGAGGAGATTCACCAATTCAACTTCAATAATCAAAAACAAAGTGGGACCAAGTAAACAAGTCCTAACCGATATAAAGCTGGGAAGATATACTAAGTAACACAGACCCCAACTTTTCCTAAACAGATTAACTCGGTGGCGCTCGATGTATGCACTAGGCTTATTCCTCTAAGAAAAAGGAGGAGATGTAAAATAGAAAGGGACAGCGCTCCCTTACAAGCGACGGAAAGAATAACAGAGCAGCTAAAAGAGGACAATATATCTGAAAGACGTAGGGAGCCACTGTCAGAGAAATAGCAAGCATGGATCTTAAGCAAAGGATCTTATACGAGTCAGGAATTGCGGGAAGAACTAAAAGCCATAAATGAAATCGAAAGAAACCCAAAGTATTTTCTTTCCTCTGCCAATCAAAGTCCAGAACGAACGTCCAGTATTGGCCCTACTTAAAACAAGATGGGTCCTACACAGATGACAGCAAGGAAATGAGTGAGCTACTCAAGTCCCAATATGACTTCAGTTTTTAGCAAGCCACTAACCAGACTGAGAGTCGAAGATCAAAATGAATTTTTTATGAGAGAGCCACAGAATTTGGTTAACACAAGCCTATTGATGTTATCCTGACGCCAAATGACTTCGAACAGCGATAAAATGACATGCCCATACACTATGCCCAGGGCAGACACATGGAACTCCGTGTTCATCAGAACAGCAAGAAGCCTATCAGAGCTTTTACCATCATGGAGAGGGAGCATGGACACGGGGGTCGTCCCCACAGTACTAAAAAACACAACATAGTCCCCACTCCACAAAGGGCAGAAAGCAACAGCAAAGACTACAGACCGATAGCACTAACATCCCATATCATAAAATCATTGAAGGGTCCTAAGAAGCAAGATCACCACCCATCCAGAAACCCCATCAGTTACACAACCCCAGGCAACATGGTTTAGACCGGTCCTCCTGTCTCTGTCTCAACTTATTGGATCAATAATACAAGCCTAGATGCACTAGAAGACAAAAAGAATGCAGATGTAAATATACAGACTTTGCCAAAAGCCTTCGACAAGGATGGTGACCATGGTGTAATAGCGCACAAAATGCGTTGCTAAAGGGAATAACTGAAAAGTCGGTCGAGGGATCTATAATTTCCTCACTAACAAACACAGAAGAGTAGTAGTCAACAGAGGTAACGTCAGAGCAGCTACGGTCAAAAGCTCTGTTCCACAAGGCACAGTACTTGCTCCCATCTTTTGTTTCCTCATCCTCATATCTGATTCATAGACAAGGATGTCAAGCCACACACCGTGTCTTCCTTTGCGATGAACATACCCGAATCGCATGACAGTGTCCTCTTGCAGATACTGCAAGCTCCAGGTACCAGGCGGACATCAACCAAATCTTTCAGTTGGCTGCAGAAAACAATATGAAGTTTAACGATGAGAAATTTCAATTACTCAGATATGGCAAACACAGGAAAATTAAATCGTATCAGAGTACAAAACAAATTCTTGGCCACAAATAGAGCGAAACACCAAAACGTCCAAAACCTGGGATGATCATGTCGAGGATCTCACCTTCAAGTACCATAACAATGTATCAATCCCGCACGCTAAAAAAATGAACAAGGATGGATAATGCGAACCTTCAAAACTAGGGATGCCAGCCCATGAAGACACTCTTCAGGTCACTTGTTCTCTCTTGGCTGGAATATTGCTGCACACTAAACATCACCTTTCAAGGCAGTGAAGTTTGCTGACCTAGAAAATGTACAGAGAACCTTCACAGCGCATAAACGAGATAAAACACACCTCAATTACTGGAGCGCTTAAGTTCCTGAACCTGTATTCCCGGCATCTTGCAGGCAGGAGACATCATGATGATAACACCCTGGAAAATTCCTAGAGGGACTAGTACCGAACTTGCACACCGAAAATCACTCCAACGAAAGCAAAAGACTTGGCAGACGATGCAACATCCCCCCAAAGAAAAGCAGGGTGTCACTAGCACATTAAGAGACAATACAATAAGTGTCAGGGGCCCGAGACTGTTCAACTGCCTCCCAGCATACATAAGGGGGATCGCAATAGACCCCTTGTGCAGTCTTCAAGCTGTCACTGGACAAGCACCTAAAGTCCGGTACCTGACTAACCGGGCTGTGGCTATAAGTTGGTATTGCGTGCAGCCAGCAGTAACAGCCTGTTGATCAGCTCTGATTTCCACCAGGGAAGCCTGGTCACAATACCTGGGGCCGCGGGGGCATCTGACCCCCGGAAGTCTCGTCCAGTAAACTCCATCCCAGTTATGTACAGTAGGGCCCCCGCTTTAAAACGGTGTTCCCGCTACTAGGGTCATTCAAATTATGACCAAAACTCTCTATAAAATAAACGGCTCCCCCCACCTGACTTTCTAATATGGTCCACTGTGGCCCCCACCCTGTTTGTTTACATTCATGTGAGATCCATAAGCACTAAGTCTCTCCATTATGCTGGAAACTCCAAATTTCAAATGTTTTTAAGTTATTTCAATATACAGTCTGATAATATACTTAAGAATAGCCTGTACCTAAATAAACTTACATACTGTGCTGGTATGCAGGTATACATTAAAAAAAGTAAGTGTGTCTATGTCTCGAGAGAAACGTCCAATATAGAAATGAATTAATATAATCACAGAGTCTCATAAATGTCGTATATTACGTTAATATACAAATTTCATTAATCCATCTATGTTATTTTTTTCAGAATATATAATTAAACAATGATGCATAACATATAAAGATGATAAATAAACACCCCACAGTAGAAATAAATAAACATAAATATGAGAAGTGGTAGCCAGCGACTTGCACAAGTGATGCCATATTAGAAATGACATAATAATAACAGTGACGCCCGCCACAAAAGCATCGCGTTACGTTAAATCTGCCATAAACGAAGCATTTGAATGCATAGAGACAGTGAAGAATTGAAACCTGAACAATGTTTTGTTAACAAAACAGGCCTGTTTTTGGTAGAAAATGCCAAGCAAGGACCTACATTACTCACAGAGGAAAGGCACTCCCAGGACATAAGCCTTATGAAAAGACAGGCTTACTCATTTGAGAGTGTGCGTATTTGTGCTAATGGTGATTGCAAAGTGAAGCTTTATGGTGTATCACTCTGAAACTCCCCAGAACGTTCAGGCAAAACAATGTCCTCAAGGATAATTTGTGTGTGCTGTGGAGGGCAAAACAGTAAGGCTGGGTCACTAGGGACTTTTTCTAAGAACTGGTTACACCATGCATTTGCCCCCACTGTGAAAAAATACCTAATGGAAAAGAAATTGGACCTTAATGCTCCTGGTATTAGACAATGCCCTGGGTCATCTCCAGACTTGGCAGAGCGGCTTTCCTGAGGACACGAGCTTCATTAAGGTCCAAGTTTGCCTCCTAATACACTCCTCTCCTGCAGCCATGTACCAGCAGGTCATTTCAGACTTTCAAAAAAACCTCTACACAAAAGGCTATTGTTTCAAAAGTTGCTTTGAAGTGACCTCAGACACTTGATTGACTCAAGAGAGTTTTACAAAGATCACTTTTAGGTATCCCAGTTGTGTAAACCTCATAGGTAAGGCTTTGGGAGGGAGTGACTAAGAGGACCTTGAACTCCTCCTTCGAAGAAACTGTGGCACAATGTGTAGAAGGGATTTTTGAAGAGTTTGAGCTAACCCTGAGAAGCATATGCCAGTTGTGGAATCCATTGTGCAATGGGGAAGTCCTTTGGTTGGGAGGTTAGTGGAGGATGTGAAGAGTTGGTGGAGGAGGACAATGAAGAACTAACAACCACTGATGAGCTGCAAGATCATCTTCAAGCAAGCAAGAGGCCAGACCTGAGAAACGCTTCAGAGGAGGGGGAGAGAGAATGAGGAAGTTGCTACTTCAAAGATTAAGAAATGTGTGCAAAGTGGGTTGAAACTGCAAACCTTACGGATAAAATCACCCTGAACACAGCTACTTGCAAGCCGTGTTGGCAACTCTGTACAATGACAATGTTATTCCCCATATTAGGAATGTCTTAAAGGAACGGAGTACAGAGTCTCTATGGACAGATTTGTTGTGCGAAACAGAGGTCCAGTGACTCTCAGCTGGTCCTAGTGGATAAAAGAAGGGAAGTAACCCCAGAAAAGGACTTGCTATCCTCAAGTCCAAATGGAAGGGGATTCCCCTTCTTAAAACAATAACTTCCACACTCTCCCCTCCTCCCATCCCCACAGTCATCACCCAGATCTTCAATAAAGGTAAGTGTCATTTATTATTCTATTCTTAGTAGAGTAGTAATTGTGCATGTCTTCTTCAGTTTGTTGTGTATTTAAATTTAATATTTCACGTGGTAAAAATTTTTTTTTCCATACTTTGGGGTGTCAGAACAGATTAATTGATTTCCATTATTTCTTATGGGGAAAATTAATTCGGTAACGATAATTTCAGCTTACGATGAGCTCTCAGGAACGAACTAATATCGTAAGGCTGGGAGTCCACTGAAATAATATCAGTCCTCTTAAATGTTGTATATATGTTAGCATACACTGGGGATGTAATCCATCCATATTTTTTTCCAAAAATTATATAATAAAACAACGATTCTAACATGTAAAGATGAATAAATACACCCCACAATAGAATAAGTAAAGATGAATATGAGATGTGGGAGCCAGACAACGTGTACCAATGACGGCAAGAATAAAATTTTCTCTAGTCAAACATCAGAGAAAATTGTTACTGGGGGTAACTGTAGAAAATTATTCCTTTCGTATATGTAAGTAATTTATTCAGGTATACACAAATATCAGTTACTTTAGATTATCATACATAACAACAATTGAGTAGAGAACCTAGGATAACCCAAAAAAAGTCAGACAGAGTGACTTACTTCTCCATTGCCTTCGCTCAAGCGTCATTCTTCTAAAAATGGTGTACATAAGGTATTCATAAAAGAGAGTTGTCTTACCAAAAAAACGTCAGAACCTCCTGTATAGAGTCAGAAAAACTTAAGCGGAGAAAATGGCAACACAATACACCAATGCTCACATGGGGAATGGGAAAATTTTTAGTTAGGAAACAAATGAGGTCAACTGTACACAATCACGAGCGATAATGATCTATCATCACGATTTCTCAGGGATATATCTTACAGAGAAAAACTAAGACAATGTCCAACCTAAAAGCCTTACATAGTGTAGTGTATGTTTTGCTCCCAGTATTGTATCAAATTTTTCATAGTACAATCCTCTTAGTAATTAAATAACAACTACCTCATTTTGTGATTTTACTAGTAAGGCATATGTTCACCTTATTTAATTTTCTTATTTAAACTATTTTTTTTTTGTTTTGTTTGCTTAAATATTATCTGACATTGATACTTTTCCTGTCCATATTAACTACCTCATATTTTTTTTTAAATACTATTAATTGATATTACTTACTAAAATTAATAATTAATTAACCATTTTTACATCAGTACAATATACTCCTTAACATTTTTGACATCATTTTAATTACCATTACTTTTCTAATTACCTTAACCTGTTTTAATACCACATTTACCTATCTAGAGTACTCTAAATTACCTTGTCCTGCCAAAAACCTCTAGATAACACCAAGTGCTATATTGAATGAAATAACATTACTTTTTCACTTTTATTGTAATCATTATTACTTACTAAAATTTTTATTAAACACCCTATTTACTATACCAGTCAATTATTATTTGTAACATTAATCCATTATTTTATACTTTCATAACATTTTGTTTGCCAAATTTTTCAAGTTTGTATATTCAACTCCAACCTTTATATTATCCTTGTAAACCTGTGTACCTGTCTACCATCTAACTATCATATTATAACCAAGTCCATTGCTTGATATTTTTTACTTAATATTCTTTTGGTACTTCAATTTGTGAATTTTTATTTTTCCAATTTAAATCTTAGTTATACTCTGATCTTGTAACAACCTATATCAGACCATAGTGCAATTTGCAAGTACCATTTTATTTGTATTTTTATATATAGATTTTAAATTATAAGTCCTACTCAAAGATTGTTTTCATATCTTAGTGACTATATTGTGTGTGCATTAGTGTAATACAGTAAGGCCCTGCATTTAACGGCCATATTCGCCTTATGGGCGTTCGCGCTAATACGGCGATGTCCAAATTATACCAAAATTTCTATACGGCAAGCGGTCTTTTAAATATGGCACCACCCTCCCCACCCGGTTTGTTTACATTTCTGAGAACCACATCTATTATGTCAGGAAACTTTCCAAAATTTCAAGTGTTTTAAAAGTTACGCATATTTTTATATGTACTCTGATAAATTAATACTTAAGTGTACCTGTACTTAAATATACTTTAACACAATGGTGCTGGTGTGGCAGGTGCACATTAAAATCGCTAAATGTCTCGTCTCTACTCTACGCCAATGTACTACTTTAATAATAATCACTCTTGGGCACACTAAATTCTTATTTTACATCAGTATAACGCATTTTCATTAATCCCATCTATGATATTTTCCTCAAATTATATATACACCCATTACATAGCATATAAACATGATACATAACACTCAGAATAAAAATGATGTAAATATATATTTTGTTTACAAAGCGTTGTGTAGGAGTTGTCGGAAGAATTACGTTTCTCTTAGTCAAACACTGGGGGGTAACTGTAGAAAAATATTCTTTTCGTATGCCTTTAATCTATGTATAGAAATCACGAACCTTGTTGGGGTTTAGTGCTTTTTATAATAAAATAATAATAATAAAAATAATAATTATAATTAATAATAGTTATTAATAATAATAATATTATTATTAATTATTAATATTATTATCTTCATTCACTCTAAAAATGGTGTGTTTCTGTTGTTATTCTGAACTAACTTGTACAGCACTTTTTACACAATGTAAGAGTATTTTATTGTGAGGTAATTATTATTAAAATAAAAAAATATTGAGTAAATGTTTTACAAACTCTTACAAATTGAACCGTGAAATAACTAAAAGTAACATTATTATATCATTTCGCCCTGAACAAGTGATCGTTCCACTTACCTGTTCAGTTTGTGTTCTTACATGTCTCAACTCCTGTAATCTCCGTATCTCTCTCTCGTTAACAGTTGGCTCTCATTGACGATGGCGTCTAGGTTAGCTGTAATAAAAAGAGAATTCGTTAAGCCTTTTCTTTAAGTGCCAAGTTAGAGATGATGGTGTGCCATTCTGATTTTATTCAATAAATAAACACCCTGCCACTCACCGTCTCACACATTAATATTAATATTTTAAGGTAAGTATAAGTGTACTCTGTGTGTATCTTACCTTTTATTGTGTTTTTATGCTATATTCTATTGCTAACATAATATAAGTTAGTGTAAACTTGTGTCTGGCATTTATTGCATATTTTTATATGCTCTGATAAAATACTTGTGGGCAGGTGGAGGGACAACATTACGTTTTTTCTCTCCTGTTCAGCCATCAGAAAAAACGTTTATGAATCTGCGTTTGCCATCCACTTCCCCACTTCACCTTTTGTTTACAATTTTCGCATGATTATTTCATTACTTCTACTCGTTTTATGATGGCATCTAAAGGTAGTTGTTTAGAAATGTGGTTGGAGTTGAACAGGCATGTCGATGTTAAATAATATGGCTCTGGCCACAGTGTAGGTAGCCGGTAGGTGAGCCATGCTACAACCTCCGGCTACCTACACTGAGTTTATACAAATAAATACTACTCACCTCTCTTCCTAATTAAGACTACACATATTTAGGGTAAATAATGAGTGTACTGTATTTGCATTTACCTTCTCGGATGTTTTTAAATATCGTATATTAATATGAGATGGGGAACCAGTGCTAACTACACCTGGGTACCGCACCTGACTTCCTACAAATAAGTACTACTCACCTCTCTCCTACATTAATATTACTAATACTTTAAGATAAGTTAATGAATTTACTGTGACTGTATTTTTACTTTTGTGTGTTTTTTCATGCTAGTTCTATATTAACAATATAATTTAGTGTAAACTTGTTGTCTGGCCTTTATGATCATTTATAAGTGGAAAAAAATGTAGTTTCTGCCTTCCGGCGTTAGCCTGGAACCTAACCCGCCATAAAGTGGGCCCTACTGTATTCAGTTATATTATTGTTCAAGGCCCCTTAACTATCTTTTGCAACTAGTTCCAACTACCTCAATTTTTTTTTTTTTTTTTTTTTACTTTTTTTGTTTCTTTATGTTACCTTTAACTTGTGTATTATATCTTTGTCAAGTTAAATCTAGTTATACTCTAATTCTTGTAAACAACTTATATAACACCTTAGTGCAATTACAATTGAGAGTCTTGTGCCTTTTTTATATCATTAGATTAAACTCAGTTGTACTATAGCTCATTCTAGCTCAATACATAGTCAATACCAAATTCATTATATTATACCATAGTGCAATTACTAGTAAGAGTCAGGTGCTATTTTTAATTTGTATTTTTATATTATTAGATTAAACCTAGTTGTACTATAGCTCATTCTAGCTCAATACATCGGTGGCCTGGTGGCTAAAGCTCCCACTTCACACACGGAGGGCCCGGGTTCGATTCCCGGCGGGTGGAAACATTTCGACACATTTCCTTACACCTATTGTCCTGTTCACCTAGCAGCAATTAGGTACCTGGGTGTTAGTCGACTGGTGTGGGTCGCATCCTGGGGGACAAGATTTGAGGACCCCAATGGAAATAAGTTAGACAGTCCTCGATGACGCACTGACTTTCTTGGGTTATCCTGGGTGGCTAACCCTCCGGGGTTAAAAATCCGAACGAAATCTTATCTTATCTTATCTGACCTTAGTGCAATTACAAGTGAGAGTCTTGTGCTATTTTTAATTTGTATTTTTATATTATATTTGTTTATACCTAGTTGTACTTTAGCTCATTCTAGCACAACACAAAGACAACACCAACTTCATTATGTGTATTAGTGACTATACTCTATATGACCAAAATACTCTTAGCTATATACTTGTCCAAACTTCCCACCACACAGATATCAGTACTAAAACTCACACACAACTCAGGATATAAATAACCATAATTTAAACCCAATCAAAACCTATTGGAAAGTAATTGCCTTTATTACACAGCATCACAAGCCAGCACTATCCTAAACAATGCTAAAAGTCTATCAGTACTTAACTACAACATCAGGTCCTTAAGCAAACACTATGATGACCTCCTGGCACACCTTGAATCACTAAAGACACCCTTCTCCTGCATTATTCTTACTGAGACCTGGCTTAAGCAGGACACAATAGATATCTACCCTCTACCAGGATACACAGCAATCCACAACTGCAGACCATACCAAGTTGGGGTGGTATTGCAATCTATTACTCTAACCAATTATCTTGTATTAGCACCACTTGCTTTAGTGATGAATATGGAGAATACATTTTTGCTAATTTTACTGTAAAAAACCTTAAGGCGCCTATAACAATCGGTGCCATTTACAGGATACCCCACACAAACATCCCAAATTTCAGTGAGAAATTAAAGTCACTAATAACAAAGAGACAAATGAATAAGCACCACCTTCTCTTAGCTGGAGACTTCAACATCAACTTTGGCTTACTAGATGATCAGCCTGTAACTGATTTCATCAACAATATGAACAACACACTTTTCATACCAACAATAACTAAACCAACCAGGCTCACTGAGACAAGTGCAACCATAATAGACCACATATGGACCAATATACTATCCCCCCTTAAATCAGGGATAATCACAGATAGCACTACAGACCACTCCCCTACCTTCCTCTTGACAAACATTAGTAAACCACCACTTGAATACAACAAAGTTTCATTTAGACTATGACGAGGCCTCAATAAGGAAGTTCATGCTGACCTAGAGACTGTTGACTGGCCTACAGAATTCTCCAAGGCCAATGGTATTGATGACTGGACAGACATTTTTCTTAACAAAATTACTTAGACTATACAACAAACATTGTCCTATAAAACGAAACAGATCACAACAAACTGCTTGGTTGCCCATGGCTAAACCAGCACCATTCTGAAATCCATTGATAATTAACACCAATATGAAAAGCAATAAAGACAGGGCTTAAAAACACAAAGATATTCATAAACACCATTCTTCAGTTCTCACCAAAGTAATAAAGAAAGCCAAACAATATACTACTCCAGTAGATTCACTGACACAAGAGGAGATATAAAAAGACCTGGAAAACACTCTCTCAGATTCTAGGGACCCACAAACTGAAAAAAAAACAAGAATATTGCCTAACTAAACCTAATGAAACACCACTGCATCCCATTGACACAGCTAACAAGATAAACGACTTCTTCTCAAACCATAGGATCTAATCTCGCCAATAAAATCCCACGTCCAATGCCCCTGCCGGGACTACCTAGATGGGAATTTTCCCAAATTCCTTCTATCTTGCACCAACTGAGCATACGGAAGTCACCGAGATTATAAAGTCACTTAAAAATAACTCAGGGAATCTGTCTCATGTCCACCATTATTGTACAAGTGAGCGGCCCATGTCCTTTCGCATGCTATCTCATTGCTTTTTAACAAGTCACTAGAAACTAGCACCTTCCCGAAACTACTCAAGACGGCAAGGGTTACACCAATACATAAAGGTGGTGACCCTACAGATTTAAACAACTATAGGCCAATATCAAACTTACCATTGCTATCCAAAATCTTTGAGAAACTCGTGCACAGGAGACTATATTCATTTTATAACGACACAAAACATACTCAACCCCTGCCAATTTGGATTCAGGAAAAATAAAAGCACTAACGATGCAATCATAAAAATACTTTACACAGCATTGGAAAAATAAGGAATATCCACTAGGAATTTTTATTGACCTAAGAAAAGTTTTTGACACAGTAGACCACGGTATCCTACTCCACAAACTTGACCATTATGGTATACGAGGCCATGCGCTTGCAATTCAAATCTTACCTTACTAATAGGTATCAGTATGTCACATTAAAGACACAGCATCAACAACACAGCACTTGATACTGGAGTTCCGCAGGGAAGTGTCCTTGGTCCCCTGCTCTTCCTCATATACATCAGTGATCTTCCAAACGTATCTCAACACCTGAAACCCATTCTCTTTGCTGACGACATGACTTATGTCATCTCTCACCCTAATCTTGCCACCCTCAACACCTTTGTTAATGAGGAGCTGATCAAAATATCAACTTGGATGACAGCCAATAAACTTACGCTTAACACTGACAAAACCTACTACATTATGTTTGGTAGCAGAGCAGGAGTTGCGCAAATTAACATTAACATCGACAACACTCTAATTGCCAGACATAATGAGGGCAAATTCCTAGGCCTATACCTCGACAACAACCTGAATTTCAGCACCCTTATCCAACACATAACTAAAAAAGTATCCAAAACGGTTGGGATCCTCTCCAAGATACGATACTACGTGCCACAAACTGCCCTTCTCACACTATACCATTCACTTATATATCCATGCCTCACCTATGCTGTCTGTGCTTGGGGTTCAACTGCAGCAACACACCAAAACCCAATAATAACCAACAAAAACCCGCAGTAAGAATAATCACTAAATCCCCCCCGGCAACACACCCCACCACTTATAGATCTAAATTTTACTCCCGTTCAGTACACCACACTTACTACTGTGCAATCTACATCTACAGGACCAAAAACCCCTATTAACCTTGACCTAAAATGCTTTCTTGATGTTGGAAGAAACCCACGGCATAACACCAAACCAAACATCTCTATGACTTTCCCCGTGCCCGACTAAACCTTTAAAAAAATTTCAATGATGCAAAGGCCCTAAAATCTGGAAACCCAAACCTGAAAACCTAAACGCAGACACTTTCATCCCCTTTAAAAAACTACCAAAAAAAAAATTTTATCCCCTTAACCCTGCACAAATTACAGAATACCCCGGTGATTCACATTTACCTCACCCCCATTTGACCTAAACAGAAATATCAATCCAATTTTAAAATAATGAATCTTAACTATCTAAGTTTGTGATACTCCAATACGGGAAACTATGTATTGTGCCAAAGCAAAAGCTTTCCATTGCTAAACTCAAAACTAGTATTTAGTCACTTAGCCATAAACCAACTTACCTCATAATTTGAATATTTTAAAATTTTAAAGATCTAATCAAATTGCCCGAAATGCCCACCATGCTAGGTGTTTTTAGTGGTACACTCTGAATTTTATTTTACTACAATAAACCACCAATAACCCAAAATTTTGTAAACTCACATTGTTCCTTAAGAGAAAAAACTTTTTAATTTGAATTTTAATTTAATTTTACGTATCAATTAAAAGACAACATGACACAATGTAACTTTTCACAAACCAGATGTACACTTTGTTTTTTTTTACAAAAATTACATTTGCCTGGTTTGTTTACATAACTCTGGCCTGTCCCCCCTCTGTCTCATTCTTCTCCATTTATTCGTTTTATCTTGTTTACTCACCCCTGACCCCAAAATTTAAAACTACAAATTTTTAAGGTAAGTAATAGTGAACTATATATGCATTTTTTTGCTCTGGGGCTTAAATATCTAGAAAGTACGTGGGGGGGTGGGTTGGCCTGGCTGGGTACCATACAACCGCACTTTATTTCTTACAATAAATCTACTCATCTCACCCCTAGATAAGACCAAACTTTTCTTTTTTCTTTAAAAACCGGCCGATCCCCACCGAGGCGGGGTGGCCCAAAAAGGGAAAAAAGAAAATTTCTCCTTCAATTTTGTAATATATACAGGGGAAAGGTTACTAGCCCCTTGCCCCAGCATTTTAGTCGCCCTTACAACACGCAGGGTTTTTTTTGGAGGAAAAATTCGTTCCCCTTCCCCTGGAGGTAAAGGAAAAAAACAAGAAAAAGAACAAAAAAGAAAATAGAAGAAAAAAACCGATGGGGGGTGTATATACATGTTTTTACATGTTGTGTATGTGACCTAAGTGTAAGTAGAAGTAGCAAGATGTACCTGAAATCTTGCATGTTATGAGACAGAAAAAAGGACACCAGCAATCCTACAATCATGTAAAACAATTACAGGCTTCCATTTTACACTCCCTTGGCAGGACTGTAGTACCTCCCTGGGTGGTTGGTGTCTACCAACCTACTACCTAGGAAGACTACAAATATTTAAGGAAGTAATGAGTGAACTGTATATGCATTTTATCGCTCTGGGATGCTTAAATGTAATAGAATATTATGTGTAGGTGGGGTGGCCTGGTATGGTAGCCCGGCTGACTACCACACATACCACACTTAATTTCTTACAATAAATACTACTTGTCTCACCCTAGATTAAGACTACAAATATTTTAAGGTAAGTAATGAGTGCACTATATGTGTATTTTACTTTTGTATTGTTTTTTGATGCCTGGTTCTATTGCTAACTTAATGTATGTTAGTGTAAACTTGTTATCTAGTATTTGTATGTATTTATAAGGGGAAAAAAAGGGTGTTCCACTTTACAGCGATTTCCGCTTTACGGCGGTAGCCTGGAACCTAACCTGCCATATAAGTGGGGCCCTACTGTATTATCATTATTATTAGTACTTACGTATTATTATAATTATTATTATTATTATTAATTTAGTGACCTGGAGCACAGATCCAATTCCCAAGATCAAGAGCCCCTCACCACGTACGTACTACTACTAATAATAATAATAATGATAATTATTATTAAAACAATAATAATAAAATATAATAGTAATAATAATAATAATGATAACAGTAAGGAGAAACTTCAAAAGGCTGACAGTAGTTGGCACCACCATCAGCAAAACATTGGTAACCACTACTAGTACACTTTTCCCCTGTCTAGACTTAAGTAATCTATTTGTATTAGATTAAAGTCTGCCCAAAATGCCTCAGCATGATAGTGGCTTTCTTTGCTCCAATCACATTATGATATGTAAACACATATTTTAACCTTTGCAAAGAAATAAATATTTTATTTAATAACTTATTTAAGGAACCTCCCACGAGGGGGAAGTTCGCATCCTGAAATTTTCTTCGTATCCAGAAGCAAAAAATTGACCGAATGACAGTTCGTATCCTGAAAAATTTGCATGGTGGGGGCGTTTGTAAGCGAGCGGTTCCACTGTACATAGATAAGGAAGAACACAAATTCTGTAGGCGAGGTATAAGTAAACAAGAGAGAAGTAGTGTTAGTAGTACAGATGAGGAACTTAATAGCAAATTTGGGAGATTATACCAACAGTTTTTGAAATTCTTATATATGAGCTAATTTTTTTTTTTAACACGTCAGTTGTTTCCCACCAAGGCAGGGTGACCAAAAAGAAAGAAAAAAAACTTTCATCATCGTTCAATGCTTTCACCATCACTCATACATAACACTGTCTCTGCAGAGGCACTCAGATACAACAGCTTAGATGTCCCTCCAAACAGCCAACATCCCAAACCCCTCCTTTAAAGCGCAGGCATTGTATTTCCCATTTCCAGGACTCAAGTTCAGCTAACCGGTTTCCCTGAATCCCTTCACAAGATATTGCCCAAAAAACATTTGTCTCCATTCACCCTAACACGCTCACACCCACTGGAAGTCCAAGCCCCTCGCCCACAAAACCTCCTTTGCCCCCTCCCTCCAACCTTTTGGAAATGGCCCCCTACCTCGCCTTCCTTCCCCTACAGATTTATACGCTCTCCAGGTCATTCTACTTTGCTTCATTCTCTCTAAATGACCAAACCACCTCAACAACCCCTCTTCAGCCCTCTGACTAATACTTTTAGTAACTACACATAATTTCCACGTAACGAATTCTCTGCATGATATTTAAACCACATATTGTCCTTAGACACGGCATATCCACTGCCTCCAGCTTCAGCATTTACAACCCATGCTTCACACCCATATAAGTGTTGGTACCACTATACTCTCGTACATTCCCTTCTTTACCTCCATGGAAAACATTTTTTGTCTCCACAGATACCCCAGTGCACCATTCACCTTTTTTCCTTCAACAATTCTATGGTTAACCTCATCCTTCATAAACCCATCCACTGACAAGTCAACTCCCAAATATCTGAAAACATACACTTCTTCCATACTCCCTCCCTCCAATGTGATATTCAATTTTTATCTAAATTGTTTGATACCCTCATAACCTTACTCTTATGTATGCTCACTTTCAACTTTCTACCTTTACATGCCCTCCCAAACTCGTCCACTAACCTCTGCAACTTTTCCTTAGAATCTCCCAAAAGTACAGTATCATCAGAATAAAGTAACTGTGTCAACTCCCATTTTGTATCTGATTCCCATAATTTAATCCCACCCCTCTCCCAGCACCCTAGCATTAACTTCTTTTACATCCCATCTATAAATGTTTTAAACAACCATGGTGACATTACACATCCCTGTCTATGACCTACTTTTACTTGGAAGTAATCTTCTGTCTCCTACATACCCTGACCTGAGCCTCACTATCCTCATAAAAATATGAGCATTAAATATTTTATATATCATCAATACATGTACCCTGAACTAGAGTCATCTCTGCTGAGGCAGGCAGTGATGTTCCCTGGGAACCACCACTTACCTTACCTGGAATCAGACCACCAGGATAACACTTTCAGAATTAAATGAAGAAGGTTTGGAAATACTGCCTTTTAGACAGGAGCACTAACTGTTCAATCAACTTTTAGCTAAATAATGCCACCTTCAGGTGTCACTTCTGGATAAGGAGGTAACCTCTGGTCATCCTCCATCAGGGGTACTTCCAGATAGCTACACACTGTCTCACCAGACCATAGAGTCACCCGATACGCTCTAAGACGATCCAATTTCCATCAGGGTGGGGTGGCACTACCACCACAGTACCAACAATACGAGTTACATTAGAACAGGGCTTAACAGAGCTAGATTTCACAACTGAAAAATCATTAGGATGTGTTTCCTTACGATACTTGATGTTCATTTTTCATGGGTACCTGAGTGTTAGTAAATTGGTGTAGGTTGCATCCTGGGACAAAATTGCCCCAATTTCCCAAATGCTCTGCATAACAAGGGCTTTCTATATAGTAGTATGTCGTGATGTCAGCTAGGACTGTATACCTTGTATAAGTACTTGTAGAAATAAAGATTATTGTTATAAGGTCAAAAGGAGGAGGGTTGGGGGTGTCAGATTTGATCCAAGGAAAGGAAGAAGGTTCAATTCCCTGGATCAAAAGCCCTTTACCACAGCAACTAACTGCTAAATATTACTCAGAGGGAATTACTTATCTGCAGCATATTGGTTAATACAAAACACTTTATATATGTATATAGTAACAGTATATTTTTAGTTAACAGCTACATTTTTTTACCCACAACAATCTTAGTGTTTCGCTCATAGTTTTTAACCGCACAAAATGTTCTATAAACACTTTCCTTTGCTCCTTTTGCTAAACCTTTTTTTTCAGTTCTGAAATTTACAATGTATTATTTTTAAACCTCTAAAGGGGGTGAATGGTCCTTACCAAAAGGAACCAGACTTATTTTTTTTTCCTTGAATAAAGTTTGATTGCCTCCCCTTTCCCAGGCCGTTGACCCTACAAACTTTTAAATTTTTACTTAAAACGAAGTAAAACAACCAACAATTATTATTACAATCATGGGCGGGGATTTTTGCAAAGGAAACTAGATTTGGGTCATACATCACCTACGAAAAATGAGAAAAATCTGGTTTACCAAAAAGGGGGAGGAAGTCGGGTTAAATTCCTTGGATAAAGAACCCTCACCAGTACATAACTACATGAATTTTAAAATAAAGATTTTTCTTTTTTCCCAAAAACGGCCCACATCCCCCCAAAAATAAAAATAAAAAATATTATTGACACTGAATCTTGATCCTAACTCTCTACGATACTTTTCCACTAGCAAAACAGCAAATATTTTCCCTGTGGTAGGTAAGCAAATCAGAGCTTCACTAAGACAAGCGTACACGGGTGAGGCTTTCATGTAGAAATAAAAGCTGACTATTTGGGCAACTCTTGACAGCAAAATAAAATACTTCAGGGGGATGTTCCAAGAGTCTCTATCACACCACTATTTCACTCTTTAGGCACTAAACACAGTTTTGGGCCAAAACGGGCCCAAAGCGGGACGCTGGTGTAACAAACGAGCAACTTTCCCAAAACGGGAAAAACTTTAGTTCACTGACAAATCCTTTACAAAATTATGTGTGAAAGATGGGAGGGCAGCATTTCCCAGGGGAAATGGAATCAATAATTTTTTTGAGAATCTCTGCTGATTTCGGGGAAACGTGAAGCCTCCAATCTAGCTTGGGTTTCCCCAACTTGGGACATTATCCATGGTGGTGGCATTGGGGCCCGGAAACCCCCCCAAAAGACAAACTGGGATCGAACCCCAAATCGATTTGAAGCAGATTCTTTGGGGGTATCCATGCCCGGCTCAGCAATACAGCCAGAGAGCAAAAAGCAGCAAATCAGGGTGATGAATCGCAGCGTAGCTAATAATTTTTAGTGAGAGCTAAGTAAACCCCACTGGGCCACCCTACAAACCACCACTCCCTCAGAAAAGGGATGAGAAACTTACCATAAATGGTCAAAACTTGGATGATGGATTGCCTTAAATAAAGCCTAAAGCTATCTAAAGTTGGGTTAGGGTGAATGATGTGAGTGCAAATGCAGAGGTGCAGGGGGCTCTAATAAACCCCTACCATTGAAAAAAACTCTAGGTAATTGCTAGTTCGCAATGCTGTAAAATGAAAGGGGTTTTTGGGCCTTTTAATGAACAGCCAGCAAAGGAAGAGACGTAGTACTACATGGGTGAGAGCAGCCGTTTTGAACTGAAATCCAAACGCACATGCGTCGGAGAAACTCTTTTCCTGGCGAGGGTGAACAAGCATGGTAAGGGGTGTGTTAAAAGCAACATCTGCCCCACTTTCCTAGCTCTGCCCCAGAGACCCGCTAAAAAACCCTATTTATTGTCCTGGACTAAAACGAATTTTTCGCGGCATCCTCAGGGAAAGATGATAAAGCAGGTTTCCCCTGTTTCCACCCTGAATCTTCCCTTGAAAACTTCGGCCAAATGTTCTGCAAAGCCTGAACTGAAGAAAGGTGATCATTAAAAAATGAAGAGTAAAGGCAAAGGGTTTTCTAAAGATGCGTACCACGTGCTGCTTCTTACTGCTTGGCATTCGCTACATGACTGAGATAGATGAACAATTTCTGAGGGACTAAATGACATAAAATTTTTTCGGGGGCAGGCGAGGTGTACACGTTCCCTACCCTGCCAAAATTTTGGGGACTGCAACACACCCCGACAAATCCCAAAAATGCTGCAGGGTCCCAATTTTGGGCTATGAACATGGGGAATGCACTACACAAAGTTTTAGTGTGTCCCATCTTTCTTGATGTTAAAAGGCAGCCAGGGGTAGCCACTATAACCACCTTTCCCTTACGTTCATACCAAACCTCGCTTTTTGAAAAGCAGAATTTGCTGTATTTTGATCACACCCTTTTTCCAACTCAGGGTCCAACACCTGAAACCCAGTCTAACAAAAGGGCAAGTAGCTGTACTAGCACCAACTTGAACCTCCTCATCGTGTTTTACTGAGACACCAGTCAACAAAAAGTTGTGACAGAGCACCAACTACAGGGGCCATCTTTCCATCTTTTATGGCACATCCCACAACATGACAGATCTCTTTTTTTAAATTATTTGGCTGTGTGGCAGCCAAGTGAAGCAAAACCACTTGAGTAGAAGATATGTCAATTTTTGCCTGTGGTTCCTTTTTCTTTCTTCTTTACACTGAATTTCTTCGATGTTGAAAGACTGAAGAACACGTGTTAAGGAGATACCCTTTCAGGTGCCATCCCAAGATAATGGCAACTAGCTGGCAAGTGAGACTATACAATTTTTCACATCCCTTCTTGTTTTTGCAAGTTCTTAAAACAATCGGAACAGTTTAACTGAGTGGATATAGTGGGGGTTTGTGTAGCCCAGCCACAAAATTTGAAGCATGTTGCTGAAAAAGACATTTCTCATTTAAATTCTTTAGTTTCATATTGTACAGTGTTTAACTTCTGGCAAACTTAACCCCCTTTTACTGTCGCGATCCCTGCTCACAAACTTGCTCTGTGTCGAAGAATTTAAAAAAAAAAATTTTTTTTTTATGAAGTGCTATAAACCCTTTTCCTGATGGTAATGACACCAAAAGTATAAAAATTTGATGAAAAACTTATGGAATTAGCTTTCCCCGAATTAGTAGTCTTGGCAATATTTCACATTAGTGATTTTGCTCACTGAGTCCTGTTTTTGGCCAATTCCATTGTTCCAGATGACCAAACTCATAGCTTTTCACCCAAACTCCTTTTGTTCTATCGACTGATTACAAGAAACCACCCATTTAAACCCATTTCAATTACCTAATAAAGTGATCAGAAATTCGTAATGTGGCCAATTTCTTACACAATTCAAAGAAGGCCAATTTCAAAATAGGGTCCAGAATTAACAATACAAACATTCCTAGCACTAAAATAACATTTTCTCTGTTCATTAAATCACAAACTCCAGGCCCCTCTTATATTACTCTTGCTTTCCATTTGAATTTTTATTCACACAAAACATTTACTGTTATGCAGACTACCGCATTATTTGTAAAATGGTATAAATAATATCAGCATATTTGTGAAAGCATATTATACCCACCAGTTATGTGTAAATTTGGGCGCATGATGTTTAAACTGTTTACTCTTTAACATTGGCAAAAATCAAACATTTCCACTAATTTGACTCAATTTTGAGGTATTTTTAGTCTATAAACAATTCAACATCATCTATTTTTCTGTAATAACTTCCCATTCTATCAAAGAGCCCAAAAAAACGAGAATACAAACATAAATCCCATACGAAAATAAACCCCAAAAAGTCGCTGTTTTTAAATGAAAAAATGGTTGTATTTTTTTTTTCTCATGCACTGTGTCTGCGGGATTTTTTATACTGCGCACACTGCCCACTAGACCATTCCCATATGCGGGCCTACCCTTTCCCCCCAAAATTTTTGAAGCCGCTAAAATTTTGGCATACACTATTAGGGGGACCGACACTGGCTTGCAACCGAAAATTTTTCGGAACCGACAGTAAAAGGCTTAACTAATAAAATATCAAGCCCCTAAAAAAATAAAAAATTTTACTAATTTTTTTAAAAAAGATGATTAAAAAAATTAAAATTTTTAAGGGAAAACTTAAATAATGTAAACTCACTAAAGTACTCCCAAAAGATGCATTTAGCATTGAGGCTACGAGAACTCATTTTTAAGGCCCTGGGTCATTCTACTAATCTCCCTGCAAATGCGCTGCAACACTCGCATCTATCTGCACCTAAAAAATTTCCAAAATTAAAATCAAAAAGAATATACGATAGGACCCTGTAATTTTTTCAATTTTCCCTGCATATTATTTACAGCAAAAACCCCTAATGCTTCACTTAATAAAAAAATTAAAAAATTTTATTTCTTTGCAAAGGTTCAATGTGTGTTTACATTTCAAAATTTTGATTGGTAAAAGAAAGTCACTATCATGCCGAGGCATTTCGGCGACTTAACCTAAACCTTACAGACTACTTAAGTCTAACGGGTGAAGAGTGGTAGAATGCAAGTATTCATATTTACTCGATTAGAAATACGAGGAGACAATAGGAAACATAAAAAGGGACTGTCCGTGTAAGGAAAAAACTGAACCCTTTCTTTTAACACTACTAAACTTTTTGGAAAAATAATTTTTATAATTATCAAAACAACTTGCCTCCCAAAGGATTCAAACCCATGTTGTACGGCCGCCTCAGGTAAGCGAAAACCCACATGACATTTTAAACCACAGGACCCCCCAAACCCCTACAAAAGGGCGCAGCCACCACAGCTAGCGTTGGGCCACCACCAAAGGGCAAGGGAGGTGGGGACCTCAAACTAATTTCTTTCCCCTTTTTGGTGTACAGCCTCACAACGTATTTATTTTAACAGTGGACCCCCCCTAGCGACTTTAAAATCCATGCAAGAGGGCTCATTGTTATGCGAAATGATCGGTATGCAATGAATTTTCCCCAAAAGAAATAAGGAAATAAAATAACCCGTGCAAGACACCAAAAAAGTATAAAAAAAAAAATTTACCACATGAAATGAAATTTTAATACACACAAACTAAAAAGGCATCACAATTACATGACATTTCTTTTTTTGAAGATCTGGTGATGATTTGAGGGGATGGGAGGAGGGGAGAGGAGTGTTAGTGTTTAAAAGGGGGGAATCCCCCCATTAACCCTTTGACTGTTTCCGACGAAAAAATCGTCTTACGAGAAGTTTTGCGTATTTACCACAAATCAGCGTTTCAATCGAGCCCAAACCCTGATAGGCCTACACGGGAAAAAAGGGGTCTCAGTGGTCGGTGTGCCCCCTGTGAAAAAAATCGGGGACCTAGGGTGCATGTGGGAACCCCATGTTTGCACCATTTTCACCTGCCCCCGGGTAAAATTTCCTCACTCCCGGCGGTTTGGGGGTCTTTTTTCCAAGTGATAGCTCTAACAGCGATGAAAAGTTCAGTGACATAAATTCAAGGGGTTTTCAAGGAGTTTACCGAAAAAATGCCCGGATAACGAAAAAATGAAAAACCCAGAGACCCACAACCTTCGACCTTGGTGCTGTCCGGGCTTGTTCACGTTCACTTCCCTGTACCAGGCGAAAGAGGAAACTTTTTTTGGTCGTGTCACACCCGATGATACGGGATAGTGATAGTGATTTCAAAGTCATTGAAAGCATTTCGTGAAGTGAGAGTGAATTTTCCCCAGTAAAGCGCCAGTAGTACGACGTAGCAGCGGTCTGGAGTGTTTTTTGTTTTCCAAAGGGGAAGGGGAAACTCGGAGCACATCCCGTGGCCCCAAAACCACGACCTGATAGGAAGATGACATATTTAACGATGGGTATGAATGGTGACATGAGGAGGGGGCGTGGGGGTGAAGGAGGGGGGCCCCCCATGTGGCACCCTCACCGGGCCACCTATACCCCGGCTGACTCAGCAGAACAACCACCTCACCTCCCCACAGCCAAACCCCACCCCCACAAACCTGCACAGCCAAACCACGCCACAACCACGGGACAATATCCAACCCCCCCCAGCAGACCGATCTGGGGGTTGGCAGGACGGGGACGATTTGTTCCAGTCCCCATGACTTTGAGAAAAACCAAAATGGAATAAACCACTGCCACTTTTGGGGAAAAATGCCCGTGAAATGGACTGCTTTTTAGTTTTTCTTTATGAACCCGATGGACATCATTGTCAGGAAACCAACACATCGTGAATACACCATGGCAAAAACAATTCTCCACCAAAAACACGGGTACAAAATGGAAGGAGACAACTGTGGCAGAGATGTACCTTTTTTTGCCACAATAATCTTTGCCCCATGTGTATAAGCACATGTCACCACATATGGACAACAGATCGCCTATTTCAACTCCAGGTTTTGTGACAATAGGGGTCAATCGTTTCCTGATACTGAGGATGTTACACTTTTTAGACAAAACCAGGCCCTGACAGACGGGCAGGTTAATAAATAGAAAAGTTTTAGTAACTGAAACAAAAGTGCTGATGTATTTTTTTTACCCTTCAGGAAGCTGTTATTGAGAGTCCTTGTTTTAATTTAAAGGGAAAACCTCTTCAAAAATATATACCAAACAAGAGGAAACGCTTTTGGTAAAAGCTTTTGTACTGTGGATTGCAGAAGTGGTCTTGTTTTTTAAAATTATTGTGTACACTGGCATAATATTTGAGGAAACCGAAGTTATTGGGATCTCTGGTGATGTGGTTCGAACAAGAGGGAAACCCTATCTGGGAAGGGGGTATTTTATTTACTGATAACGGACACAAGCCCCTTATCAGTGATTTCTTGCGAGTGAACTTGACGACGTTGTGGCACAGGCGTGGTAATCGCAAACAAATTTCCAAGGGCGAGCTGGCACTGCAGAGGGGAGGTGCAAACCTTTGCTGCCAAAGAAACCCTGGGATTCGGTGGCATGACAAACGTGATGCACATTGTTTACACAGTCACACAAACGAAATGGACCCCCCTGGGAGGGACAACAGAAGACCAATGAAACCCCTTTTAAAGCCTCAGCTGTCCCGGGCTACAACCAATAGCTTAGTGGGGGGGAAAAAATGACATGCAGATTGGGTTTCAGACTGTGTACGCAAAAGTTTTAAAGTGGGAATCAAAATTTTTTTTCCCCTTTGTTGATATCTCTATGCTAAATGCTTTAAATATACAAGTTGAAGACCAACAAAACACCAAAATATGGTGAATTTTCCCTGTCAGAATAGAAAAATTTGCAAGTCAAAGAGAAAATTGCAAAGAACAAACTTTTCCGGAGCCTGGTGATACTCCCATCAATGCTCTTACAGTGGCCCCCCAACGAACCCCAAATGGAATTTGTTGTAAGTAAGTCTTTACTAGTTTGGGGTCAAATGGAAAATCAACTTCCAATACAGGAAAAATCCTCGGGACTCCCTGAAATACTTTGGAGGTGAAAAATATCGTAACGGGTCCACTTACTGCCAAGAAAATCTCAGAAGAGGTTTAGTATGTTGCATACCACAAAACGCCCAAACCACGCAGAAGACACTCGTTTTATGTTGAGGAGTGTGAAGTGCCCCTCTGCATATACCCATTTTTTCAAAGAGTTCCACAAGCTGCAGCAGTTCTAGGAACGTGGTTAGTGACTGTACATATGTATATATATTATGGAACAATTAGTAATAAACTTTGGTTTTGTATTGTTTGTTTGTGTAAACAAAGTGTATACACAAACTAATAGTGATAAAGTTTGTTCTGTTATTGTGTTGTAAATAATGAGTGTATATTTGAACAATGCACCTTACATTGGTCTCACAGGCCACATAAGTTACCTGGAAAAGAAAAATATTGAAAAATGCAAGAAACCTTTGAATTAGAGTAAATAAAAGAATACCGGGTGGGCGGCAGTCGCCGCTGTTGCCGTACGCACGTCAATTTCTGCAAACTTTGCGGCTCTATATCTCGGTAAGTACTGATGGCAAAAATTTTTTTTTAGGCTTAACCCTTTCAGGGTCCGTCCCGTAGATCTACGGCTTTACGGTGAGTGTCCAAACCGTAGATCTACGCCATGAGCTCAGCTCACTCTGAATAAACTGTGAGTGGTACATTTGGGCCTAGATATGAGAGAATAACTCTATGTGGTTGTGTGCACCACATAAAACAGATCCTGCAGCACACTGTGTATAATGAGAGAAAAAAATGAAATCATGATTTTTCGATTAAAACAGCAACTTTGCAGTGTTTTTTCGTATGTTTTTTATAGTTGTATTTGCGATTTCTTGGTCTCATTTGATAGAATGGAAGACATATTACAGAAATAGAGATGATTTTGATTGGTTTTAGCACTGGAAATGGCTTGAAACTGAGCTCAAAGTAGCGGAAATGTTAAATTTTTGCCGATATTCAAGAGTAAACAAACGACCTCACACGTCTAATACACATCAGCTGGTGGGTCTAATATACATTCACAAATATGGTGATGATATTTATACAATTATTACAGTATTGAATAACAGTAAATCTTCTATTTTTTGGTGTGAATAAAAATTCATTATGTGAATAAAAAATCAAAATGGAATTTATTGTAAAGCCTCAAAACATAACTAATGAACAGAAGAAATGTTAGTTTAGTGCCAGGAATGCCTACATTGTTTATTCTGGACCCTATTTTGAATTGGATATTTGAATTTGTGTTAAATTGGCCAAATTAACAATTTCCGATCACTTTATTTTGTAGTTGAAACAGTTGACTTGGCGATTTCTTGTGCTCAATCGATAGAATAGAAGTAATACTAGTGAAATAGCTAAGAATTTGGTTGATTGGAATAATGTAATTGGCCTAAAATGGGAGTCAAAGTCGGCAAAATCGCCGATTCGTAAATATCGCTGACACATCAAAATTCGCGAGAGCATAATTTCGTCAATTTTCCACCAAATTTCGTACTTTTTGTTTTATTACCTTCACAAAAAGATTCTCTACGATTTCATAAGAAAAAAATAACAAATTTTTTTTTTGAAAATTCTTGGACACTGGTGCGTGACTCCAGATTTGGGCCTTGGACCCTGAAAGGGTTAAAACACTAGTAAAAATATTCCTAACATTTTCATAAGAAAAAATAATTTTTTTTTTTTTCGAATATTTGGCGACATAGAATGACAGTTTCAGAGAGGGCCCTGAAACAGACTTGAGGTGTCGAGTCCTTTTCTGGGGTTACTTCCCTTCTTCTTTTAATGCCACTAGGACCAGTTTTAGAGTCACTGGACTTCTTTCACACAACATATCTGTCCATAGTGGCCTGTACCTCTCGTTCCTTTATGACTTCCCTAAAGTGTTTCACAACATTGTCAGTGTAATAATCACCAGCACAGCTTGCAATAGCTGTGTGAGGGTGATTTTCATCCATGAAGGTTTGCACTTCAAGCCACTTTGCACAGATTTCCTTAATCTTTGTAGTAGGCAATTTCTTCAATTTCTCTCTCCCCTCCTTCGAACCAGTTTCCTCAGGTCTGGCCTCTTGCTGTTGAAGTTGATCTATCAGCTCATCAGTGGTTAGTTCTTCATTGTCCTCCTCCACCAACTCTTCCACATCATCCCCACTAACCTCCAACCCCAAGGACTTTCCCAATGCCACAATGGATTCCTCAACTGGCATAATCCTCTCAGGGTTAGCCTCAAACCCTTCAAAATCCTTTTGTCTACACATTCTGGCCACAGTTTCTTCCAAGCAGAGTTCAAGGTCTTCTCAGTCACTCCTCCCAAGCCTTACCTATAAGGTTTACACAATTGAGGATATTAAAGTGCTCTCTCCAAAACTCTCTTAGAGTCAGTTGAGTTTCTGAGGTCACTACAAAGCAC
This sequence comes from Cherax quadricarinatus, assembly GCF_026875155.1. Classification (NCBI taxonomy): domain Eukaryota; kingdom Metazoa; phylum Arthropoda; class Malacostraca; order Decapoda; family Parastacidae; genus Cherax; species Cherax quadricarinatus. Next base: position 1,383,631 of record NC_069404.1, on the reverse strand, counting down.
CTTTCAAACCAGAGCTTTTGTGTACAGTTTTTTGAAGTTTGCAATAACCTGCTGGTCCATGGGCTACAGGAGAGGAGTGGTATTAGGAGGCAAAAACTTCACCTTAATGAATTTCATTGTCCCCATAAAGTCGCTCTGCCACGTCTGTAGGATGACCAGGGGCATTGTCTAACACCAGGAGGCACTTAAGTTCTAATTTCTTTTCAGTTAGGTAATCTTTCACATTGGGGGCATATGCATGGTGTAACCATCATAGAAAAAGTCCCTAGTGACCCATGCCTTACTGTTTGCCCTCCACAGCACACACAAATTCTCCTTGAGGACATTTTTTGCCTGAACGGTCTGGGAGTTTCAGAGTGATACACTAATAAAGGCTTCACTTTGCATCAACCAGTAGCATTGGAACACATCAACAAAGTAAGCCTGTCTTTCATAGGCTTATGTCCTGGGAGTGCCTTTTCCTCCTCAGTAATGTAGGTCCTGCTTGGCATTTTCTTCCAAACAGGCCTGTTTCATCACAATTAAACACTTGTTCAGGTTTCAGTCCTTCACTGTCTATGTACTCTTGAATTCCTACACATATTTTTCAGCTGCTTTGTGGTCCGAACTGGCAGCCTCACCATGCCTTATCACACTATGTATGCCACTACGCTTCTTAAATCTCTCAAACCAACCTTTGCTGGCCTTAAATTCACTCACATCATCACTAGTTGCAGGCATTTTTTTAATTAAATCCTCATGCAACTTCCTAGCCTTTTCGCTTATGATCGCTTGAGAGACGCTATCTCCTGCTAGCTGTTTTTCATTTATCCACACCAATAAGAGTCTCTCAACATCTTCCATCACTTGCGATCTCTGTTTCGAAAACACAGTTAAACCTTTGGCAAGAACAGCTTCCTTGATTGCCTTTCTGTTGCCCACAATAGTAGCGATGGTTGATTTGGGTTTCTTGTACAATCTGGCCAGGTCGGCGACACGCACTCCACTTTCATACTTATCAATGATCTCTTTCTTCATCTCTATAGTAATTCTCACCCTTATTCCTGTAGGGTTGGCACTAGAAGCTTTCTTGGGGCCCATGGTCACTTATTTTCCAGATAAAATCACCAAAAACACTGTAATAATACGAAATGTTCCGATTGTATGCTTGGATGTTACCGCGGAGGCTGGCTGGTAAACAATGCCACCGGCTGCACATGTGAGGCTGGCTAAGGGCGCACATTGGACACGTCTCGGACGAAGAGCGGTGAGCGGGTTTTTGAGCGGTATGCGAGGCAAAATTTTTGCGATAAAAGCGAGCGGTATGCGGATTGAACATTATGTGATGCGTACGGTATGCGGGGGTCCACTGTATTGTAACCACGAATGAGTGGTATTGATCAATAACAACACTGCGCTAGCCAAGGATTCGAACAATAATATATAAATACTGCTCGTGAGGCTAGTACACTAAACGAGGATGAGAATGAAATTAGCTTAGAATGCTCCCACACCTCTGTATGCCCTCGGATGGCGGCCCAACAGCCAGCTGTGTGCTGGCTGTGCCATTCTTGTAGGGTTGGGTGGTCCTGTGGTTTAAAGCATCATGTGGTTCTCGCTAACCATGAGGCAGGCCAGTACAACATGGGTTCGAATCCTTGGCTAGCGCAGTGTTGTTATTGATCAATACCACTCGTTCGTGGTTACAATAATAAATTATTATTATTATAAATATTATCATAACATATTCTCTGAAAAATTAACATAAGACTATGTACAGTAGGGCCCCCACTTACAGGGCAGGTTAGGCTCCAGGCTACCGCCGTAAAGCAGAAATCGCCGTAAAGTGGAACACCCTTTTTCTTCCATTTATGAATGCATATAAATACTATATAACAAGTTTACACAAACATATATAAGTTAGCAACAGAAATAGGCATTAAAAACAATAAAAAAGTAAAATACACATATAGTACACTCATTACTTACCTTAAAATATTTGTAGTCTTAATCTAGGGTGAGATGAGTAGTATTTATTGTAAGAAATCAAGTGTGGTATGTATGTAGCCAGCCAGGCTACCATACCAGGCCAACCCACCCACACATAATACATGTACATGTATTCTATAACATTTAAAGTGTCCCAGAGCGATAAAATGCACATACAGTTCACTCATTACTTTTTTTTTTTTTTCAACAAGTCGGCCGTCTCCCACCGAGGCAGGGTGACCCAAAAAAGAAAGAAAATCCCCAAAAAGAAAATACTATCATCATCATTCAACACTTTCACCACACTCACACATTATCACTGTTTTTGCAGAGGTGCTCAGAATACAACTCATTACTTACCTTAAAATATTTGTAGTCCTAATGTAGGGTCAGAGGTGAGTAAACAAGATAAAACAAATAAACGAGAGAGAAAATGAGTACATGAGAGAGGGCAGGTGCGGAGGCATGTAAATAAACCAGGCGTACACAAGTTTTGTAAACAAACCAGGCGTACACATCTGTGTACTAGTTACATAGTGTACAAGTTGTCTCCATGTTGATACAGTAGAATAAATAAAGAGCAACACTCCCATTCTTGTATAACACCATTATTAGAAGTAATTACGTTCTGAGTGAAGGCATACGAAAGGAATAATTTTCCACAGTTACCCCCCAGTTATAGTATACACATTTTCTCTGATGTTGGACTAGAGAAAACGTTATTCTTGTTATCATTCATACAAATCGTCTCTCTACCACATCTCATATTTTTGTGAGTTTATATTACTGTGAGATGTATTTATCAAGTTTATATGTTATGTGTCATGTTTATTATATAATTTTGAAAAAATATCATACATGGATTAATGAAAATGTATATTAACGTAATACATGACATTTAATGAGACTCGGTGATTATTATTGAGTATTATTATTACCATTACTAATACGGCATCTCAAGACATAAGACACTCTTACTTATTTTAATGTGCACCTGCATACCAGCACAGTAAGTATATTTAGGCACAGGTATACATAAACATAATTATCAGAGTATACATAAAATATGAAATAATTATTAAAAACATATGAAATTTTGGAAAGTTTCCAGACATAATGGAGAGACGCCGTGCCACGGAGCTCACGGAGAATGTAAAGAAACTGGGCGGGGTGCGCTGACCATATTACAAAGTCAGGTGGGGGGAGCCACATAGTGAGTTTTGGTCATAATTTGAAATGTCCATATTAGCGAACGCCGTAAAGCAAAACACCGTAGAGTGAAACGCCGTAAAGCAGGACCCTACTGTACAGAAGTGAAGACAAATGGCTTTTGAGACTTAACAAGCTGTTGGAGTGTTTATCTGGAGTTTACCTGGAGAAGGTTTCAGGGGTCAATGCCCCCACGGCTCAGTCTGAGACCAGGCCTCATAGTGGATCAGGGACTGATCAACCAGGCTGTTACTGCTGGCCACACGCAAGCTGACATATGAACCACAGCCCGGTTGGTCAGATACTGACTTTAGGTGTCTGTCCAGTGCCTTCTTAACCCCTTTAGGGCCCGTCCGTGATCTAGGGCTTTACGTTCAGGGTCCAAACCAAGATCTACCCAAAATTCTAGCCCCGTAAAATTTAGCACGAAAAGGGCGGGTGGGCTGCATCTAAGAGAATGGGTTCTGGGGGGTCATGTGCACACCATGAAAAAATCTGGACGCCCACAGCATTGTAAAAACCCCGGCAAATGGCCGGGGTGGTTAACGCTCTCGCTTCACAGGGTGGGCCGGGGTTCGACCCCAGCCAAGTAAAACATTGGACTTTTTCTTCCACTGTTTCTATGTTCCCCATCAGTAAAAGGGGCCCCCTGGTTTTTGCGCGGGTTTGGGGGTCGCATCCTGGAACTGACCTAAGGGGGCCGGGTCACGCCCGGGGCCGCGGGGGCGTTGACCCCCGGAACTCCTCCAGATATACTCCAGTATAGTGCCTGGGGGCAAGGAAGCTCTCATCCTCATCACTCTCCCTGCCAATTCTGACTCTCCTCTTCACAACTTACAGTTCTAAAAATAAAGGAAGTGGAGCTGAAAACGATTCTTGGGTTTTGAACCATAGGACCATTTTGCCATATGGTACAAGTACCATAGGGACAATGTCCTGTCATACAATGGTATCATGGGACAATGGACCATATGTACAATGTACTATAGTACATTGTACATATGGTAATTAACCCTATGGTACAGGGTACAGGGACCCTAATGGAAATAAGTCTGTCCGACTTTTTTGGGGGTTTCCCTGGTTCCCAAGCATATGTGCTAAATATGAATTCTATGTAATTTTTTTGTGTATAACTAAAAAAACTTATTATGATGCCACACACTTGAGTAAATTTTTCAGGTATACGAAATACAATTTCAAGATTATCAAAACATAGCAGCTACGTAAAAAATCCTAGGAAAACCCCAAAAAAATCGGTGATTATTTCCATAGTTATCCCCGTATCTGTACCAAGGTGTCCCTGTACTGAATGGTACCCTGACAATGGACCCCTGTGCCAATGGGACCCTGTCCATTTTTTTACCCTGTACCATTGGTACCCTGTGCCATATGGGTCCTGTACCCTATGGTACCCCCAACCTATGTTATCCTTACTGATGGTACCCATACCATTAGTAAAAATGTACCCAATGGCCCTGTAACAAATGAAACCGTGTTCCAAGGTCCCAAAAGGTGTTGGTTTGGGATAGACACCAGCCAAGACTGAGTGGTGGCGACACAACTACTACTGACTCCGCATTTCCGAGCAAAGTGCTTTGCATCCACCTCAAGAACACTAAGTTCCCGTACACTTGTAAATAATAAAAAATTACAATATACAACATATTTTTCTATTTTTGTTGTAAACAAATTTTCAAAAAATAATAATGAAAATTTTGTGTGTTTATTGTGCTGAAAACAACAGAAACCATATATCATGGTACAAAGAAACCCTATGGATCATTTTTACTGTGGTAAAAAAAAGAACCATATGGTATATTTACTGTTGGCAATGAACCATAGGTATCATTTACTGTATGGTACAATGTACCATATGGGACCACTGCATCAATGGTACCTATGGTAATTACACTATATGGTCCAAAGGACCCCTTTCCATTGGGACCATTGTATCTATGGTACCTTGACCAAAAGGGCCATTTTTTACCATAGGGGACCATTGTACTAAAGGTGCCATTTTACCATATGGGCCTTGTATCATATGGGACCATTGTATCATATGGTGCCATTGTCCCCTATGGTACAATTGCACCCTATGGGACCATTTTACCATATGGGACTAATGGTACCATTGTATCTGTGCATTGTGCCATATTTTACCTAGGTACCATTTTTATCTTGGGCCAATGTCCTATGGGCCATTCACCCTAGGGCCCATTTTTCCAATGGTACTAATGTACCCCTTTGAAATTCAACACAATAACCACACTAATATTTTCATCTTTTTTTTAAAAAAAACTTGAAAACAATTTTTTAAGAATTTAAAATGAAAACAAATTAGTGCAGTTATTGCGTGGAATACAAATGAGTGTACATTTACAATATACTTTATACGGTCTCCGGGCCCAAAAATGTTATTAGAAAAAAAAGAAAAAAAATAGAATAGAAAAAAAAAAAAAGTACAAAAAATGTAAAAAAAAAAAGGGGGATTTTGGGGGAATACTGATGTTGCCCCCCCGGGTCCTTTTTTTTGTCAATTTCCCGCTGCTGTACCCCGGTAAGTACTGAAAAAAAAAAATTTTTTTTTTTGTCTTATTATCTTCCAAAAAATATACTCTTAATTCTGTAAGAAAAAAATTTTTTTTTTTTTTTTTAAAATTTTCTTGACACGGAGCCCACTTTCAGATTTTGGCCTTTGGCCCCGAAGGGGTTAAGACAGCGGGGCCTATTGAATCCCCCTTTGAGCGGGAGGGAATTGAACATTTGGGCCCTGGACCCATTGTGTTGTCCCCTCATGTACCGTAGCACCCCTGCTTTTCATCAAGGGAATGTTGCATCTCTTGCCAGTCTTTTCTTTTATAGGGAGGATTTTCATGTGCAGGTTTGGTACCAAACCCTCCAGGGCCTCCCCAAATGTAATTATCATGTACAGTGGACCCCCCCCTAACGTCACTCCCAAAATCGCCAATTATGTATGTATTTTGTAAGTGCTTTTGTAGTGTATTTTTGGGGGGCCGAAACGGACTAATTAATTTACAATATTCCTTAAGGAAAAAATTTGGTCTATAACGGCGCCCAAACAGATTCGGGGTTGAAATAATACGTTTGGCGGGGGGGCCACTGTTCTCTATTTCTTTCGTTCCAGGGAATACAGTCAAGGACCTTCACCGTTTCCCAGTAATTTTTGGGGCCTTTTTGTACTTTTGGGGGGCTGTGAAAGTTCTTTGTAAACCCCCATCCAATGTCGCCAGCCTTAAGGGGGCCCTTGTGTAAGCAGTACTCCCCCCCTAGAGAGCAAAGCGATTTGAAGAAATCAACTCTCTTGGGATTCCTAGTTTTTGGGGTTCTCATTTCCATCCTATCATTTTTTCCTAGCAGAGAGGGAAGAACATTGTGGGTTTTGAAGGCAAAATCCTTGACATTATCACCCCAGTCCTTCACATTTCTTTTGCTCTACTGATGGGGTTTGAATTTTTTTGATTTTTTATATTTTTTTTTTAAACAAAATTTTTTACTGGGTGAAAGAGGGGTTTACTTTCTTGAAAGAGCAATTGAAAAGGCCAAACCCCCCCCTTTTGTGTTTAGTCTTGCAACGGAATAGGTTATAATCTGGGGTCCTATTTTTTTGTCATAATGTCCTTTATGTGGGTTCTGTAAATTTGGGAAATAGCATTTTAAACCGTGAGCAGTCCCTTGATATAAGAAATTTTGTTGTTTTCCGACGGCTTTAGAACCCTTATGTTTGCAAAGAAAATGTTGTTTTTTGGTGGAATTTCGGGGGTTTTTATTTGCTGGCTCTATTTTTTGTTCTGGAGTAAGGCCAAATGTCCGTGCCCCCGCTCCGAAGTTTTTCGTTGGTGTAGGATTATTACTTTTTCTTGCCATTTTTTTCCCTCCGGGGCCCTATAAAACTCGCCCCTGGAGTGTTGGGGCTCCTCTTTTTTTTCCCCATAGTCTGGCGGCTGTCTCTTCTGGTCCCCTTTAGGTGTTGCCGGGCAGTATGCTTGTAGCATTTTCTTTCAGGGATTGACGAGTGACAAATTTCGGGTGAAATAAATTTCAGGGGGGGAAGTTGCACTCTCCTGTTGTCATGTGGGGGCAGCATTTTTTTGGGATGGTAATTTTCCAAAAATCCCACCTTTTTTTTACCAATATACCGTGCCTGAAATACCCTGCAGATACCTGCAGATTGTATTTTGTGACTGGGTAAACTGTTTTGGGGGGGTTCAGGAAACTGATTGGGGATCTGGGATATTTGCTATTTAGGGTAAACCAAAATTTTTATCTGTGTACAGTGGGGCCCCACTTATACGGGGGTTTTGGTTCCAGGCTACTGCCGTAAAGCGGAAACCCCGTAAAACGGGAAACCCCCGAAAAGTGGAACACCCTTTTTTTTTTCCACTTACAAAAGATACAAACACAATAACAAGTTTACACTAACATATATTAAGTTAGCAATAGAACCCGGGATCAAAAAAAAAAAAAAAGTACAATATACCATAGTCACTCATTTCTTTCCTTTAAAAAATTTTTATCTTAATCTAGGGTGGACAAGTATATTTATTGTAAGAAATCAAGTGTGGTTGTATGGTAGTCAGCCAGGCTACCATACCAGGCCACCCCACCCACACATACATATTCTATGATATTTAAGCACCCAGAGCGATAAAATGTATATACAGTTCACTCATTACTTACCTTAAAATATAGGGTGAGATGAGTAGTATTTATTGTAAAAAATCAATGTGGTATGTATGGTAGTCAGCCAGGGCTATCATACCAGGCCAACCCACCTACACAAAACTATTCTATTACATTAAGCATCCCAGAGCGATAAAAATGTATATACGTTCACTCATACTTACCTTAAAATATTTGAAGTCTTAATGTAGGGTCAGGAGTAAGAAAATGAGATAAAACGAATAAATGAGAGAGAGAAAGAATGAGTGCATGAGAGAGTACAGGCGCAGAGTTTATGTAAACAAACCAGGCGAAGGTAAATTTTGTAAACAAAGTGTACACGTCTGGTTTGTGTACAAGTTACATTGTGTACAGGTTGTCTCTACATTGAAAAGGTAGAATAAATAAAGAAGAACACTCCCATTCTCATGTAACATCTTTTTGGGAGAAGAAATGATGCTCTGAGTGAAGGCAATGGAAATAAGTCACTCTGACTTTTTTGGTTATCCTAGATTCTCTACACATATGTTGTTATGTATGATAATCTATGTAACTGTATTTGTGTATACCTGAATAAACTTACTTACATACATACGAAAGGAATAATTTCTACAGTTACCCCAGTAACACATTTCTCTTATGTAGATTAGAGAAAATGTTATTCTTTTGGCATCACTTGTACAAGTTATCTGGCTACCACATCTCAATTTATGTTTATTTATTTTTATTGTAGGGTTTTATTTACATTTTTTTTATTATGTATCGTGTTTATTATATAATTTAAAAAAAATATCAGGGAAATGGATTAAATGAAAATGCGTATATTAAGAATATACAACTTTTTAATGAGACTGGGTGATTTTTTATTATTATTATTATCATTTCTAATATGGCGTCACTTGTGCAAGTCGCCCTGCTACCACCATCTCATTTTATGTTTATTTATTCTATTGTGGGGTGGTATTTATCATCTTTTTATGTTATGTATCGTGTTTTTGTTTTTTTTTTTTATTATCACACTGGCCGATTCCCACCAAGGCAGGGTGGCCCGAAAAAGAAAAACTTTCACCTCATTCACTCCATCACTGTCTTGCCAGAAGGGTGCTTTACACTACAGTTTTTAAACTGCAACATTAAACACCCCTCCTTCAGAGTGCGGCACTGAAACTTCCCATCTCTAGGACCTCAAGTCCCGGCCTCCCGGTTCCCTGAATCCCTTCATAAATGTTACTTTGCTCACACCCCAACAGCACGTCAAGTATTAAAACCATTTGTCTCCATTCACTCCTATCAAACCGCTCACGCATGCCTGCTGGAAGTCCAAGCCCCTCGCACACAAAACCTCCTTACCCCCTCCCTCCAACCTTTCCTAGGCCGACCCCTTACCCCCCTTCCTTCCACTACAGACTGATACACTTTTGAAGTCATTCTGTTTCGCTCCATTCTCTCTACATGTCCGAACCAACCTCAACAACCTTCCTCAGCCCTCTGGACAACAGTTTTGGTAATCCCGCCACCTCCTCCTAACTTCCAAACTACGAATTCTCTGCATTATATTCACACCACACATTGCCCCCAGACATGACATCTCACTGCCTCCAGCCTTCTCTCGCTGCAACATTCATCACCCACGCTTCACACCCATATAAAGTGTTGGTAAAACTATACTCTCATACATTCCCCTCTTTGCCTCCAAGGGCAAAGTTTTTTTGTCTCCACAACCCTAAGTGCACCACTCACTCTTTTTTCCCTCATCAATTCTATGATTCACCTCATTTTTCATAGACCCATCCGCTGACACGTCCCCTCCCAAATATCTGAATACGTTCACCTCCTCCATAAATCTTTTCCCTCCAATCTGATACCAATCTTTCATCACCTAACTTTTGTTATCCTCATAACCTTACTCTTTCCTGTATTCATCTTTAATTTTCTCCTTTTGCACACCCTACCAAATTCATCCACCAATCTCTGCAACTTCTCTTCAGAATCTCCCAAGAGCACAGTGTCATCAGCAAAGAGCACTGTGACAACTCCCACTTTGTGGGGTGATTCTTTATCTTTTAACTCCACGCCTCTTTCAAGACCCTCGCATTTACTTCCTTACAACCCCATCCATAAAAATATTAAACAAACCCTGTGACATACAATCTTGTCTAAGGCCTATCGGATTAAAAATTTTGAAAAAAATCATAGATGATTAAAAAAATGTTATTAACGTAATATAAAACATTTAAATATCGATGATTATTATTATCATTACTAAAATGAGAGAGACATAAGACACTCTTACAATTAATGTGTACCCATGCCAGCACAGTAAATTTAAATTATTTAAGTAAGGTATACATAATATAATATCAAGTATATATAAAATATGAAATAACTTTAAAAAACAATAAATTTTGGAGTTTCCAACAAAATGGAGAGACTTATGCTTACTGAGCTCACGAAGAATTAAACAAACAGGTGGGGCGCGGTGACCGTATTAGAAAGTCAGGTGGGGGGAGCCGTTTGGGGTTTTGGGGGAATAATTTAAAATGACCAAATAGCAAAAACGCCGTAAAGTAAAACACCATAAAGCGGCCCGGGCGTACCTCATACCCTGGCAAGAAAAGTGATAGTGAAAGGGGTTTTTTTTTTTTGGGGGTTTCCCTCCCTTTTCTGGGGGAGAAAACCCAAATTTGTTTAAAAAAGAAAAAAAACCTTTGGGGAAAACCTAAAATTTTGAAATTTTAATCCATTCCGGGAAATTTTAGTTCAAAAAGTAAAAAATTTTTGAAAGGCAAGCAATATTTCCCCCCCAAGAAATAATGGAAATAACGGGGGGAATTTTGACTTACTTTTTAACCCCTTTCCCAAAGAAACTACTCTAACTAAATTTTAACCTCGTTTTAAAAAATTTTAATTTTTCCCCTTTTTTAAATTTTAACAAAAAGGAATTAACCTTTTCCTTTTCCTTTTCCCTGAGGAGACAGAAAAAATTACTTGAACAATTGAGGCTTTTATAAAATTTTAAAAGGGCTTATTTTTTTTATCAAAATTTTCATCTAATATGACATAAAAAAACAATAAAATTTAAAGCACAGAAACACAAAACACCTACCTCCACTTAGGGCCCCTGCTCGACTTTACGTCCCACTTAACTTAACCGACCCATCTGGCAGCGGGCGGGGCCCGGTTGATGCACACCACTGTACAAAAATTGACAATTTTTGCGGCGGCAATGCGTCATGCGGGCAGCATCTTTTTATTTAACCCGGGCCCACCCACCCAGCTTTCAAACGTATTAACTGAAACTAACTGGACAGTAAATTTCACCATGGCCCCTAAGATAAGTCGATCTTGCCGGGAGTTTTGTGGCAAAAAAAGGGCTTTTAAATCTCGAACTCTCTGTTTTCACTTTTGCACAAAAAAACCTGTTTTAAAATCTGTCTGCCTTTAATCTGTGTTGAAACCCTCTGTGTGTCTTTTTTAACTTCTGTCTACCTGTGTGCCTTTCTTTCTGTCAAACCTGTTTGTCTGTTTTTCCCCACCTTTGTGCCCTGTCTTTCTGTCAAACCTTTGTGTCTTTCGTCTACCTTTTTGTGCCCTGTCTGCCCTACCTTTGTCTTTTTTTTTTCTGCGCTTTCTGTTTTCAGAGCCACTAAATTAAGAGTGTAATTGGCTTTGAAGACCCCAAAATTAATAATGAAATAACACAAAAAAAAACCCCACTGAGGTGCATTGGTAAAAAAACGTTGATATAGAAAATTTTGCTTAATCCATCTATGATATTTTTTTAAAAATTGAAATTAAACATGCTAAAAAAACATATAAATTTTTAAAAATTAACAAATATGAGACTTTTTTTCGGGTGGGTTTGACGGAGTGAACAGAAACCATTTGTGCCCCGGGTTTGGAACAAAAACAACATTTGTTTACATAACTCCCCAAACCCTTTCTACACTCTCATTCTTTTTATTCTTTTTAACTTTTTTACTCACCCCTCACTCACATTAAGACTAAAGATTTTTTTAAGGGTAAGTAATGAGGGGGACACGATTATTAATTAAGTTAAAAATAAAAATTTTTATTAATATTAGTACATATTTTTATTGTAATAATACTAATAAAAATTTTAAATATTTTATTTTTTATTATTATTAATTCTGGGTAGTGGGTTTTGGTAGACAGCAACCGCCCGGGGAGGTACCCCGTCCTCCAAGTGAGTGAAAAAACGAAAGCCTGAAATTTGTTTTACAGATGGTAGGAAATTGCGGGTGCCCTTTTTTTTTCTGCCCTCATAAACTAAAGATTTCAGGAAATTTGCACTTTTTACTTACCTTAGGTCACACTACACATGAAAGTACAACAAATATTTATAAATACCATCCCCCCGGGGTTTTCTTCTTTTTTTCTTTCTAGTTCTTGTTGTTGTTTATTTCCCTTATCCCCAGGGGGAAGTGGAACAAAAATTCCTTCCTCCTAACCGGGCGTGTTGAAGAGGCGACAAAAATGCCAGGGGGAAAAGGGGGCCCTAGTAACCCCTTCTCCCTATAAATTAAAAAATTTAAAAAAGAAAATTTTCGTTTTTTTTTTGGGGCCCCCTGCCTTGGGGGGAATACCCGGTTTGTTAAAAAAAAAAAAAAAAAAAAAAAATTATTAATTTAGAGCCCTGGAGCACAGATCCACTGTTTTGCACTTTTTTTTGGTTTTTTTTTGATTTTATCCTGGAATTTTAAAATACTATGTTTTGATAACTTCATTTAATGTGTACCTGTTGTGTGGGGTGTGTGTGTGAGAGAGAGAGAGAGAGAGAGAGAGAGAAGAGAGAGAGAGAGAGAGAGAGAGAGAGAGAGAGAAAAGAGAGGGGAGAGAGAGAGAATAGAGATAGAGTTTAAAATAAGATAGAGAGCTAGAGAGCTAAGAGCTAAAAGAGAGAAAAAGAGAGAGAGAGAGAGAGAAGAGAGAGAAAAGAAAAGAGAGAGAGAGAAAAGAGAGAGAGAGAGGAGAGAGAGGAGAGAGAGGGGGAGAGAAGAGAGGAGAGGGAGAAGAGAGGAGAGGAGAGAGAGAAGAGAAAAGAGAGAAGAGAGAGAGAGAGAGAGAGAGAAAAAGATATAGAGATGGGAGAGAGAGAGGAAAAGAGAGAGAGAGAGAGAAGGGGAGAGATATAAAGAAAAAATAGAGATAGAGGAATAGAGAAAAGGATAGGGGAAGAAAAAGAGAGAGAGAGAGAGAGAGAGAGGAGAGATAGATAGGGTTTTTAGAGGGGGAGATTAGAGATAGAGTTAGAGATAGAGAGAGGAAGAGAGAAAAGAGAGAGAGAGAGAGAGGGGAGAGATAGTTTAGAGAAAGAGAGAAAAAAGGGAAATAGAGATAGAGAGAGAGGGGAGAAGAAAGAAGATAAGATAGAGAGAGATAGAGTAAAAGTTTGAGAGGGGAAAAGAAGAGAGAGAGAAGATAGAGATAGAGAAGAGAGAGAGAGAGAGAAAAGAGAGAAAAGAGAAGAGAATAAAATTTAGAATAGAGAGAGATAAAAGATAGAGATAGAGAGAGAGAGAGGAGAGAGAGAGAGAAGAAAAGAGAGAAAAGGGGAAGAGAGAGAGAGAGAGAAAAGAAGGGTAAAAGGCCCGGTCACAGTGTCCCTCCACAAACTTTCTTAAATTACTTAAATACAGGGTTGGTGAGGAAAAAAAACTTTTCATTTACGTAGTACTATTTACAACACATTTTAAAAGTAACCAACCCCCCTCCACTGAAGTGAATTTTAACCCAATATCATGATATAAGTTTTTGGTTTGGGAAGAAAATGGTTGGGGGGAAGCGGCACCGGGGGAGTGACTTTCACTTTTGCCTTCAAGTGAGCGTCTAATATTAAAAGTGTTTTGTGCTATTTACAGCATCTGGTGCTTTAAAAAACAACGTGGCTGGTAAAAAAATGTAACACAGGGGGATTTTTTTAAAAATTTTCCCTTTTAGGGGAAAATTTGGGATGCAAAAACATTTTTTTATTAAGTGATAGTGGAAGGAAAACACTTCCAGCTAGTGGCCCACGGGGGCCCCGCCCCCCCCAAAATACCCACCCGGTTTATAAAACCACCCCCCCCCAAACCCACACTCCCCCCCACCCCACCCACCATCCCACCCCCCCTCTCTCCCTCCTGTGAACTTCAAACCTAAAAAGCCTCCTCGGGGATGATTTCACACCGCAAAAAAGCAAGATTATCTACGCACCCTGGCTATTGTCCCAGTAGAAACTGCAGTGTTTGGGGTATCCCAAACAAGGGAAAAAATTTTTCTTGGATTTTAAGGAGCCTACTTGTTCCAACTACTCCCACAAAGATTGTTTCCCAAAAAAGGAAAATTTTTGGGGTTGCAGCCAGGGTTGAAAATTTCAAAAAATTTTTAAGGGATTCCATAATCCTGGGGAATTGTATACAAGCCTGGGCTACAGGGGGAAAGGTTCAAAAGGGCCCTCCCCTCAGGACCCGGGTCCAAAGAAAAGACTGCCCCCTTGGGCTTGTTTAAAGTTGCAGCTAAGAAAACCATCAAGGGAAGCACTTCATAGTTCCTAAAAATCATTAGAAAAACCTAAAAGCTTTTGGAGAAGGCCAGTGAAAAGCCGGCATCAAGTGAAAATAACTCCAGCTGATGGTGACACAATTTGAAAAAGGGAACTGGAAGCCCACACTGAGCTTAACTCGGGGGTAAACAACTGGGGGAAAACCCTGTCATCGTTAAGGTCCCACAGCCCTGACAAGTTCAAAACACTCCCTTTTGGAAATTTCTAACCCCAATTCCTCTACCACCACAGGGGGAAAACAAATCCCTTCCCCCCAACGTGGGAAGCCTTGGATCGGGTTAAATTTTCCTCCAAAACCCTGACATCTCGCTTCAGCCCAACTGCCATCAAATTAACAGTGCACATACCATCTCTAAATCCAACACCGTCAGCCAACCTGCCGAAAAAAAAAAAAAAACTATTCAGAATCTGAAAAGTAGTGTTTCAAACAGCATTTTTACCCAGGATTTTTCTCCACCAAGAACGGTGCATTTTATGATCGGGGAACCTATCACTGCACCTAAACACCTACTGCGCCAAATTTCAACGGGGGATACATCGCCCAAAACCGGTAGAGGGGGGGGTAGAGGACGGGGAGGAGGACGTGGAGGGGGAAGAAAACTACACCCGGGCTCACCCCCCCCACTAACACATTTTTCCACGGCAGAATCTGGGGCCCAAATCTGCGAAAACGGGAGGTGCAAAAAATCCAAGCCCACCCTCCCAGGCACCTGGGCTGTGCTCTCGCTGTCCCCGGGAAGGGGGCACATCGGGCCAACAACTCCCCGCGAGATCCCAAATTTAAATTACTGCAAACAAGAAAGGACATAAGGGAGGACCAGGCCCCGGAAAAAAAAGTAACTTGACAGACGGGGCCCACCTGTTTTGAGACCTGTTCTCAAAAACAAACCACAAAATCCGGAATTGGAAAAACACTCTCAAAACGCACCCATTTAGCTACTCCTATCCCAGCCCACGGGTTTGGGGTTTGGGGCCCTTTAAATACAAGCCCCACAGACCTACACCCCCTGCAGTTTCCTCAGTACCCTCCCCTCTCTAAAGGGGAAAGGCCCCCTTACATTCCCTACAAAACCCCCACCACTTCAAGCTGACCCTTCATCATAAAGAGCCAGTCAAACAGCATCCTGCCCGGCCCCCTTTAAGGGGTTTTTTCATTACTAAATGTGGAGAGCCCCACACAAAGCTTTTTAACACTCGACTTCCCCCCAGAAAGCTTTTTGTTGAAACATTTTGGGGATGACAGGACTTCCAGAAAATTTTGAAAGGGAAATTGCGGGCTACACCTCAGGGTTTGAAAGAGACAGGAAAGGGCAAGGGGGTGGGTTGTTTGTGTGCTTCTCTAAAAAGTGTTCATGCCCACCCCTAGAGTTTCCCAACCCCTACACATCTTGAAAAATTTCCCTTCAAGCTCTGTATAAACACTATACCTCGACTAGCATGTGCAATGTACAGACCTCAGTGGGAAAAAAGCAAAACCCTAACAACTTCCCCAATGGAAAATATTGACTCCCCATCTGCTACACAAAAACTGTCCCAAAATATTTTAATTGTTGGGACCTCAAACCCGCACCTTATACAGAGGGACTCTGATGAAACCTTTTTTGCAGTTTTGACATGAAAACTTTTTTGATTTTTCCCCACTCATATCTCTGGCTCCTCCCTTGACCCAGTAGTGAAATGACCCGGCAGAAAAGGGATAGTCACTTTTTTAACCCCTCGGGTTAAATTTGGAAACGCGACCCTAAGGTGTTTTTTTACCCAAAACTTAAGATCCCCCAAAAGAAACCAGGAGGGAGTCCACACGCACAACCTTGCCAAGGGAAAGAGGGAATTGGCCACCCTTTGCTCTGAGCTCCCCCACCACCGACTGAATCTCTTCCCAGGGGGATGTTAAAAACCAAGTGAAAAACCCTTTACGGGGCACATCCTTAATCCGCCAAAAAGAACACATTCCCCCACCGGCAATATGTGACAAACCTAAGATCAGCCTTGATTTTGGGTTCGTTGTAGAGAGGCTCTAAATGCTAATTCAAAACATGGCGAAAGGGAAAAAGAAAACCCTCCAAAACCCCCAATTAAAAGAACTTTCACATTCAAGCCGTAGGCATATGGGTTTATGAAAAAAAGGGGGGGCCTTTGGGTAAATGGGGGGTGGACACTAAAAGAAAGTTAGCAACAGAGGGTTTGGCTCCAAAACCCCGGTGGTTCCCCGGGCAAGGACAGACAATTTTTCTGCCTGATTAACTTTTTCCCCCCTCTAAATCGAAAAGGATGGGACCCCCTACTAGTAGTCAAAAAGGGAAAGGGGGGACCCTTTTTCTGAACACTTTGCTACCAAAAATGCCAAATTCCCCCGAAACCAGCAAGGGACCCTCCCCTTTGGGTAGCCTGCAAAAAATTTGTCAAAACTGTCAGTGGTGACAATAAGGCCGGGGGAAAGGGGCATTCCTTCTTAAAAACACTTGAAAAAGAAAAGGGTGTGGCCCAGACAAGTTGGGGCCCAAGAATTTTTTTGAGAAGTTGGCGACCAGCTACAGCACCTCTAACTCGCATCTTTCAGCACTGCCTATACAGTGTAAAAAGGCCCTCCCCCATGGAAAGAGGGAAAAAGTAGTCCCTGTTCACAAAAAGAAAGGGAGAGCAAAATCAGCAACAAAAGACCATTGGGCACCCTTTCAAAACCCGGGAAGAAACCTTGAGACAATAATCCAAGAAAAAATGACAGATTTTTTTTACTACCACTCACTACTTTGTGAAACGTCAATAGGCTTCAGGAAAAGGGTTTCTCTGCTGCTGATTTGTTTTTAAAAAAAATCTCCACTAAGTGGCACCCCGCACTGGAGAATCCAAAGTCAAACGGTGGTAAGGCCCCTGGACATTGCCCGGCGCTTTTGACCAGGGGTGGCACCAAAGGGGCCCTTAGGAAAACTTCAAACACTGGGGAAATTTCAGGCTCTAACGCAAAGGGCTCCTCATTATTAAATTTTGTTTTAAAACTCTAAGTGTAAATCCTCAATGGAACGGAATCAGCAAGGCATCCCATTTGGGGGAAAAACCCTTCCCCAAGGGAAACGGCTGGGGGCCCCTGTTATGGAATGCCCACTTCAACGACCTTTTTTCATCTCTCCCAGAATCACATGCATAAGCAACGACTGTACACTGACATTCCTTTCCAAAAAAGAAATGCCAGCTTTCCTTAAGCTACATCAAAACACCCCTGAGAGCTATATCAGCTTTGGGGGGAAAAAGATGGGAAGTAACGAAAATTTCACCGAGAAAACGCAAATGAAAAATCGTCCCCTAGGCACCATGATGGGAATGGTGCAGTAGTAAAAGGGTGAATGGGACGATGTTGGCAAACCCGGAAAGAAGTTGAACCTTGGGGGGAAATTTGACCCCCAAAATAACCATGAAGAAACCCTGTTGTAAATCCCTTTCAAACAGGGGAGCCAGGAACTTTAACACACCTTCCCGAAACTCGCATCTGCTTGACAGTAAGGGGGGTTTCAAATCCTGTACAAGGCACAAGTACGCTCCACTTTCCTTTGGGTTGCCTGCCCTCCCCCTCATCTGCGACTGCTTGACCAAAAGTAGAGAACAGAGCAAAAAAGCCCCACTCTCGCCCGGGCCCCTCCTGGGAAAAATCTGTCATTTTTAGCCGAGCCTTCAACATAGGAAAGGGAATTTGGGGGGCCTTACTTTATGTATTTAAGGGCCCAATTTTGTCAAAATACCACACTTGGGTCCACTTCGAGGGCCCGCGTGAAACAAGCTTTTTAAAGCCACAAGACGGGGAGAAAAAGCAAATTCACTCTGGCTGTACCCCTTCTTTCCCGAAAATCACTCCAAACGAAAATCATACCCTACCCAGGGGTTTCCCCGAGTATGGGAAAACCCTTCGTACAGATAATGAATTCCCAAAAATAAAGTCATTTTTATCAAAAGAAAATCGGGCCCCCAGATTGGGTCCAACTTCATCCCGTCCCCTTTCTTGTTGTCCTCATAAAAAATTTAAAATTTCTTTCAAATGAGCTGATGTAGGTAACACTCTTAGCTTGCCCAAAAAAGGAAGGAACCCCTTAAACCCGTAATATAGCTTTTTCAATAAAAACTAGGGATCCTAAACCCTTTTCAAACCCTTGTAAAAAAAAAAAAAAAAAAAAAAGAGAGAAGAGAGAGAAAAGAGAGAGAGTGAGGAGGGGAGAAAAGAGATACGAGAGAGAAGAGAGAGAGAGATACAAGGGGGAAAAGAGGAGCGATACAGAGGGAGAGATACCGAGTGAGAGAGAGAGAGAGATACCAGAGAGAGAGAGAGAGAGAAGAGGAGGAGAAGAGAGAGAAGAGAGGGGAGAGAGAGAGAGAGAGAGAGAGAGAAGGGGAGAGAAAAGAAGATACAGGAGAGAGAGAGATACCTGTCCCAAAAAAGCAAAGGGGTCCTTAACCTTTTTCCAAACCCCCGGGGTAAAAAAAAAAAAAAAAAAAAAAAAAAAAAAAAAAAAGAAAAGAGAAATACAAAAAGAGAGGGGAAAAAACAGAGAGGAGATACCCAAAAGAAGGGGGGGGATTTCAGAGAGAGAGAATTTCAGAGAGAGATACAGAAGAATACAGAGAGAGATCCCGAGAGGAGAGATAAGTGAGAGAGAAAACAAGAGAGAAAGAAAAGAGGAAAAGAGATACAGAGAGAGAGAAGAGAGAGGAGAGGGAGAAGGGGAGAGGGGAGAAAGAGAGGGGGAAAGAGAGAGAGAGAGAGATACAAGAGAGGAAAAGGAAAAGAGAGAGGGGAGGAGAGATACAAAGAGAGAGAGAGAGAGAGAGATAAAAGAGAAAAGAGAAAAGGGGGAAGAGAGAGAAAAGAAGGGGAGAGAGAGAGAGAGGGAGAAGAAGAGAGAAAAGAGAGAGAGAGAGGAGGGGAGAGAGAGAGATCAAAAGAGATTTTATATATACGAAGAGAGACCCCACATTTAGTCAGCCCCCACTCCCCCCTGCCCACCCCAAACCCCCCCAAACCCGCCACCAGCCAGGGTTTTCGTTTTTACACATGTTCCAGGGAAATTTTCCCCTTTTCCCTTTGGGTATAGGTTATACTGGATTCTGGCAGGATGAAAACTACCAGTGGAAATTTTCCCCCTTCCACTGTGTTCGACAAACATAAAGATAACAGTAAAAATATGGGAAAATTTACAAAACAATCACTACCCCTTCATACATTATATACAGTACATAAAAAATTAAAATATAAAAATAAAGTAAAGTATGGGGGAAAAAGGGAAAGAAATAATGAATTTTACATTATATTACAGAAAATTTTTAGGTTAAATTTTTTTAAAAGGGGAAAAATTTTTACATTATGCCCTACCCATAGTCGGCAATTTTTAAAGGGTTCCCACTTACGTCCATTTTGACTACGACCGGTTTTTGGGCGGAACCCAAACTTTTTTCGAAAATTGGAAAAGTAGGTGTTTTATACTCAAAAATGAATAAAATAGGGGCCCTAAAAATGGGGGCAGAGGCAGAGGGAGCGGGAGAAACAGAAGCGTCCCGCCCTTTTTTTGGTCCCAATTTGATTAGTATAATTATCTCCCCCTGCTCTTGCTGTAAGAGAAAAAAGGATTTTTTTTGAGGCTAAATCATTTGAAAAAAATAGGGTCCATGGTTAGAAAAAAAAAGATTTGGCCAAAAAGGCGTAAAAAAAAAAACAAACAAACACAAGAGAACTGCCCCCCCAGGGATGTAAACATGTTTACCCGCTTACCAGCTTTTGCCATCACTTTTGGCCCCCCCCACAAAGCCCAAACTGAATTATTATTACGATGTATTATGCAATTTTTTATTAAAAATTAATTTTTGGGAACTGAAGCTCATCATTATTTAAAATATTATTATTTTTATTAATTAAGGGAACTGAAGCTCTAAACATTATAATAAAAATTTTATTATTATTTTTAGGAAATTTTTTATTATAAATTAAATTTTTTGTTGTTATTATTATTTAAATTTTGGGGAAATGAAGCTCTATCAAAATTTTTGTTTTAAATTTCCCAAATTTTTAAAATTTTTATTAATTTAAATTTTGGAAACTGAAAACTCATCATTATTGTTTTTTATTAAAATTAATTTTTATTTTTTATTAATTTAAGAAACTAAGCTCTATCGTTTTTATAATAATACAGAAAAACCCCCCACTAAGAAAATTTCTGCACAATTTTATGTAACAAGCATAAAATTAATTTAAAAATGGTTTAGTTTGGGGAAGGAAAAAAAAAAAATTTTTTTGCTCAGCGGCCCCCCTTTTTTGTTAGCAGCTGGGAAGCCAAACCCTTTTCCATTCCCCCCACACCCCCCCACCATCCCCTACCACTCCCCACACCCCCACCCCCCCACCCAGCATTCGTAAAATTTTTAAAATGTCCAGTCTTTTTTCGCTACAAGGCAGCGTGTTTGCAATTTTGTTTATTTTTAAATTTCTATAATTTGATCTGCCCAAACAAATTTAATTTACACCCATAGCCATACCAGTATTGCGAAAGTGGCCCCGAAGAGGAAAACACTTAAAACTTAGAATTTAAAAAACAAACAATTTTTAGACAAGGGTTTAAACCCTTTGGGCCCTAATGAAGTGTTTTTTTTGTACACAGAAAAAGAGGTAAACATGAGTTTGTGTTTACTTACTGACTGACTGACTTACTGAATGACTTTGGGGTGACTGGCTTACTGAATGACTTGACTGACTTACTGAGTGACATGACTGACTGACTGACTTACTGAATGATTTGACTGACTGGCTTACTGAATGACTTGACTGACTTACTGAGTGTCTTGACTGACTTACTGAGTGACTTGACTGACTTACTGACTTGAATGACTTACTGAGTGACTTGACTGACTTACTGAGTGACCTGACTGACTTACTGAATGACCTGACTGACTTATTGAGTGACTTGACTGTAATAATATTATATTATTATTATTATCATTATATTATTATTGCTGAGAAAAACAAATGATTTCCATGGAATTAAAGCATGAAATCATAGTAAACAAGCGAGGTGTCCAGGTTTTGGGTTAAGGGGGAAGAGGGAGGGGGGAGCTGGCTCGTAACTCAGAGCAAAAAATTGACCCAGGGACGGCTCGTATCTCAAAAAACTCGTAAGTTGGGACACTCGTAAGTCAAGGTTCCACTGTACAATTAACCTTTTCAGGGTCGAGAGGCCCTCTCCTATACAATAGGGCCCCACTTTACGGCGTTCCGCTAATACGGTCATTTCAAATTATGACCAAAACTCTCTATACGGCTCCCCACCTGACTTTCTAATATGGTCACTGCACCCCACCCAGTTTGTTTACATTCTATGTGAGATCTGTAAACACTAAGTCTCTCCATTATGTCTGGAAACTCCAAAATTGCAAGTGTTTTTAAAAGTTATTTCATATTTTATATATACTCTGATAATTATACTTATGTATACCTGTACCTAAATTAACTTACATACTGTGCTGGCATGCAGGTACACACGTCTCGAGACGTCATATTAGTAATGATGATAATAATCACCGAGTCTCATTAAATGTCGTATATTACGTTAATATACATATTTTCATTAATCCATCTATGATATTTTTTTAAAATTATATAATAAACACGATATGTAACATATAAAGATGATAAATACACCCCACAATAGAATAAACAAACATAAATATGAGATTTGGTAGCAGACGACTTGCACAAGTGATGCCATATTAGAAATGATGATAATACTAATAATCACCGAGTCTCATCAAATGTCGTATATTACGTTAATATACACATTTTCATTAATACATCCATGATATTTTTTTCAAAATTATATAACAAACACGATACATAACATATAAAGATGATAAATACACCCCACAATAGAATAAATAAACATAAATATGAGATTGGGAGCCAAACTTTTACGAGTGACGGCAAGAATAACATTTTCTCTAGTCCAACATCAGAGAAAATGTGTTAGGACATAAGTTATATGACATTCTGAAAGGGTGTTGCACAAATGTTGCACATGGGTTATTATCGAGGTTTTTGATATTTCCTCGACCACATGTGGCCACATCCACCTCAAAGCCACTAAACTTGGGGCCAACATCACTTTCCTCTTAAAAGGGGAGTGTTAACCCTTTCAGGGTCGACATGCCCTCTCCCAAACTTGTTCTCAGGGTCGAAAAATCGGAAAAAAATTATTTTTCTTATGAAATGATAGTTTTCTTTTTTGTGTGTGAGTATTATAGGCCCAAAAAAAAAAAAAATTTGCGATCAATACTTACGGAGATATGGAGGTGAGAAGTTGACAGAAACTGAACTGCATACGGCAACATCGCCGACTGACGGTCACCCGGTAATAGTTCATTTTGCTTTTTCTATTTTTTTTCTTTTATTTTTTAATATTTTACTTTTTTCAAGTAACTTTTATGGCCTCTGAGACCAATATAAAGACTATTTGGTATATATTCACTCATTGTATACTACACAATAACAGCACAAACTTTGCTGTCATTATATTGTTTACAAAACATGTTTACACAAACCAACAATAAAAAAATGTTGTTTATTACTATTTTTCTATCATATACAGTGGTCCCCCGCTTTTCGTAGTTCCCGGCAATCGTAAAATTCGCCAATCATAGGGGTATTTTCGTATAAACATGGACTCGCTTTTCATAGGTTGACTCGCGAGTCGTAGTTCGTCCGGGACGCGTACCCACGGCGTGAGCCAGGGCGGCAGCCAGTCTGGCATTGTTTACCAGTGAGCAAAGGTCCCCTCACGTGCTCCAGCGAAATATTTCATAATATTCCATTTATTTTAGTGCTTGCAAGTACTAAATAAGCTACCATGGCTCCAAAGAAAGCTCCTAGTGCCAAGCCTGTGGTAAAGAAGGTGAGAAATACGATTGAATTTAAGAAAACCATCATTGAACAATATGAAAGTGGTAGAAGTGTGGCCGAACTGTCCAGGATGTATAAGAAACCCTACACAACCTTATGTTCCATAGTGGCCAAGAAAAATGAAATAAAGGATGCTGTTGTTGCAAAGGGAGTAACTATGCTGACAAAAATGAGATCACCAGTACTGGAAGAGGTTGAGAAGTTATTATTGGCGTGGATAAATGAGAAACAATTAACAGGAGATACTCTTATGACTTCGTTTATTTGTGAAAAGGCTAGGCAGTTGCATGAAGATTTGGTAAAGAAATTGCCTGCAAATAGTGGTGAAGTGAGTGAATTTAAGGCCAGCAAAGGCTGGTTTGAGAGATTTAAGAACCGTACTGGCATACACAGTGTGGTAAGGCATGGTGAGGCTGCCAGTTCTGACCACAAGGGGGCTGAAAAAATTGTGCATGAATTCCAGGAGTACATAGAGGCTGAAGGACTGAAACCTGAACAAGTGTTCAATTGTGACGAAACAGGCCTCTTTGGAAGAAAATGCCAAAGAGGACCTTCATTACACAAGAGGAAAAGGCAATGCCAGGACACAAGCCTATGAAAGACAGGCTGATGCTAATGTTCTGTGCTAATGCTAGTGGGGATTTCAAAGTGAAGCCATTACTAGTGTACCATTCTGAAAATCCCGGGAGTGTTCAGGAAAAACAATGTTATGAAGAGTAAATTGTGTGTGTTTCGGAAATCTAATAGTAAGGCATGGTCACGAGGGAAATTTTCGTCGAGTGGTTCAATGAAGTGTTTGGCTCTAGTGTGAAGGAGTATCTCTTGGAAAAGAAATTGGATATCAAGTGCCTGCTAGTAATGGACAATGCACCTGCTCATCCTCCAAACTTGGATGACCTAATTTTCGAGGAGTTTGGGTTCATCACAGTAAAGTTCCTTGCCCCCGAATACCACTCCTCTCTCCTCCAACCCATGGACCAGCAGGTTATTGCAAACTTTAAAAAACTCTAAAACAAAAGCAATGTTTCACAGGTGGCTTGACTGTGACCACAGACACTCACCTGACCCTAAGGGAATTTTGGAGAGAACACTTCAGCATCCTCCACTGCATAACCCTTATAGGTATGGCTTGGGAGGGAGTGACTACCAGGACTTTGAACTCTGCCTGGAGAAAATTGTGGCCAGATTGTGTCGACAAGAGTTATTTTGAAGAATTTGGGACTGACCCTAATGAGCCTATGTCTGTTGTAAAATCAATTGTGGCACTGGGGAGTTCCATGGGGTTGGATGTGAGTTTGGAGGATGTGGAAGAATTGGTG
The DNA here is from genome assembly GCF_026875155.1 of Cherax quadricarinatus. NCBI lineage: Eukaryota > Metazoa > Arthropoda > Malacostraca > Decapoda > Parastacidae > Cherax > Cherax quadricarinatus. The sequence continues at coordinate 1,358,964 of NC_069404.1, read as the reverse complement.
GAAGACCACAATGAAGAGCTCACCACTGAGGAGCTGCAAGAGCTTCAGCAGGAAGAGCAACACATCGCAGCTCAGAATCTTGCTGCAGAGGAGGAGGAAGAGAGATGGAAGAAGGTGCCTTCTTCAGAAATTAAAGAGATTTTTACTATGTGGGGTAAGATGGAAAGCTTTATGGAGAAACATCACCCTAACAAAGTTGTTGCAAGCCAGGTTGGCAACATGTACAGTGACAAAGTCTTGGGCCATTTTAGGGAAGTGTTAAAGAGATGCCAGAAACAGAGCTCTCTCCACAGTTATTTTGTGAGACAGGACTCCAGTGACTCTCAAGGTGGTCCTAGTGGCATTAAGAAACAGAGAAGAGAAGCAACCCCAGAAAAGCAAATGGTACCTGAGGTGTTGATGGAAGGGGATTCCCCTTCCAAACTATAAACAATCCACTCTCCTCCTCCAGTCTCCCATACACTAAGAAGAATCTCCAATAAAGGTAAGTGTTATGCTGTTAATGTTTCATTCATCATTTCCCATTGTATTGTTTATGTACTACATGTATATTTCATGTTAAAAAATTTTTTGTTTTAATACTTCTGGGTGTCAGGAACGGATTAATTGTATTTACATTATTTCTAATGGGGAAAATTGATTCGTAAATCATAAATTTCGTTTAAAGTAACGGCTCCAGGAACGGATTAATTACGAACAACGAGGGACCACTGTATATACACATATAGAGTCACTGGACAGGTTCCTATAACTACAAGAGATTCTGAAAGCTTGTAGTTGTGTGGGGGTGGACTTGTAAATATGCTGAGTCACCGGTGTGACTTGTGTCACAATGATGCATCATACCACCACTCACTAACCTCACTGCCTTCCACAACACATTCCTTCCTCCCCACAAACCTACCTTCCTTCTTTCCTTCCTTCCATCCTCTCATCTCCTCCTACCTACCTTCCCTCCTTCCTTCCTTCCTCTCATCTCTTCCTACCTACCTACCTTCCCTCCTTCCTTCCTTCCTCTCATCTCTTCCTACCTACCTACCTTCCCTCCTTCCTTCCTTACTTCTTCCTTCCTTTTTTTCTTCATTCAAGTAATTTTATGGCCTGTGAGACCAATATAAAGTATACTGAATGTATATTCAATCGTTATATGCTACACAATAACTGCACAGTCATTATATTGTTTACAAAACATGTTTACACAAACCAACAATAAAAGTTGTTTATTACTATTTTTCTATCACATATATACACATATAAAGTCACTGGAGACTTCCCAGACTGCTACAGCTTCTGTAAAGCTCGTAGTTGTTGTGTCGGGGTGGACTTGTAAATATGCTGAGTCACCAGCATAATTAGTGTCACAATGACAAATAACACCATCACTCACCACCCTCACTGCCTGTTAACTTCCTCTTCACCCCACCAACCCACATGGAAATAAGTCACTGCTGTCTGAATTTTTTGGGTTATATTAGGTTGATGATCTTCCTTCCTTCCTTCCCTCCTTCCTTCCTTCCTTCCTTCCTTCCCTCATTCCTCTCATCTCCTTTCTTCCTTCCTTCCTTTCTCTCATCTCTTCCTTCCTTCCTCCTCCCTTTCTTCCTACCTTTCTTTCTTCCTTCCTTCCTTCAGGTTTCTTGGGCATTGCTTTCAGTCACAAACTCCTCAAAACCAAGAAATTCGTCTTCACTGACACTTCCATCTGTGTTTGAACTGTCACTTGGGTACAAAAGAGCCCCAATTGAGCCAAGAAGTGAGGAGTTTCTTAGTGCTAGACATGGTGAACAAGGTGTAATAAAATGGCTTTCCCACAATGCACCACTGGGTCCCCAATTATTTTTTTGTACCATGCACACTGATCAAAGAGACCCATTCTCTCACATCTAGGACTACCAGCCTTTTCCTGCTTGATCTGAGGACACCAGAATTTATGCATGCTAGTACGTCAATAACCCTGGTGCACAAGACATACTAGTACGTCGGAAACCCTGAAAGGGTTAATACGACATGACATCAGCGAATCCTTGGTGTTTACAGCGATGTTTGCTCTAGCTGGCGCTCAACTGAAATGGTGCTCTTATAAGGTACAGAGTGAGAAAACTGAAACGTGAGAATAATGATAAAATTCACCAGTGCTTTGTACGTGATGGACAAATTCTAATAAGAAAAACAAATGTAGGCTGTGTGTACTACATTACAAATGAAAATGAACTAGCGAACTTCCTTCATGATGCAAACATTACAGAGTCTGACTGATAATAGTGATCAAATCATGTACTACGTTAGTATATGTTATTATGCCATTATTGAACTAATCCCTGCACTATCACCTCCTAGATAGTATTTACTACCTCATTATCCCATGTGTCCCACAAAGTTCCTTGTGTGACCCAATTAGCGTTATCTTCCCAGATTTCCCTTTCACAATTTATTACTTGTTAATACCATTTATTCCTACTTAATCACTGTTATAATTCTTTTATAATATTACCTAATTTTCCCTTTGCTCCTAAACTACAAATAACAAACTAGTGTATGCTCCTACTACACTACAGTGCAATTCCTTATACCATCTTCCACTAACTAGGATCAACTACCTCAAATAATATTTCTTAAGTGATATCAATTGCTCAAACTTTATGTTATAAGGCAAATCTTACTCTCAGATTAATTTCATATCATAGTGTCAATCTATTTAAAGGTTGTTTTTACCACTACTTAATTTAGTCCCTTTTTACATTTCTCCTGAAATAATTCTCTATATACCAATACATTGGACCCTCTGCTAACGATATTAATCCGTTCCTGAAAGCTCATCGTTGGCTGAAATTATTGTTAGCTGAATTAATTTTCCCCATAAGAAATAATGGAAATCAAATTAATCCGTGCAAGACACCCCAAATTATCACATGAAATATTAATTTTAATACACACAAACTGACACTTACCTTTATTGAAGATCTGGTGATGATTGATGGGATGGGAGGAGGGGAGAGTGTGGAAGTTGTTAATGTTTAGAAGGGGAATCCCCTTCCATTAGGACTTGAGGTATCAAGTCCTTTTTCGGGGTTACTTCCCTACTTCTTTTAATGCCACTAGGACCAGCATGAGAGTCACTGGACCTCTGTCGCACAACAAATCTGTCTATAGAGGTCTGTACCTCCCGTTCCTTTAAGATTTGCATAAAATGGGCCACAACACTGTCATTGTAATAGTCACCAGCATGGCTTGCAATAGCTGTATTAGGGTGATTTTCATCCATAAACGTTTGCAGTTCAACCCACTTTGCACACATTTCCTTAATCTTTGAAGTAGGCACAATGGATTCCTCAACTGGAATAGGCATCTCAGGGTTAGCACCAAACCCTTCAAAATCTTTCTTAATTTCCATACTAATTCTCACCTTTTTATCACAGGGTTGGCACTAGAAGCTTTCTTGGGGCCCATGGTGACTTATTTTGCAGGTACAATCACTAAAAACGCAGTGATAATATGAAATGTTCCGATTGTATGCGTGGATGCGACCGCACTGCCTGGCTTGTAAACACTGGCACCCACGGGACAACTGAGGCGCGCTCAGGCCACACGTGGATACGTCTCGAACGAATCGCGTTGGGCAAGTTTTTTAGCGTTAGCCGAGGCAAAATTTTTGCGTTAAAATGTATCATTAGCTGGATTTAACATTAGATGATGCCATCGTTAGCTGAGGGTCCATTGTACATTGTACAGGTCCTCCATCACAAATCCGGCATCATTGGGACCTGTAGTGTGCTGGATTACTGAGTTTGCTGGATTACAGAGTGGTTAGGTTAGAATACACTTAATAAAATTAACCAACCTCACTTACACGAAGTTCACTGAACATCGGCAAAAATTGAAATTTCCGCTACTTTGAGCTCAATTTCAAGGTACTTTTCATCATGAAAGCAATCAAAATCATGTCTATTTCTGTAATATATCTTCCATTCTATCAAATGAGTCCAAAAAAATGAGAATACAACCATAAAAATCATACGAAAATATACTGCAAAGAGGCGGCTAATGGGTGAGAAGTGAACTCCTTTATCTATCGTCCACCTTTTTTATTTTTGTTGTACGTTAAGAAGCATCTTTCCATCATACATTGCCCAAGCTTCAATGAGATAGCCCAACAAGCCACCGAGAAAAAAAAATATTTACCAAAAATCATATATGGCAAGCCCAAGCCAGGTACTGGAAATAAGTCACTTTGACTTTTCTGGGTTATCCCAGGTTCTCTATACATACACTGCTATGTATGATAATCTATGTAACTGTATTTATGTACACCTGAATAAACTTATTTACTTCTAGTCTGCCAACTGAGTACAAGAAACCGCCCATTCACTCATTTCAGAAATTGGCAATTTGGCCGATTTCACACAAATTTCAACAAATGCCAATTTCAAAATAGGGTCCAGAATAAACAATGCAGACATTCCTGGCACTAAAATAACATTTTCTCTGTTCATTAGTCATGGCTACAGGCCCCTCTTATATTACTCTTGCTTACCATTTGGAATTTTTATTCACAAAAAAATAGAAGATTTACTGTTATGCAGACTGCTGCATTATTGTAATAATTATATAAATAATGTCAACCCATTCTTGACTATGTATTGGAATTTGGACTGGCAGGCGGACAGGTATTGGACGGTGACGTCATTTGTTTACTCTTCAGCTTCGCTAAAGAATAGAACATTTTTGCTACCGTGAGCGCAATTTCAAGGTACTTTTTGTCATGAAAGCAATCAAAATCATATCTATTTCTGTAATATATTTTTCATTCTATCAAATGAGACCGAAAAAATGAGAATATAACCATAAAAACATACAAAAATATACCGCTAAGTGGCCACTAATGGCTGAGAAGTGAACTCCGCTATTTATGGTCTGATTTCTTTCATTTCTGGTGTACATTAAGAAGTATCGTTCCATCATACATTGCCAAACTTTGAATAAGATAACCCAACAAACAACTGAGAAAATAATTATATAATAATAATAATAATAATAATAATAATAATATCTTTATTTACTACACGTACATGTACATGTGGCCCGGTGGCCTGGTGGCTAAAGCTTCCGCTTCACACACGGAGGGCCCGGGTTCGATTCCCGGCGGGTGGAAACATTTCGACACATTTCCTTACACCTGTTGTCCTGTTCACCTAGCAGCAAATAGGTACCTGGGTGTTAGTCGACTGGTGTGGGTCGCATCCTGGGGGACAAGATTAAGGACCCCAATGGAAATAAGTTAGACAGTCCTCGATGACGCACTGACTTTCTTGGGTTATCCTGGGTGGCTAACCCTCAGGGGTTAAAAATCCGAACGAAATCTTATCTTATCTTATGTACAAGGTATACAGGCCTAGCTGACATCAATGACATACTACTATATAAAAAGCCACTTGTTATGCAGAGTATTTGAAGAAAATTAGGTCAGTGTCCCAGGATAACACCCACACTAGTCAGCTAATTCCCAGGTACCCATTTACTGATGGGTAAACATAGACAACAGGTGTAAAGAAACACGCCTAATGTTTCTACCCTGGCTGAGAATAAAATATATGGTTAACCCAAGCCAGGTACTAAAAATAAGCCATGTTGACTTTTTTGGGTTATCCTAGGTTCTCTACACATATGCTGCTATGTGTGATAATCTATATAGAGAAAATAACTTTTTTTGTTTCAGGTTTATGGTGCAGTACGAGTGTATATCACAGTTAGCCCTGTGCTATACTCAGTTTTCTCTAATACAAGCCCCCAAGACAGGGATAGGAGAATGGTATTTGTATACCATATCCTCTTCATACCTCTGTCAATCTGCTGGGTGTTATGCCAAATATTATTTATTCTGGAGTATTTAACATGTTTTATGTTATTTATATTGTTTATCATGTCATATTAGATCAATTGTGATAGGCAAATAAGCTGTAGTGTTGATATTAGCATAATAATAAAGCATATTCTCCTGCTTCATGCGGCTGAGCTCATGGCAACCAACAGTGGCTTCAAAGCCACCTTATCTTTAATGGATAATGTACTGTGTAGATGCTTTACATAATGAGAAGCATTTCTTTTATTCATTGGAACCATGGCTAGGACTAAAAGCAAGCAGGTTAAAACAATAAATGGAGAAAAAGAAATTGGAATGACTTATGCAGCAAGTAGCGCCACCAAACAGTACCAGCAGGCTGGTGTGGCGACCATGGAAATTTGAAATTATGCTAGCCAAAATTAGTGCCGAATAACTGAAGGAACCGAGTAACTGATTGCCGGATTTGTGATGGCGGACCTGTACTGCCCTTTATTCAGTAATTGCTATACTCCTAGTTCTAACAACAATTAAAGAGCAACTTTCAGGAGATTTAATATTTTTTTCCCTCTTGTCCATATAGTCACATTTATTAAAATACTCCAGGTGCTATTGACTACCTCAGGTGCTACTGATTTTGTTTTAATACATTCTTGTTTTTAATACATTCTTTTATTATTATATTCACTAGCTCCTTTATTCTAGCTGTAAATATCTACTGTAGTTTATAAACTCACATTTGTTGAAACAATTAAGGTGCTATTAGATGCTTAAGTGTATAACTGAATTATCTGTTCTGTAATAGTCCCTTTTTCCTTCAAATTTTTACAAGTTTCAAGAATAATTACAGAGTCTTATTCATAAGTCTAGTTGCTATTGACTACCTCAGGTGCTACTGATTTTGTTTTTAATACATTCATTTATTATTATATTCACTAGCTCCTTTATTCTAGCTGTAAGTATCTACTGTAGTTCACAAACTCACATTTGTTACAATAATTGTGCTAAATTTTTTTTTTTTTTTTTATTATCACACTGGCCGATTCCCACCAAGGCAGGGTGGCCCGAAAGAAAAACTTTCACCATCATTCACTCCATCACTGTCTTGCCAGAAGGGTGCTTTACACTACAGTTTTTAAACTGCAACATTAACACCCCTCCCTCAGAGTGCAGGCACACTACTTCCCATCTCCAGGACTCAAGTCCGGCCTGCCGGTTTCCCTGAACCCCTTCATAAATGTTACTTTACTCACATTCCAACAGCACGTCAAGTATTAAAAACCATTTGTCTCCATTCACTCCTATCAAACACGCTCACGCATGCCTGCTGGAAGTCCAAGCCCCTCGCACACAAAACCTCCTTTACCCCCTCCCTCCAACCTTTCCTAGGCCGACCCCTACCCCGCCTTCCTTCCACTACAGACTGATACACTCTTGAAGTCATTCTGTTTCGCTCCATTTTCTCTACATGTCTGAACCACCTCAACAACCCTTCCTCAGCCCTCTGGACAACAGTTTTGGTAATCCCGCACCTCCTCCTAACTTCCAAACTACGAATTCTCTGCATTATATTCACACCACACATTGCCCTCAGACATGACATCTCCACTGCCTCCAGCCTTCTCCTCGCTGCAACATTCATCACCCATGCTTCACACCCATATAAGAGCGTTGGTAAAAACTATACTCTCATACATTCCCTCTTTGCCTCCAAGGACAAAGTTCTTTGTCTCCACAGACTCCTAAGTGCACCACTCACCCTTTTCCCCTCATCAATTCTATGATTCACCTCATCTTTCATAGACCCATCCGCTGACACGTCCACTCCCAAATATCTGAATACATTCACTCCTCCATACTCTCTCCTTCCAATCTGATATCCAATCTTTCATCACCTAATCTTTTTGTTATCCTCATAACCTTACTCTTTCCAGTATTCACTTTTAATTTTGTTCTTTTGCATACCCTACCAAATTCATCCACCAATCTCTGCAACTTCTCTTCAGAATCTCCCAAGAGCACAGTGTCATCAGCAAAGAGCAACTGTGACAACTCCCACTTTATGTGTGATTCTTTATCTTTTAACTCCGCGCCTCTTGCCAAGACCCTCGCATTTACTTCTCTTACAACCCCATCTATAAATATATTAAACAACCACGGTGACATCACACATCCTTGTCTAAGGCCTACTTTTACTGGGAAATAATTTCCCTCTTTCCTACATACTCTAACTTGAGCCTCACTATCCTCGTAAAAAACTCTTCACTGCTTTCAGTAACCTACCTCCTATACCATACACCTGCAACATCTGCCACATTGCCCCCCTATCCACCCTGACATATGCCTTTTCCAAATCCATAAATGCCACAAAGACCTCTTTAGCCTTATCTAAATACTGTTCACTTATATGTTTCACTGTAAACACCTGGTCCACACACCCCCTACCTTTCCTAAAGCCTACTTGTTCATCTGCTATCCTATTCTCCATCTTACTCTTAATTCTTTCAATAATAACTCTACCATACACTTTACCAGGTATACTCAACAGACTTATCCCCCTATAATTTTTGCACTCTCTTTTGTCCCCTTTGCCTTTATACAAAGGAACTATGCATGCTCTCTGGCAACCCCTAGGTACCTTACCCTCTTCCATTCATTTATTAAATTATTGCACCAACCACTCCAAAACTATATCCCCACCTGCTTTTAACATTTCTATCTTTATCACATCAATCCCAGTTGCCTTATACCCTTTCATTTTACCTACTGCCTCACGAACTTCCCCCACACTCACAACTGGCTCTTCCTCACTCCAACAAGATGTTATTCCTCCTTGCCCTATACACGAAATCACAGCTTCCCTATTTTCATCAACATTTAACAATTCCTCAAAATATTCCCTCCATCTTCCCAATACCTCTAACTCTCCATTTAATAACTCTCCTCTCCTATTTTTAACTTACAAATCCATTTGTTCTCTAGGCTTTCTTAACTTGTTAATCTCACTCCAAAACTTTTTCTTATTTTCAACAAAATTTGTTGATAACATCTCACCCACTCTCTCATTTGTTCTCTTTTTACATTGCTTCACCACTCTCTTAACCTCTCTCTTTTTCTCCATATACTCTTCCCTCCTTGCATCACTTCTACTTTGTAAAAACTTCTCATATGCTAACTTTTTCTCCCTTACTTCTCTCTTTACATCATCATTCCACCAATCGCTCCTCCTCTGAATTATCTATACTGTAATAATCCCTTTTTCTTTTAATTTTTTACAAGTTTAAGAATAATTACAGAATCTTATTCATAAGTGTAGTTGTAGATTCAATATAACTCTTATATTATTTTACTCAGAAAATCTAGTTTGTAAAATTAGTCTCATCCTATGATTACAGGCATAGATCCTGATGTAAACTTTTTACTAAATGAAATACACGAATCAAACAGTAACTATAATTACTATACAGCAGACCAAGCAAAGACATTACTCAGCGCAAACAATAACATAACCATCTTTAACTACAATATCAGATCCTTGAGCAAACATTATGATGACCTCACAGCATTACTCAATTCCCTTCATTCCAAAATATCAATCATCACACTCACAGAAACCTGGCTTAAGCCTGATATTACAGATGTCTATACCATTCCTGGCTACATGGCCATACACAACTTTAGAACAGACCAGCAAGGGGGAGGAACAGCTATATACTACTCAAACCAACTCAAATGCATCGATAAATCCTGCACAAGGGATGAACATGGAGAATATATCATAGCCAAATTTAAATCAAAAGACCTGCAAAACCCCTCACAATTATAAACATATACAGAGTACCACTTTTAAATGTTGATGAAGAAAGGGAGGTGGTAATTTCATGCACTGGCCAGGGAGGTATACCATCTTTTAGGAGTGAAGAAGAGCAGAATGTAAGTGTGGGGGAGGTACGTGAGGCATTACGGAGAATGAAAGGGGGTAAAGCAGCTGGAACTGATGGGATCATGGCAGAAATGTTAAAAGCAGGAAGGATATAGTGTTGGAGTGGTTGGTACTTTTGTTTAATAAATGTATGAAAGAGGGGAAGGTACCTAGTGATTGGCAGAAAGCATTTATAGTCCCTTTATATAAAGGGAAGGGGGACAAAAGAGATTGTAAAAATTATAGAGGAATAAGTTTACTGAGTATACCAGGAAAAGTGTACGGTAGGGTTATTATTGAAAGAATTAGAGGTAAGACAGAATGTGGGATTGCGGATGAGCAAGGAGGTTTCAGAGTGGGTAGGGGATGTGTAGATCAAGTGTTTACATTGAAGCATATATGTGAACAGTATTTAGATAAAGATAGGGAAGTTTTTATTGCATTTATGGATTTAGAAAAGGCATATGATAGAGTGGATAGGGGATCAATGTGGCAGATGTTGCAAGTATATGGAATAGGTGGTACGTTACTAAATGCTGTAAAGAGTTTTTATGAGGATAGTGAGGCTCAGGTTAGGGTGTGTAGAAGAGAAGGAGACTATTCCCAGTGAAAGTAGGTCTTAGACAGGGATGTGTAATGTCACCATGGTTGTTTAATATATTTATAGATGGGGTTGTAAAAGAAGTAAATGCTAGGGTGTTCAGGAGAGGGGTGGGATTAAATTGTGGGGAATCAAATACAAAATGGGAAATGACAAAGTTACTTTTTGCTGATAATACTGTGCTTATGGGAGATTCTAAAGAAAAATTGCAAAGGTTAGTGGATGAGTTTGGGAGTGTGTGTGTAAAGGTAGAAAGTTGAAAGTGAACATAGAAAAAAGTAAGGTGATGAGGGTATCAAATGATTTAGATAAAGAAAAATTGGATATCAAATTGGGGAGGAGGAGTATGGAAGAAGTGAATGTTTTCAGATACTTGGGAGTTGACGTGTCGGCAGATGGGTTTATGAAGGATGAGGTTAATCATAGAATTGATGAGGGAAAAAAGGTGAGTGGTGCATTGAGGTATATGTGGAGTCAAAAAACGTTATCTATGGAGGCAAAGAAGGGAATGTATGAAAGTATAGTAGTACCAACACTCTTATATGGATGTGAAGCTTGGGTGGTAAATGCAGCAGCGAGGAGACGGTTGGAGGCAGTGGAGATGTCCTGTCTAAGGGCAATGTGTGGTGTAAATATTATGCAGAAAATTCGGAGTGTGGAAATTAGGAGAAGGTGTGGAGTGAATAAAAGCATTAATCAGAGGGCAGAAGAGGGGTTGTTGAGGTGGTTTGGTCATTTAGAGAGAATGGATCCAAGTAGAATGACATGGAAAGCATATAAATCTATAGGGAAAGGAAGGAGGGGTAGGGGTCATCCTCAAAAGGGTTGGAAAGAGGGGGTAAAGGAGGTTTTGTGGGCAAGGGGCTTGGACTTCCAGCAAGCGTGCATGAGCGTGTTAGATAGGAGTGAATGGAGACGAATGATACTTGGGACCTGACGATCTGTTGGAGTGTGAGCAGGGTAATATTTAGTGAAGGGATTCAGGGAAACCGGTTATTTTCATATAGTCGGACTTGAGTCCTGGAAATGGGAAGTACAATGCCTGCACTTTAAAGGAGGGGTTTGGAATATTGGCAGTTTGGAGGGATATGTTGTGTATCTTTATACGTATATGCTTCTAAACTGTTGTATTCTGAGCACCTCTGCAAAAACAGTGATAATGTGTGAGTATGGTGAAAGTGTTGAATGATGATGAAAGTATTTTCTTTTTGGGGATTTTCTTTCTTTTTTGGCCCACCCGCTCGGTGGAGACCGCCAAACTTTTGAAAAAAAAAATAAAAAAATGTAGTATGTAGGGGATAAAAGGAGTGCCAAAAATTTTTGGGAAAAGTCGTTTGAGTGTCCCTTTGGTAAAGTGTATGGAAGTTATAATTGAAAGAATTAAAAATAAGACGGAGAATAGGCTGCAATGAACAAGGAGGCTTTAGGAAAGGTAGGGTGTGTGGACCAGTGTTTACAGTGAACATATAAGTGAACAGTATTTAGATACCCTAAAGAGGTCTTGTGGCATTTATGATTGGAAAAAAGCTATGACAGGTTTGGATAGGGGGCAATGTGCAGATGTTGCAAGTGTAGTGTAGAGGAGTTACTGAAACAGTGAAATTTTTAACGAGGATAGTGAGCTCAAGTTAGAGTATGTAGGAAAGAGGGAAATTTTTCCCAGTAAAAGTGGCCTTAGACAAGATTGTGATGCACCGTGGTTGTTTAATATTTTATAGATGGGGTTGTAAAGAAAGTAAATGCGAGGCTTGGCAAGAGGCGTGGAGTTAAAATAAAGAATCCCCACCCCAAAGGGGGGTTGTCCAGTTCCTTTGGATGACACTGTGCTCTTGGAGATCTGAAAGAGAATTGCAGAATGGTGGAGAATTTGGTAGGTTGTGAAAAAGGGAAAATTTAAAGTGAATACGGAAAAGAGTAAGGTTATGAGGATAACAAAAAGATTAGGTGATGAAAGATTGAATTCAATTGGGGGGAAAGAGTATGAGGAGGTAAAACGTATTCAGATATTTGGGAGTGGAGTGGTCGCGGATGGGTCTATGAAATGAGGTGAACATAGAATTGATGAGGAAAAAGAGGAGTGGTGCACTGGGAAGTCTGTGGAGACAAAGAACTTGTCCTGGAGGCAAAGAGGGGAATGTATAGAGATAGTTTACAAACGCTCTTATATGGGTGTAAAAGGCGTGGGTGATGAATGTTGCAGCGGGGAGAAGGTTGGGCATGGAGATTCATTCTGAGGGAAAATGTGTGGTGTGAATATAATGCAGAGAATTCGTAGTTTGGAAGTTTAGGGGGAGTGCGGATTACCAAAAACTGTTGTCCAAGGGCTGAGGAAGGGTTGTTGAGTGGTTCGGACATTAGAGAGAAATGGAGCGAAAACAGAATACTTCAAGGGTTATCATCTGTAGTGAAGGAAGGGGGTAGGGGTCGGCTAGGAAAGGTTGGAGGAGGGGGAAAGGAGGTTTTGTTTGCGAGGGGCTTGGACTCAGGAGGCATGCTTGAGGGTTTGATAGGAGTGAATGGAGACAAATGGTTTTTAAAATATTTGACGTGTGTTGGAGTGTGAGCAAAGTAATTTATAAAGGGGATTCAGGGAAACCGGCAGGCCGGACTTGAGTCCTGGAGATGGGAAGTACAGTGCCTGCACTCTGAAGGAGGGGTGTTAATGTTGCAGTTTAAAAACTGTAGTGAAAGCACCTTCTGGCAAGACAGTGTGAGTGAATGATGGTAAAAAGTTTTTTTTTTTTCGGGCACCTGCCTTGGTGGGAATGGGCCAGTGGATAATAAAAAAAAAAAAAAAAAAAAAATAATGTAGTCCGCCTGGGCTACATAGCCCAGAGCCATATTATTACCATCGACATACCATGTTCATTGAGTTTAATCGTTTCTAACAATACTTCAGTGTCATTCATAAACAAGGGAGAATAATGATAATTCTTTGCCGAGAATTGTAAAAAAAAAGCGTTATGGTATTAAGGGAGTGACTAATGTTTCCCTCCACCCGGATACCACACCTCCATGGGATATAAACAAAATGTTTATAATGTTATGTAACTTTGTTTTTTAATAATTTTGAAGAAAATATCATAGATTATTAATAAAATGTCTATATTGATGTAAAATTAGACATTAAAGGGTGCCAAGAGTGATATTTACATAATAGAGAGATGGTGCTCATGGGAATGTAAACAAACCGGTGGCCCGACCGTATTTGAAAGACAATTTGACATATAGAAAGTTGGTCATAATTGGGATCCCGTTAGCGAACGCCGTAAGGCAAAAGCCAAAAAGGGGGGGTCCGCTTTAAAATTTTTGGAAATGTATAACAATGTTTTGTATGTTTGTGTAAACAAGTTTATACACAATCTAATAGTGATAATTTTAGTTCAGTATTGTTTTTAACAATGGTTATCAGTGGACCCCGGTTACTGATTTAACGTGCAAGGAGGGTAATGTTATGCCGAAATAATTTAAGCGAATGAATTTTCCCCTAAGAAATAATGGAAATAAATTAATCGTTGCAAACGCCAAAATTGAAAAAAAAATTTTTTACCACATGAAATGTATTCTGAACCACAAAACTGAAAAATGTGAAATAGAAATGTTGAATTTGAAGAATGTATGTTGATTGGGATGTGTTGGTTTTAGAGCATTCTTCTTACGGTTTGGAAGGGGTACTCTTAAAAAAAATTAAGGTAGAAGTCCTGTTCCGGGGTTACTTCCCTTCCTTTTAATGCCATCGACCAGCTTGTTAGTCACTTTAATCGTTCCACAACAATCTGCCATAGACTTGTCTTCCCTAAACCTTTACGATTGTCTAAAATGTCCCAACATTGTCATGAAAGCACAAGGGGTTTGTATAAGCTGTGTAGGGACGATTTCATCTCTCAAGTTTGCAGTTCAACCCACCGTCACACATTTCCTTAATATTTGAAGTAGGTTATTAACGGTTTTCTTATATAATTTAGAAAATCTCAGGGTTAGCCCCAAATGAAAATCTTTCTTATTTATAACAATTCCATTTGTCCCAAGAGTGAATTAGAAGCTTTCGGGGGCCATGTCAGATTTCCAGAAACAGGCGGACCACGTATTTAACGAAATATTTCCGAGTGTAGTTTGGTCTACCTGGAGCTTGCCGGGTAAACGGGAGGGGGCAACATGATGCACATTGGCGCGTCTCGTACTGAAAATCGGTGAGCAGGGTTATAATCAGTTTGGGATTTTTGCGAAAAATTAACGAATCGGAATAGTCGATATGTGTTTCAGTCCATCGTTATGCGAGGGTCCACTGTATTTGAACAATACACCTTACTTTTGTCTCACAGGCCACATAAGTTACTTAGAAAAGAAAAATATTGGAAAATACAAGAAACCTTTGAATTGGAGTAAATAAAAGAATACCAGGTGGGTGGCATTCGCCGCTGTTGCCATACGCTGCTCATTTTCTGCCAACTTTGCGCCTCTATATCTCAGTAAGTACTGATGGCAAAAAAAAAAAAATTTTAGGCTTAAAACACTCAGTAAAATAATCCTAACATTTTGGTAAGAAAATTTTTTTTTTTTTTCAAATATTTTGTGACATAGAATGACAGTTTCAGACAGGGGCCTGCAACAGTAAAAGGTTAAAAGGGGAGTGTTAATATGACATTACATCAGTGAATCCTTGGTGTTTGCTGCACTGTTTGCTCGAGCTGGCGCTCAATTTAACTGGCGCTCCCACAAGGTACTAAGTGGTCCCAGATTTTTTTTAATATGGTGCACACTGAGTGTTAAGACCCATTCTATGCTGACCAGGCATCTCAGGCCAATTGTGCCAAATTTGGATGCAGGAAAATTAAAACATATTTGGACTGTTTAGGGGTTAAAGAGATGAAAAAACTAAGTTAAAGAGATAAATAATCTAACATAAAGTAGGAGTTGTCACAGTTACTGCTTTTGGGAGATTCTGAAGAGAAGTTGCAGAGGTTGGCGAACGAGTTTGGAAGAGCATGTAAAAGAACAAAGTTAACCCGTAAATGGTCCAAACGTACGTGTTCTTACTGCTAGTGCCCCGAATATTTTGAAAAAAAAAAAAATAGTTTTTTTGTATAGAAATAAAGAGCACATTTTCTTAAGTGTTATAGGATAAAAAAAAATTTAGGGTCAGTACTTACCGAGATATGAGGCCGTGAACTTGGCACTTGGTGATCACCTGATGGGAACATCGAGTCCTGCAGCTTGCAGAAGTGTTGCCGATAAACCTTTTTTTCCCATTTCTAAATTATTTTATATAATTTTTATGTTCTGATAATTACAATTTTTAGTAGTTCTTGTAATTGCATAACCAATCTTTGCTCTGACACTAATATTAGGTACTGAAACTGTACTCAAATTGTCACAAACACACTGACAGGTGAACATTTACACCTGCCTGGGTCATTTACTATTGTCTAGGAACATACACAAAATATTTATAAGTCCCAGCAATGTTTTGGATAAGCGAGTATATAATAATAAGAAGAAAGAAGAAGACAAAGAAGAAGAAGGAATAAGAAGAAGGAGGAAGAAGAGGAAGGAAGAAGAAGGAGGAAGAAGAGGAAGGAAGAAGAAGAAGGAAGAAGAAGAAGGAAAAAGAAGAAGAAGAAGGAAAAAGAAGGAAGAAGGAAAAAGAAGGAAGAAGGAAGAAGAAGAAGAAGAAGAAGAAGGAAGAAGAAGAAGGAAGAAGGAAGAAGAAGAAGGAAGAAGAAGAAGGAAGAAGAAGAAGGAAGAAGAAGGAAGAAGAAGAAGGAAGAAGAAGAAAAAGAAGAAGAAGAAGTTCTCTTGAAGTATGATGTGTAAGACAAGTGTCAGTGACAAGCTCTGCGAGCGAGGGTGCATGATATTTGATGAGCAGTCCAGTGATAAGATGAGATAAGGGGTGACATTTTGATGAGCGCCAGTGAGGGTCCAGTGATGAGATAATTGGTCACATTTGATGAGCTTGGCATCTTTGTCTCCGCTTATCTGTCTCTCTGTCTCAGAGAGAGCTACTGTGAACCAACAGGTATTCTTATGCATTATATCTACAAGCACAGTATAGCACTTTGTCTGGATTTTTTGGGTTATCCTACGTAATTTACACTATGTATAATTGTATTTATGTTTACCTGTGAGACAGAAAGAAAGAGATAGAAAGAGACAGAGACAGATAGACAGATAGAGACAGAGATAGATACTTTCCAGAATTGTTTCTCTTTACGTAGGACATAGGTTATATGACATTCTGAAAGGGTGTTAAACAAATGTTGCACATGGGTTATTATCGAGGTTTTTGATATTTCCTCGACCACTTGTGGCCACATCCACCTCAAAGCCACTAAACTTGGACATGATACATAGTTGCACAAGGAATTATAGTTGGGTGTACATGCGAAAAGCCCCTTGTATGCAGAGCAGTATGGGCAGGCTTAAAATTAACTTAAGATTAACTAAGCAATGATATATTCAGTGGTAAAAATTACAGTAAACAAAATACAACATGAAGTACAAATGAGTATTTTAAACAATGAAATCTGAACCTTTCAATTAAGAGGCGTTATAATTGTACAAATTTGTAGCATAACAATGTATAATATAACAAAATGATCAATATACTATAACAATATACTATTTGTAGTGCAGAAACAGGTCACATGGTCATTAGATGAGTTGCTGTGCATTCAAGAGAATGGATTATTCTATTATGTAATGTAATTAAAAAAAACATAGTTTGATAGGGTCACAGGCTACACTTTTACGAAATACAGTTATTCAATATTTATTCAGTTGTGGGTAAGTGGTTTTTAAGAAGAGTCTTGAACTGATAAACACACAGTGTTTCTTTTGTATTCACAGGTAATGAATTCCAGATTTTTGGGCCTTTTATGTGCATTGAGTTTTTACATAGTGTGAGATGGACATGGAGAACATCAAAGAGTGATCTGTGCCTTGTGTTATGGTCATGTGTTGTACTGAGGTTGGTAAGGAGAAGTTTGTGGAGAGGGTTTTTATCTAAGTTTATTGTTCTATGTATGTAGTAGGCACAATAATAAGTATGGATGTTTTGTACAGTGAGTAAGTTTAGACTTGACTATTGGTGGAGTGTGCTGCCTGGAGTGGGAATGTATCATTCTGACTGAGCCTTTTGTTGGGTAATTAGTGGTCTGAGATGATTTATTGTTGTTGAGCCCCATGCACAAATTCCACAGGTGAGATAGGGGTAAATGATGCAAGTGATATAGGGCCAGGAGAGCTGATTGTGGAACATAGTACCGTATCTTCGATAGTATGCCTACGGTCTTCGAGATTTTCTTGGAAATTTGTTGTACATGTGTTTGAAATTTGAGTCTATTATCAAGGTGGATTCCTAAGAATTTTCTCTCTGTGAGTTTCGTGATAGGTGATCTGTTTATCATTATGTTAAGAGGAACATTTCTAGTTCTGTTCCCAAACTGAATGAAGTAGGTTTTGTCAATATTGAGAGTAAGCTTGTTAATCATCATCCAGGTAGATATTTTCTGTAATTCGGTATTTACAGTATTGGCTAGTATGACTGGGCTTGGGTGAGACGAAGACATATGTAGTGTCATCTGCAAATAGTGTGGGTATGAGTAGTTGCGATGCATTTGGTAGGTCATATATGTAAATGAGAAAGAGGAGAGGGCCAAGGACACTTCCCTGTGGGACTCCAACTGTAACTGGTTGTGTGGAAGAGTTTGCTCCATTTGCGTACACATATTGGCATCTGTTGCTAAGGTATGACTTTAGGTAGTTGAGGGAGTGCCCTCTTATACCATAATGTGATAATTTTATGTGCAACAAATAATGGCCAACTTATCAAAAGCTTTACGTAAATCAACGAAGATCACCAATGGGACTTCTTTTTGTCAAGTGCAGTGTATATTTGTTCAAGCGTGTGTATAACAGCATAATTCATATTTTTATTAGGCCTGAACCCAAACTGACAGGGATTGAGTATGTTGTGGGAGATGAGGTAGAAATAAATTAGCTTATGAATTAATTTTTCAAAGATTTTAGAGAGAAGGGGTAAGTTGGATATTGGCCTATAGTTATTCAAGTCTGCTTGCTCTCCACACTTATCCTCCACAATTATCCTCTGAACTGTATTTATCACCTCTAGAATTCAAGTCCTGGCTAACCAGTTTTCTTGAATCCCTTCATAAGGTTACCTTGTCACACTCCAACAGCATGTCCACTAAAAACCACTTGTGTTTATTCATTCCTATCAAATTTTCCTGCACAATACTCACGCCACACACTGCTCACCAACAAGGCATCTCCACTACCTTCATGGCACCTCCACTACCTCCATGGCACCTCCACTACCTCCATGGCACCTCCACTACCTTCATGGCACCTCCACTACCTCCATGGCTCCTCCACTACCTCCATGGCACCTCCACTACCTCCATGGCACCTCCACTACCTCCATGGCACCTCCACTACCTCCATGGCACCTCCACTACCTCCATGGCACCTCCACTACCTCCATGGCACCTCCACTACCTTCATGGCACCTCCACTACCTTCATGGTATCTCCACTACCTTCATGGCATCTCCACTACCTCCACTACCTCCATGGCACCTCCACTACCTCCATGGTGCCTCTACTACCTTCATGACATCTCCACTACTTATTTATTTATTTTATGTCTTTGCAAACAGAACACTGAGATTTTATATTTACAATAGTGGGTTGCAATGCAAAGAGAGCCTCTATTATGCCTAGGCATTATGGGCCAACTTAACATTATTGGCTTACAGACTACTTAACACTAAGGATTATATCATAGTTGTATAGTAGGATAGTAATTATTTCATAGTTGTACAGTAGATTATTAATTATAAGTGAATCAAATTTGTATAAGACAAATGATATATTCACATATTCTAAAATGCTTTTTGTAAAAACAATGATTCAATTATATTCCTGTCAACAATGGATAAAAGGTTCAAAGTGATTGTTGAAGTTATGATGTGAGAGTACATAAGTGAGTATGTGTGTACTGAGTATTTAGCATTTAATCTAGGGTGATTAAGTGGCTTTTAAGAAGTCTTCCACCTCAAAGCCACTAAACTTGGGGTCAATATCACTTTCCTCTTAAAAAGGGAGTGTTAATATGACATGACATCAGTAAATCCTTGGTGTTTGCTGCACTGTTTTCTCTAGCTGGCACTCAGTTTAACTGGTGCTCCCACAAGGTACTAAGTGGTCCCAGACTTTTTTAATACAGCGCACACCAGGCATCTCAGGCCAATCGTGCTGAATTTGGAGGCAGGAAAAATAAAACGTAAATAGCATATGTTTGAGGCACTAGCGGTAAGAACGTATGTATATGTTTGGACCGTTTATGGGTTAAAAGTTAAAATAGGAAAGAGCAAGGTGATGAGGATAACAAAAAATCTAGGTAATAAAAGATTGGATATTTGATTGGAGAGGAGTACAGAGGAAGTGAATGTTTCAGATATCTGGGGGTGGACTTGTCAGCAGATGGATTTATGAAAGACTAGATGGATCTATGATGAGGGTAAAAAGGTGAATGGTGCACTGAGAAGAGAAGTCTGTGGAGACAAAGAACATTATCCATGGAAGAAAAGAGGGAAATGTATGAGAGTATAGTGGTACTAACACTTTTATACGTGCTTTGGGAGAGAATAGGATGGGTGTTGGAGTGCTCTGGGAGAGTACAGGATGTGTGTGAAGAATGGGTTTGAGTGTTGCAATAAGGAGAAGGCTGGAGGCATTAGAGATGTCATGTCTGAGGGCAATGTGTGGTGTGAATATCATGCAGAAAATCCATAACTTGGAAATTAGAAGTAGGTGTGTGGTTTCTAAAAGTTTTATCCAGAGGGCTGAGGAGGAGTTGCTGAGGTGGTTCAGACATTTAAAAAGGATGAAACAAAATAGAATGACATGGAGGGTGCATAAATCTGTAGTGGAGGGAAGGCAGGGTCGAGGTCGTCCTAGGAAAGGTTGGGGGATGGGGCAAAGGAGGTTTTGTGTGCGAGGGGCTTAGACTTCCAGCAAGCGTGCATGATTATGTTAGATAGGAGCGAGTGGGAGCAAATGACTTTTATGATTTGATGTGCTGTTGGAGTGTGAGCAATAAAATATTTATGAAGGGATTCAGGGAAACTGGTTAGCTGGACTTGAGTCCTGGAGGTGGGAAGTACAGTGCCTGCACTCCAAAGGAGGGGTAGAGATATGTTGTAGTTTTTGAACTGCAGTGTAGGCACACCTCTGGCAAGACAGTGATGGACTGAATGATGATGAAAGTGTTTCCTCTTTTTCAGGTCACACTGGCTGAGTGGGAAACGGCTGATGTGTTAATAAATAATAAAAAAATAATTGAAGAAATGAATACTGTATTAAATGGGCACATTTGTATGACCATTTACACTCATATTCTGGTTACCACACACCCTTGTAAGATTACATTCATCACGTGCCAAATAAAGTTCCCATACATAAAAAACATTCAACATATATGCATGATGTGAGTGAACAGAAAAAGGTGAACTGCTTGCCTGTTTCTTGTGTTCTCGGTGAAGTACATCAATGGTGAAGCACTGTAGCACAAAAGACTGTACTTCACTCTTACTTAGTTCTGTGTGTAGTGGCTGAGAGATCTGAAAATGCAAGTAGTTTTGGTAAACTGCATAGGCTCAAGAAATTTTAACCTGTAAACCAGCACAGTATTTATTATATGCACACATTGCTTCTGCCAAATATGCAAGGGATACTTTCCCAGAGGCTCCAAGAATCTAGAAACCACAAGCACCACTAAATGCTCTCTGTATAACTCAACACACTGAGGACTGTGGTGCAAAGACATGCTCAATTTAACTGCAACACTCTGAGCACTATGGTGCACAGACATGCTCACTTCAAACACAACACACTGAGGACTATGGTGCACAGATATGCTCACTTCAACTGCAACACACTGAGGACTATGGTGCAAAGACATGCTCACTTCACACACAACACACTGAGGACTATGGTGCACAGACATGCTCATTTCAACCACAACACACTGAGGACTATGGTGCACAGACATGCTTGATTAACCCTTTCACTGTCACGAACCCTGCTCTCAAACTTGCTCTCATGTCGGAGAATTTAAAAAAAAAAAAAAAAAAAAAATCTTATGAAATGAGAGAATCTTTTCCCGATGGTAATGACATAAAAAATATGAAATTTGATGGAAAACCTATGGAATTATGTTCTCACAAAGTTAGCTGTCTCGGCGATATTTACGCATTGGCAATATCGCTCACTTTGAACCCTATTTTCGGCCAATTCCATTGTTGCAGTCGACCAAACTCATAGCTAGAAATCCATTTTTTCTATTTATTAAGTATAAGAAATGTTCATTTACCTATTTCAACTACCCAATAAAGTGATAAACAATTGGTAATTTGGCCAATTTCGTACACAAATCAAGTAAGGCCAATTTCAAAATAGGGTCCAGAATTAACAATACAAACATTCCTAGCACTAAAATAACATTTTCTCTGTTCATTAGTCACATCTCCAGGCCCCTCTTATATTACACATGCTTTCCATTTGAATTTTTTAATTCAAATTTTTATTCACACAAAAAATAATTTACTGTTATGCAGACTACTGCATTATTGTAAAAATGGTATAAATAATATCAGCACATCAAGGATGTCAGCCACAGCACCGTGTCTTCCTTTGCAGATGACACCCGAATCTGCATGACAGTGTCTTCCATTGCAGACACTGCAAGGCGGACTTCAACCAAATCTTTCAGTGGGCTGCAGAAAACAATATGAAGTTCAACAATGAGAAATTTCAATTACTCAGATATGATAAACACAAGGAAATTAAATCTTCATCAGAGTACAAAACAAATTCTGGCCACAAAATAGAGCGAAACACCAACGTCAAAGACCTGGGAGTGATCATGTCGGAGGATCTCACCTTCAAGGACCATAACATTGTATCAATCGCATCTGCTAGAAAAATGACAGGATGGATAATGAGAACCTTCAAAACTAGGGAGGCCAAGCCCATGATGACACTCTTCAGGTCACTTGTTCTATCTAGGCTGGAATATTGCTGCACACTAACAGCACCTTTCAAGGCAGGTGAAATTGCTGACCTAGAAAATGTACAGAGAACCTTCACGGCACGCATAACAGAGATAAAACACCTCAATTACTGGGAGCGCTTGAGTTTCCTAAACCTGTATTCCCTGGAACGCAGGCAGGAGAGATACAAAATTATATACACCTGGAAAATCCTAGAGGGACTAGTACCGAACTTGCACACGAAAATCACTCACTACGAAAGCAAAAGATTTGGCAGACGATGCAACATCCCCCCAATGAAAAGCAGGGATGTCACTAGCACGTTAAGAGACCATACAATAAGTGTCAGGGGCCCGAGACTGTTCAACTGCCTCCCAGCATACATAAGGGGGATTACCAACAGACCCATGGCAGTCTTCAAGCTGGCACTGGACAAGCACCTAAAGTCGGTTCCTGACCAGCCGGGCTGTGGCTTGTACGTTGGTTTGCGTGCAGCCAGCAGTAACAGCCTGGTTGATCAGGCTCTGATCCACCAGGAGGCCTGGTCACAGACTGGGCCGCGGGGGCATTGACCCCCGGAACTCTCTCCAGGTAAACTCCAGGTAAACATCTGTGAAAGCATATTAGACCCACCAGTTGACGTGTAGTGGACATGTGACATCATTTGTTTACTCTTGAACACTGGCAAAAATTAAACATTTCCGCTACTTTGAGCTCAATTTCAAGGTATACTTTTATTCCGTAAACCATTCAAAAACCATCTCTATTTCACTATTACAGTACAGTGGACCCCCGCATAACGATTACCTCCGAATGCGACCAATTATGTAAGTGTATTTATGTAAGTGCGTTTGTACGTGTATGTTTGGGGGTCTGAAATGGACTAATCTACTTCACAATATTCCTTATGGGAACAAATTCGGTCAGTACTGGCACCTGAACATACTTCTGGAGTGAAAAAATATCGTTAACCGGGGTCCACTGTATATCTTTCATTCTATCAAAAGAGCCCAAGAAAACAAGAATACAACAATAAATACCATACAAAAATACACCGCAAAGTCAGTGTTTTAACCCCTAAAGGGTCCAAACGTATATATACGTTGTCTCACCCAATGCCCCAAATATTTTGAAAAAAAAAAAAAAATCTGTTTTTTATAGAAAGAAGGAGCACACTTTTTTAAGCGTCTTAGAATACACAAAAAATTAGGGTAAGTACCTCTGAGATATGAGGCTGCGAAGTTGGCACTTGGCGATCACCTGATGGCAACATGGAGCGCTGCCGCTTGCAGAAATTCTACATATTTACCATTTTCTTCCATTTTTTTTTTTCATTTTCTTGGTTTTCATGATATGATAATTATGTTTTATAGTAAATCTTTTAATTTCAATGCCAATTGTTGTTTATACACCAATATTATATATGAAATTATTATGATATTGTCATAAACACACATGTGCACACTGACAGGTGATTTTGCACACCTGGCTGAGTCACATTCTATTATCTACAACTATACACAAGTATTTACATGTCCCACTTATGTTTCAAGAATTCCACTATTATATGATACTCCATGAAGCATGGATTCATATAGAGTGGCACCCCACACTGGTGACAAATGAATCATGTGTCCTTCCACTGTTAGGGTCGTTTTGTGGTGGTAGCACACACAATATACCTTTTCTGGGAATTCTTCTTCTTTGGGGTAGGTGGTACTGGTACCAGATAGTGACAGTTAGGGGTGATTTGGTCTGGCACTTCCCCCACTGGCTGTGGTTGTGTGACAAGTTGCTGTTGAGGGGCAGGTGGAGGTGTGGCACCATACTTTCTTGCTATCTGTTTCACAACATTCAGAGAGAATTCTTGTAGACATTGAGCACTGCAATGTCTACAAGGTGAAAAAACAGTTTTACATACCACTCGCGACTCCTTCATACACAGTCAATGAACCCTATCATCATGTCACACTTGTCAACTAGTCGCATATTGTTCGCATAGTTCACGACAGCAGCTGGCTTTACACTGCATTCATTGGTCTCCCTGTTCACTTTGTCTGTACCATCTCATTTCTGTGGATGGTTGACAGCAATGTCACATTCCGTTTGTCATGCCACATCAGTGCCATGATGTCATTAGCATGAAACACTTGCACTGCACCTTCAATGCTGCCTCCACTGAACCTTGGCATGTTTTCTATTCCTTTTCACTGTTCCACATATACATATCAGTATTGTTCACACGTAGGAAATCAGCGAGCATAGGGCTTGTGTACCAGTTGTCTGTGTACAATGCATGGCCCTTGCCAAGGTATGGTTCCATCATCCTGCGAACAACATCACTGGAAATGCCCAACATCCGTCTGTCATCATCGAGTGTGTTTCTCCCAGTGTATACAGTAACATCCAACACAAGACCACCCTCACAGTCCCACATAACAAAAAGTTTTATATTAAAGCGATTACATTTGCTCAGTATACATTGCTTGAATGACAGGCGTCCCTTGAACAGAATCAAGGACTCATCAACAATAATGTTCTTGAAGGGATAAAAGTATGCACTGAATTTCTGCTTCAAATACATAAACACTTCCCGGATTTAGTATAGAAGGTCATTTCTGTTTGGGCGTATTTCTGTCTGAGAAGTGCAACATTCATAGCAACAGAGTGAATCTGTTGCAGGGAAGGAGGTCACGGAAGACTGGAGTACTGATGAAGTGGTCTGTGGACCAGTAATTACGTATACTGTTCTTATAGGTATGTGGCATAAGCATGACAGTGGCAAGGAATAAATACATTTCAGCCACTGTTGTGTCTTTCCACCTGTGCAGCCGTGATGATTCTCCAACCTCTGCTTTGTTGTCCATGACATATCGGTAATAACTGTTTGTCTGGGTCACTATCAAGTTCATTATAGGCTCATCAAAGTACAACTGGAAATAGTCTAACTCTGTAGACTCATTTGTTAGGAGACATTCTGGCTGGATGCCACTTCCACTCGCATCAAAATCACAAGGCTGTGGCACAAATATACTTTGTGTCCAGTTCCACTCACGATCACATGGTGCAGGGTGGACCTGTGGCATGGGGCGAGGGGGAGCGGGAGGTGGGACAGGAGTGGAGGCAGCACATGGTTGAAGGGATGCCGGGCAGTCCTTTGTCTGTCCACCCACTGCGCCATGTGGTCCAGGAAAATGATAGTTTTTCTCTTGCAAGTTGCCTATGGGTAACACTCGCCACTCCAGAGGTGCTTGGCCCAGGGTCTTGTGTGGCCACACTGGCCACCCCAGAAGTGCTTGGCCTAGGGTCTGCTGTGGCCACACTGGCTACCCCAGAGGTGCTTGGCCCAGGCTCTGGTGTGGCCACCCCAGAGATGATAGGCTGAGGGTCATCTGGATTATCATCGACATTTTCACTAATTCCTTGAATATTACTGGCCCCAATGGGGTCAAATCCACTAAACTCAAAATCTATATCACTTTCCTCGAATGGTAGTGTTAATGCGACGAGGCATGAGTGAATCACGACTATGTGCCATGATTTTGTCGCAAAATGGAGCTGAAAGTAACTGGACCTACCATGCGGTACCCAGGCGTCCCCGATTTTTTTCATACGGCGCACACCCATTCTCTCATGTCTAGACGACTCAGACCTATCGCGCCAATTTTGAACAAAGGGCCTGATGTGAAAAGTGGGTCATAATAAGTGTGTATGCACCTGGAGAAGAGAGGAGTGTAGAGGAGAGAGAGAGAGAGAGATTTTGGGAGATGTTAAGCAAATGTATAGGAACCTTTGAATCAAGTGAGAGAGTAATTGTGGTAGGGGACCTAAATGCTTAAGTAGGAGAAACATTTAGAGATGGTGTGGTAGGTAAGTTTGGGGTGCCAGGTGTAAATGATAATGGGAGCCCTTTGATTGAACTTTGTATAGAAAGGGGTTCAGTTATAAGTAATACGTATTTTAAGTAGACAAGATATGATGTAGGGTGTATTGACAGCAGTTTGTTGGACTATGTACTGGTAGATAAAAGACTGAGTAGACTTCAGGATGTATATGTTTATAGAGTCGCCACAGATATATCAGATCACTTTTTAGCTGTAGCTACAGAAGAGTAAAAGGCAGATGGGATACAAGGAAAACAGAAGCAGCAAGTAAGAGAGAGGTGAAGGTGTATAAACTAAAAGAGGGGGAAGTTAGGGTAAGATATAAACAACTATTGGAGAATAGATAAGCTAGTGAGAATATAGGCAATGGGGTCGAGGATGCCTGGGGTAGGTTTAAGAATGAAGTGTTAGTGTTCAGAAGAAGTTTGTGGTTACAGGAAAGTGGGTGCAGGAGAGAAGAAGTGAGATTGGTGGAATGATGATGTAAAGAGAGTAGTAAGGGAGAAAAAGTTAGCATATGAGAGGTTTTTACAAAGTAGAAGTGATGCAAGGAGAGAAGAGTATATGGAGAGAAAAAGAGAGGTTAAGAAAGTGGTGAAGCAATGTAAAAAGAGAGCAAATGAGAGAGTGGGTGAGATGTCATCAACAAATTTTGTTGAAAATAAGAAAAAGTTTTGGAGTGAGATTAATAAGTTGAGGAAGCCTAGGGAACAAATGGATTTGACAGTTAAAGATACGAGAGGAGAGTTATTCAATGGAGAGTTAGAGGTATCGGGAAGATGGAGGGAATATTTTGAGGAATTGTTAAATGTTGATGAAGATAGAGAAGCTGTGATTTTGAGTATAGGACAAGGAGGAATAACATCTTGTAGGAGTGAGGAAAAGCTAGTTGTGAGTGTGGGAGAAGTTCGTGAGGCAGTGGGTAGAATGAAAGGGGGTAAGGCAGCTGGGATTCAAGGGATAAAGATAGAAATGTTACAAGCAGGAGATAAAGTTTTGGAATGGTTGGTGCTATTATTTAATAAATGTATGGAAGAGGGTAAGGTACCTAGGGATTGGCAGAGAGCATGCATAGTTCCTTTGTATAAAGGCAAAGAGGATAAAAGAGAGTGCAAAAATTACAGGGGAAATAAGTCTGTTGAGTATACCAGGTAAAGTGTATGGTAGAGTTATTACTGAAAAAATTAAGAGTAAGACAGAGTAGGATAGCAGATGAACAAGGAGGCTTTAGGAAAGGTAGAGGGTGTGTAGACCAAGTGTTTACAGTGAAACATGTAGATGAACTATTTAGATAAGGGTAAAGAGGTTTTTGTGGCATTTATGGATTTGGAAAAGGCATATGACAGGGTGAACAGGGGGGTAATGTGGCAGATGTTGCAGGTGTATGGTATAGGAGGTAGGTTACTGAAAGCAGTGAAGAGTTTTTACGAGGATAATGAGGCTCAG
Organism: Cherax quadricarinatus; assembly: GCF_026875155.1. Taxonomy (NCBI): domain Eukaryota; kingdom Metazoa; phylum Arthropoda; class Malacostraca; order Decapoda; family Parastacidae; genus Cherax; species Cherax quadricarinatus. The sequence continues at coordinate 1,331,199 of NC_069404.1, read as the reverse complement.
GTTAAAGTATGTAGGAGGGAGGGAGATTATTTCCCTGTAAAAGTAGGCCTTAGACAAGGATGTGTGAATTCACCGTGATGGTTCAATATATTTATAGATGGGGTTGTAAGAGAAGTGAATGCTAGGGTCTTGGCAAGAGGTGTGGAGTTAAAAGATAAAGAATCAAACACAAAGTGGGAGTTGTCACAGTTGCTTTTTGCTGATGACACGGTGCTTTTGGGAGATTCTGAAGAGAAGTTGCAGAGGTTCGTGGATGAATTTGGTAGGGTTTGTAAAAGAAAATTAAAAATGAATATAGGAAAGAGTAAGGGTATGAGGATAACAAAAAGATAAGGTGATGAAAGATTAGACATCAGATTGGAGAGAGAGAGTATGGAGGAGGTGAATGTATTCAGATACAGTGGACCCCCGGTATTCGATGGCATCGGTATCCGATAAATCCGGTATTCGATGCATTTTAATGCAAAAATTTTGCCTCGGTATCCGATCGAAAACCCAGTATTCGATGCGATTCATATGAGACGTGTCCACGTGTGGCCCGAACTGCCCCGTGTGTGCCAGTGTTTACAAGCCAGGGAGTGTGCACGCATCTAAGGATACATTCGGTACATTCCATATTATCACTGTTTTTGGTGCTTGTTTCTGCAAAATAAGTCACCATGGGCCCCAAGAAAGCTTCTAGTGCCAACCCTGTGGTAAAAAGGGTGAGAATTAGTATGGAAATTAAGAAAGATTTTGAAGGGTTTGGGGCTAACCCTGAGAAGCCTATGCCAGTTGTGGAATCCATTGTGCCTACTTCAAAAATTAAGGAAATGTGTGCAAAGTGGGTTGAACTGCAAACCTTTATGGATGAAAATCACCCTAACACAGCTATTGCAAGCCATGCTGGTGACTATTACAATGACAATGTTGTGGCCCATTTTAGACAAATCTTAAAGGAACGGGAGGTACAGAGCTCTATGGACAGATTTGTTGTGTGACAGACGGCAAGTGACTCTCAAGCTGGTCCTAGTGGCATTAAAAGAAGAAGGGAAGTAACCCCGGAAAAGGACTTGCTACCTCAAGTCCTAATGGAAGGGGATTCCCCTTCTAAACAGTAACAACTTCGACACTCTCCCCTCCTCCCATCCAATCAACTATCACCAGATCTTCATTAAAGGTAAGTGTCAATTATTCTATTGTTATTGTTGTTATTGTAATTATTCTATTGCATTAAACTTAATATTTCATGTGGTAAAAAAATTTTTTTTTCATACTTTTGGGTGTTTTGCACGGATTAATTTGATTTCCATTATTTCTTATGAGGAAAATTGATTCGCTTTTCGATATTTTCGGTATTCGATGAGCTCTCAGGAATGGATTAATATCGAATACCGGGGGTGCACTGTATTTAGGAGTGGACGTGTCAGCAGATGGGTCTATGAAAGATGAGGTGAATCACAGAATTGATGAGGGGAAAAGGGTGAGTGGTGCACTTAGGAGTCCGTGGAGACAAAGAACTTTGTCCGTGGAAGGAAAGAGGGGAATGTATGAGAGTATAGTTGTACCAACTCTCTTGTATGGGTGTGAAGCATGGGTGATGAATGTTGCAACAACAAGAAGGCTGGAGGCAGTGGAGATGTCATGTCTGAGGGCAATGTGAGGTCTGAATATAATTCAGAGAATTCGTAGTTTGGAAATTATGAGGTGTGGGATTGCCAAAACTATTATCCAGAGGGCTGAGGAGGGTTGTTGAGGTGGTTCAGACATGTAGAGAGAATGGAACAAAACAGAATGACTTCGAGAGTGTATAAATCTGTAGTGGAGAGAAGGCGGAGTAGGGGTCGGCCTAGGAAGGGTTGAAGGGAGGTGGTAAAGGTTTTGTGTGCAAGGGGCTTGGATTTCCAGCACGTGTGCATGAGCGTATTTGATAGGAGTGAATGGAGACAAATGGTTTTTAATACTTGACATGCTGTTGGAGTGCGAGCTAAGTAACATTTATGAAGGGATTCAGGGAAACCAGTAGGTCGGACTTGAGTCCTGGAGATGGGAAGTACAGTGTCTACACTCTGAAGGAGGGGTGTTAATGTTGTAGTTTTATAACTGTAGTGTAAAGCACCCCTCTAGCAAGACAGTGATGGAGTGAATGATGATGAAAGTTTTTCTTTTTCGGGCCACCCTGCCTTGGTGGGAATCAGCCAATGTGTTAACCCTTTCAAGGTCCAGAGGCCAAATTTCAAGGTGTGCACCAGTGTCCAAGAATTTTCAAAAAATAATTTTGTTATTTTTTCTTATGAAATGGTAGAGAATCTTTTTCTGAAGGTAATAAAACAAAAAGTACGAAATTTAATGGAAAATTGACAAAATTATGTTCTCATGTCAGCGATATTTATGCATCGGCGATTTTGCCAACTTTGACTCCCATTTTAGGCTGATTACATTATTCCAGTCGACCAAATTCTTAGCTATTTCACTAGTATTACTTATATTCTATCGACTGAGCACAAGAATTCGCCAAGTCAACTGTTTCAACTACAAAATAAAGTGATCGGAATTTGGTAATTTGACCAATTTAATGCAAAGTTCAAAATACTCCAATTTCAAAATAGCATCCAGAATAAACAATACAGGCATTCCTGGAACTAAACTAACATTTCCTCTGTTCATCAGTTACATTTTCAGGCTTTACTAATGAATTCCATTTTGATTTTTTATTCACATAATGAATTTTTATGCAAACCAAAAAACAGAAGATTTACTGTTATGCAATATTGTAATAATTGTATAAATAATATCACCACATTTGTGAACATATATCAGACCCACCAGCAGGCGTGTATTAGACGTGTGAGGTCATTTGTTTACTCTTGAACATCGGCAAAAATTTAACATTTCTGCTACTTTGAGCTCAGTTTCAAGCCATTTCCAGTACTAAAACCAATCAAAATCATCTCTATTTCTGTAATATATCATCCATTCTATCAAATGAGACCAAGAAATCACAAATACACCTAAAAAACATACGAAAAAACATTGAAAAATCGCCGTTTTAATCGAAAATTACGGTCTCAGTTTTTTCTCTCATTATGCACTATGTGTTGCAGGATTTGTTTTATGTGGTGCACACATACCACATAGATGTATTCTCTCATATCTAGGCCAAAATTTACCACTCACAGCTTATCAGAGTGAGCTGAGCTCATGATGTAGATCTACGGTTTGGACCCTCAACATAAAGCTGTAGATCTACAGCACAGACCCTCAAAGGGTTAATAAAAAAAAAATATATACATTATGGGCGATAGTGGTAAGAACGTATATATACGTTTGGACTGTTTAGAGGTTAAACCAAATACACGGTCAGAGGTTTTTTTTTCTCATTATGCACTGCATGCTGCAGGATTTTTTTTTTATACTGTGCACACTGAACACTCAGACCCATTCTCTCATATGTAGGCCTACCAACTTTCTTCTGCAAGATTGGAAACCACTAGAATTTTGGCGTAATATTACGGTACCAACACTGGCTTGCAAGCCGTAATATTATGGCACCGACATTGAAAGGGTTAATCCACAACACACTGAGGACTGTGGTGCACAGACATGTTCAATTAAACCACAACACAAGCTTCAATATATTCCTGCTTTTGACTAGGATATTCATATTTCAAAAACTAATAGGGAAATAGCCTATGTAACATCCACATTTGTAAATTTCATGGGATACAAAAATATATATATATATATATAATATGCAAAACAACCACTGTGAAAGAATAGAGAAATTCCAAACGCTTTTGTGACTACTCACATTATCAAGGAACTATGAAAGTAAAGCATCCAAGGAAGGTATATAAGGGGTCTGGCCAACACCTCACTATCAGATCCCACAACGGTTAAAAACCTGACGCTCGCCAGCCCGACTGGACAGGTCCTTCGCAAAACACACCAACAAACTATTCTACCCAAGAAAATTTTAAAAATTATTATTTGTCCAGTGTATTATTAAATTCTTCCCAAATTCTATTAATTATAAATGGATCTAATTTATATAAACCAAAGGAAATATTCATATTATTGTCAAAACTGCTTTTTATGAAACAAGATTCAATAATACACTGTATTCCTGTCGACCATGGACTTGAGAAAGTAGTATCAAGCAAGTCCATGGTCGACAGGAATATTATTGAATCTTGTTAAATAAAAAGCAGTTTTGATAATAATATGAATATTTCCTTTGGCTTATATAAATTAGATCCATTTATAATTAATAGAATTTGGGAAGAATTTAATAATACACTGGACAAATAATAATTTTTAAAATTTTCTTGGGTAGAATAGTTTGTTGGTGTGTTTTGCGAAGGACCTGTCCAGTCGGGCTGGCGAGCGTCAGGTTTTTAACCGTTGTGGGATCTGATAGTGAGGTGTTGGCCAGACCCCTTATATACCTTCCTTGGATGCTTTACTTTCATAGTTCCTTGATAATGTGAGTAGTCACGAAAGCGCTTGGAATTTCTCTATTCTTTCAATGTGGTTGTTTTGCATATTCTGAAATCACCTGTTTACTGTGATCTTATTGCATATATATATATATATATATATATATATATATATATATATATATATAATATATATATATATATATATATATATATATATATATATATATATATATAGAAAAGGAATCGTCTAAGAATTGCCAAAATCATGACTTAAAAACCAGGGAATTTTGAGGGATTACTATACACAAAGCAACTATGCAGGTAGACTTGCTAAGTATTGCAAGGTTTGAATGTTACCTTGAGGGGGGTCACCAGTGGACGTATGTGAGGAGGTCGTTCTCCTACAACATCCATGTCATCACGTTCACCCAGGGTTGCTGCAAAGGCATGGCCACCTGTTGCTCCTCGCTGGTGCTGAACCTAATAACAGCAACTATGTAATTACTCTTTCATTAATAATCTTCAATAACTTTTTGTGTTAAAAAATTAAATACAACTTCAATACAGTAGTAATGACTGTCCCACCCTTTCACATGCACTTCTTTGAATTACTCCCTCATCAACATTTGCAAATATCAGACCAGCCCAATATTTACCATGTTTCTGTACTGACTGCTCATTTCACAGTAGCACATTTCGGTGAAACTTAGTAATTTCTGCTTTATCCATTCTCTAACAGCCATAAGACTCATTAAATCCATAGTAAATGCCTGCTGCATTACAACCTTACAGTCTACTAAAATATCTTCATATACAACACTCTTATCACAGTAAATAAAAAAATGGTATAGTAGTATCCTGGACTTAAACCTAGTGCTCAAAATTCAGGCCTGAGTCTCACAGGTATACCTCAAAAACTTAAAAAACAAATGTGACTGGGTGTCTTACAGGTAAAACCTTTCATCTCAATATCTTCTCTGGAAGACAGGTGATATTTCACTGACTATTGAATGCTGTCTACTACAATATCAAGAGAAAGTATAAATATATATCCTGCAATACACAATCATTTAAATAATATAAACAGCAGTTATAGGTAGACAATGAACAGGCAATAATTTCTGAAAAATATTTTTTCCACTATCGTCATACATACAATAAAGAAAATAAAGATATACAGTGGAACCTCGGCTTACAAACTCAATCCATTCCATGACCTTGTTCGTATCCTGATGTCGAGTCAATTTTCCTCATTTAAATTAAGTGAAACGGCATTAATCCGGTCCGGAGAAATTCCTGCTCTCAGAGGCAGGAAAAATACACTTGAATATAATGCTAATTTCAACTCTATGGCTTATTTATCTATCACAATTGATCTAATATGACAAAATAAACAATATAATTAACATAAAAACTTGATACAGTGGACCCCCGGTATTCGATGGCATCGGTATTCGATAAATCCGGTATTCGATGCATTATATCGCAAAAATTTTGCCTTGGTATCCGATCGAAAACCCGGTATTCGATGCAATTCGTATGAGACGTGTCCACGTGTGGCCTGAACTGCCCCGTGTGTACCAGTGTTTACAAGCCAGTCAGTGTGCGCGCATCTAAGGATACATTCGGTACATTCCACATTATCACTGTTTTTGGTCACCATGGGCCCCAAGAAAGCTTCTAGTGCCAATCCTTCGAGAAAAAAGGTGCTAATGACTATTGAAATGAAGAAAGAGATAATTGCAAAGTACGAAAGTGGAGTGCGTGTGTCGGAGCTGGTCAGGTTGTATAGTAAACCCCAATCAACCATCTCTACTATAGTGACCAGAAAAAGGGCAATCAAGGAAGCTGTTCTTGCAAAAGGTGCAACTGTGATTACGAAACAGCGACCGCAAGTGTTAGAAAATGTTGAGAGACTGTTATTGGTGTGGATAAATGAAAAATAGATAGCAGGAGATAGCATCTCTCAAGCGATCATTTATGAAAAGGCTAGGCAGTTGCATGACGATTTGGTAAAGAAATTGCCACACAGTAGCTTCATCAGTCCATACACAGGAGAAACTTGAAGAACAGGAGGAGAATGAGGTAATCAGTCCCTCAACCTTGAGTCGATGTGGTCAGTCCATCAATCTTGAATAGAATACGGCATATGAGCGAAGAAGGAGCTTATAAACCATAGGCAGGAGAGGTGCAGCAGTCGTAGGTGGTGTCACATTTGTTCAATGTGGAAGTAGGTCATGCCCAAGGCACGAGGTTGAGGGACTGATTACCTCATTCTCCTCTTGTTCTTCAAGTTTCTCCTGTGTATGGACTGATGAAGCCACTGTGTGGCGAAACATTTCCTTAATAAAGATACCCAAGAGTTGCACATGTGTCTAATTTATCAACGTGTCGGTTCTGTGAACCATTCATCTACAAATGGTGGTATTGGTGGTGACAGTGGTGGTGGTGGTGTCACGGCCACGCATGACTCACCAGCCGAGGCTGGGACCCAGACCGCTGACTCATCAGATCCAGGACAAAGCGGAGCATCATCCACCACCACACCACAACCACAACTACAACCACAACCAGCTTATGATTTCCAGTATCCACCAGCAAACCGAATCTGGGACTGGCAGCAAAATCCCAATTTTGTTCCCAATCCCCATCAGTTTGATGACACTCAAAGTGGAATCCTGCCATCTTGTTCCCTTGGAAACACTGCAAATGAACTGGAATTCTTTGAACTATCTTCTGATCAGCCCTTAATGGAAATTATTGTCAGGGAAAATAACAAGTAATTTGAGTACATCATGGCAAATATGATCATATCACCACAGTCAAGACTACACCGGTGGAAAGAGACAACTGTGACTGAAATGTATTTGCTTTTTGCAACAGTAATGCTTATGCCTCATGTCTATAAGCATAATATAAAATCATACTGATCCACAGATCGGCTAATTTATACCCCGGCCTTCACTGAAGGCTGGGGTATAAATGACAGGTTATACAAGATTAGAAATGTTTTTATGCGTCTCAAACAAACGTTCAACATATACTTTTATCCATTCAAGAATCTTGTAATTGACAAGTCTTTGATTTTGTTCAAAGGTAGACTGTCGTTCAAGCAGTATATACCGAGCAGGAGGAAACGCTTTGGTATAAAAATGTTTGTACTCTGTGACTGTGACAGTGGCCTGGTATTGGATATAACTGTATACACGGGAAGTAAAACATTGAAAGATACCAGGATGTTCCTGGGTATCTCAGGTGACGTAGTGAGAAACATGATGGCACCTTATCTTGGTAAGGAGCATACATTATAAACTGATAACTGGTACACAAGCTCTTTATTAGTGATTTCTTGTGAGTGAACATGACAGATGTGTGTGGCACAGTGCATTCTAATCGTAAACATATGCCCAGGTTCAATGCAGGCATTCGTAGTGGTGAGGTGCAGGTGTTTACTGCCAATGACATCATGGCATTACGGTGGCATGACAAACGAGATGTCGCATTGTTCACAACCATTCACCCTAACGAAATGAAAGACAGTGGCAAAGTTGATAGAGAGACTAATGAACATATTCTAAAACCAGTAACAGTGATTGATTATACACAAAACATGTGTTTGGTTGACAAATGTGACATGCAAATTGGCTTTGTCAATTGTGTTCGTAAGAGTTATAAGCGGTACATGAAACTTTTCTTCCATCTCATGGACATTTCAATGCTCAATGCATATAATATGCACCAAATAAAGACTGGCAACAGACCACCGTATGGTGAATTTTGTTTGTCTGTCATCAGACAACTAATAATGAAGTACCAGGTAACAACACCTGCTATACAAGACTCAAGAAATCGTAATGACACGATTGCAAATAAACCATACCCCCGGCCGGGATTGAACCCGCGGTCATAGAGTCTCAAAACTCCAGCCCGTCGCGTTAGCCACTAGACCAGCTAGCCACAATAAGATTCATCCAACTAGGTATATTTCTACACCATAGGAAAGTTAGCACAGGCACCTCTGTGACCACAAATGCAAGTTTTTACAGACGAATCTCCAGCTAGCGTGGCCGTGACGAACTCTAGCTCAAGTCCCTTCACTGCCGTCAACATGACTCAAGAAATCGTAATGACACGATTGCAAATAAACCATACCCCCGGCCGGGATTGAACCCGCGGTCATAGAGTCTCAAAACTCCAGCCCGTCGCGTTAGCCACTAGACCAGCTAGCCACAATAAGATTCATCCAACTAGGTATATTTCTACACCATAGGAAAGTTAGCACAGGCACCTCTGTGACCACAAATGCAAGTTTTTACAGACGAATCTCCAGCTAGCGTGGCCGTGACGAACTCTAGCTCAAGTCCCTTCACTGCCGTCAACATGACTCAAGAAATCGTAATGACACGATTGCAAATAAACCATACCCCCGGCCGGGATTGAACCCGCGGTCATAGAGTCTCAAAACTCCAGCCCGTCGCGTTAGCCACGTTGGATGAAACTTATTGTTGGATGAATCTTATTGTGGCTAGCTGGTCTAGTGGCTAACGCGACGGGCTGGAGTTTTGAGACTCTATGACCACGGGTTCAATCCCGGCCGGGGGTATGGTTTACCTGCTATACAAAACTGTCCTCGTACTCCTCAGGAAATGCCCAAGAGTTTGAGGAGGGAAGGTGATCACTTCCTGATACAGCTTCCTGCAACTAAGACGAAATGGGCTCAGAAGAGATGTGTTGTCTGTGCACAAACAAGACAACGGGAACAATGACGCAAAGACACTCGGTTTATGTATGAGGAATGTAAGATACCACTGTGCATGATATCTTGTTTCAAGGACTTCCACAGACTGCAGCAGTTCTAGAAACATGTCCAGTGACTGTACATATGTAAATATATAACAGAACATTAGTAATATACAACATTTGTGAATGTTTATTGTAGTAAACAATACTAGTAAACAATATTATAATAATAACTTTGGTGCAGTTATTGTGTTCAATACAATGAGTGTATACATATACATTATATACCGTATTGGTCTCACCGGCCACAAATGTTACTAGAAAAAGAAAAATTTAGAAACGAAAAGAAAAAAGTATGAAAAATGAAAAATAAACAAATGCGATTTTACGAAAGTTGCAGATTGTCTGCCACCCGGTCATTTTGGATCAACTTCACGTCTCTGTATCTCGGAAAGTACTGATCAGAATTTCATATTTTTTTTGTTTCATTGCCTTCACAAAATTATTATCTTTAATTCTGTAAGAAAAAATTATTTTTTGATTTTTCAAAATTTCTTGGACACTGGGGCACCCACTGAAATTTGGCCTCTGGACCCTGAAGGGGTTAAACAAAAATATCAACCACTCAAACACTATATCCTCCTATGCTTTTAACACTTCTGTCATGATTCTATCATATCCAGCTGCTGTACCCAGTTTCATTCTATGTAATGCCTCATGCACCTCCCCAACACTCACACCCTGCTCTTCTTCACTCCTAAAAATGTTATACCTCCCTGGCCAGTGTATGAAATTACTGCCTCCCTTTCTTCATCAACATTTAAAAGTTCCTCAAAATATTCCTGCCATATACCCAATACCTCGAGCTCCCCCATCTACTAACTCCCCTACTCTGTTTTTAACTGACAAAGCCATTCATTCCCTCGGCTTTCTTAACCTTTTTATCTCACTCCAAAATTTTTTTCTTATTCTCAGCAAAATTTGTTGACAGTGCCTCTCCCACTTTATCATTTGCTCTCCTTTTGCACTCTCTCACCACTCTCTTCACCTTTCTCTTATTCTCCATATACTCTGCCCTTCTTACATCACTTCTGTTTTGTAAAAGCCTATCATAAGCGATCTTTTTCTTTTTTATTGCACCCTTTACCTCATCATTCCACCAATCACTTCTCTTTCCTACTGCACCCACCCTCCTATAGCCACAAACATCTGCCCCACATTCTAACCCTGCATTTTTTAAATTATCCCATCCCTCTTCACCCCCCCCCCCAACTACCCATTCTTGCACAAACCCACCTTTCTGCCAACAGTTGCTTATATCTCATACTAACTACCTCCTCCCTGAATTTATAAACTTTTACCTCTATCTTGCTTGCTGCTGCCATTTTCCTTCTGTGCCATCTACCTCTTATTCTGACTGTAACTACAACTAAGTAATGATCCAATATATCCATTGCCCCTCTATAAACATGCACATCCTGAAGCCTACCCATCAACCTTTTATCCACTAATACATAATCTAATAAACTACCTTCATTATGTGCTACAGCAGACCGTCATTTAGCACAGTAGTTACGTTCCTGAAAATGTCGTGTTAGGTAAAAAAAATCATGTTAGATGAACTGAAGAACTTATGGGAAAAATAGGGTTACGTTCCTGGGAGCCCCCAAAAAGCCAAACAACTTTGTCTTGGGCCTCCACATCTTACAAAAATAAAAGTGAATATATAGTTGTAGTTCACAGTGATGTATTATGCTGTTTTTACTGCTTAAGCCTACAAATGAAACAGAAATAATAGTATTTCTTACCTTAAATTGTGGGTGCTGGTGTTTGTGGATGATTGTGAAGAGAGTGGAGAGTTATGGTGTGGCCCTACTGGGCTGAGGTGGATGGTAGAGGTTCTGGTACTGAAGTTGATGGTTGTACTGGAGTGTCGAAATTTAAGTCATTCAGTCAGTCAGTCAAGTCATTCAGTAAGTCAGTCAGTTAGTCAAGTCACTCAGTAAGTCAGTCAAGTCATTCAGTAAGTCAGTCAAGTCACTCAGTAAGTTAGTCAAATCACTCAGTAAATCACTCAGTGAGTCAGTCATCACTCAGTAAGTCCATCAAGTCATTCAGTAAGTCAGTCAAGTCACTCAGTAAGTCAGTCAAGTCACTCAGTCAGTCAGTCAAGTCACTCAACTGTATATCATACCTTGTATATTTATTTATCCTCCTTTTCATAAAATATGTATTATCAAACCTCTTTCTACACGTACAGTGGTTCCTCAATTATCGTCCATAATCCGTTCCTGGAAGTGGGACTATTATCGAAATAAACGATTTTCAAATCAATTTTCCCCATAAGAAATAATGTAAATACAATTAATCCATTCCTGACACCCAGAAGTATTAAAACAAAAACTTTTCTTACATGAAATATAGATGTAGTACATAAACAATACAATGGCACATGATGAATGAAACATTAACAGCATAACACTTGCCTTTATTGGCGATTCTTCTTAGTGTATGGAAGACTGGAGGAGGAGGAGACATTGAATTACTGTTTGGAAGGGGAATCCCCTTCCATCAACACCTCAGGTACCAAGTGCTTTTCTGGGGTTACTTCTCTTCTCTGTTTCTTAATGCCACTAGGACCAGCTTGAGAGTCACTGGAGTCCTGTCTCGCAAAAAAACTGTCCAGAGAGCTCTGTTTCTGGCGTCTCTTTAAAACTTCCCTAAAATGGGCCAAGACTCTGCCACTGTACAAGTTGCTGATATGGCTTGCAACATCCTTCTCAGGATGATGTTTCTCCATAAATCTTTCCATCCTACCCCACATTTCAAAAATCTCCTTAATTTCTGAAGAAGGCACCTTCTTCCATCTCTCTTTCTCCTCTGCAGCAAGATTCTGAGCTGCGACCTGTTGCTCCTCCCGCTGAAGCTCTTGCAGCTCCTCAGTGGTTAGCTCTTCGTTGTGGTCCTCCACCAACTCTTCCACATCCTCCAAACTCTCATCCAACCCCATGGAACTCCCCAGTGCCACAATAGAGTTCACAACTGACATAGGCTCATCAGGGGATGCCTCAAACCCTTCAAAATCCCTCTTGTGGACACAATCTGGCCACAATTTTCTCCAAGCAGAGTTCAAAGTCCTGGTAGTCACTCCCTCCCAAGCCTTACCTATAAAGCTTATGCAATGGAGAATACTGAAGTGTTCTTTCCAAAAATCTCTTAGGGTCAAGTGAGTGTCTGAGGTCACATTAAAGCACCTTTCAAACATTGCTTTGGTGTTGAGTTTTTTAGTCTGAAATGACCTGCTGGTCCATGGGCTGGAGGAGAGGAGTAGTATTCGGGGGCAAGAACTTTACTGTGATGAACCCAAACTCCTTCAGAATTAGGCCATCCAAGTTTAGAGGATGAGCAGGTGCAATGTCCATTACTAGGAGGCACTTGAGATCCAACTTCTTTTCCAGGAGGTAATTCTTCACACTAGGGCCAAACACTTCATTGAACCACTCGACGAAAATGTCCCTCGTGACCCATGCCTTATTATTTGATCTCCAAAACACACACAATTTACTCTTCATAACATTGTTTTTCTTGAACACTCTGGGATTTTCAGAATGGTACACTAGTAATGGCTTCACTTAGAAATCCCCACTAGCACTAGCACAGAACATGAGCGTCAGCCTGTCTTTCATAGGCTTGTGTCCTGGCAGTGCCTTTTCTTCCTGAGTAATGCAGGTCCTCTTTGGCATTTTCTTCCAAAAGAGGCCTGTTTCATCACAACTGAACACTTGTTCAGGTTTCAGTCCTTCAGCCTCTATGTACTCCACTGAATTCCTGCACATATTTTTCAGCCGCTTTTTGGTTCGAACTGGCAGCCTCACCATGCCTTATCACACTGTGTATTCAAGTACGCTTCTTAAATCTCTCAAACTAGCCTTTGCTGGCCTTAAATTCACTCACATCACCACTAGTTGCAGGCAATTTCTTTACGAAATCGTCATGCAACTGCCTAGCCTTTTCACAAATAAGCGACGTCATAAGACTATCTCCTGCTAATTGTTTCTCGTTTATCCACACCAATAATAACTTCTCAACATCTTCGAGTACTGGTGATCTCATTTTTGTCAGCATATTTACCCCCTTTGCAACAACAGCTTCCTTGATTTCCTTTTTCTTGGCTATGATGGAAGATATGGTTGTACGGGATTTGTTATATGTCCTGGCCAGTTCGCCCACATGTACGGCACTTTCATATTGTTCAATGATGTTTTTCTTAAATTCAATCGTATTTCTCACCTTCTTTACCAAAGGCTTGGCACTAGGAGCTTTCTTTGGAGCCATGGTAGCTTATTTAGCACTTGCAAGCACTAAAATGAATGGAATATTATGAAATATTTCGTATGAACACGTGAGGGGACCGTCGCTCACTGGTAAACAATGGCACACTGACTGGGAAGGGAGGACGACGCGGCTCAGAGCCGTGAGTACGCGTCCAGGACGAAAGACGATTAGCGAGTTAACGGACCATTTGTGAGCCAATGTTTAGACGAAATAACGGGACTATTTCCGAAATGGACGACTTTCAGGCCGGACGATTACTGAGGGACCACTGTAGTTCAATTAAAGGCTCCCCATTTTCATTTACCCCTGGTACCCCAAATTTGCCTACTACTCCCTCCACAACATTTTTACCAACTTTAGCACTGAGATCACTTTCAGAAGTACAGTTTTCGTATGCCCTGGTTTTCGTAGAATTCGGTTTTCGACGACTTTTTGGTCTAAGTATTTATTATTGTCCCACTTTTCATATGCCAGTTTGGTTTTCGTAGAGCTGACAATGGTCTGTACCAAACGTGTCCACCTCCCCGCGCCCACACAAAGCATCCCACGCATTCTCAGTCTGGCGTTGTTTCTCACTGAGTGAACAATACCCCGCACGTTCAGATAACATTTTGTAATAATCCATTGTTTTTTGTGCTTGTTTATTGAGTGTAACTGCTAAATAAGCCATCATGGGGCCAAAGAAAGTTCCGAGTGCAAGCCCTTTGATAAAGAAAGCAAGAAACATGATAGAATTCAAGAAAGAACTCATAGCAAAGTACAAAAGTGGCGTACGCGTGGCCGCTCTTGCCATGATGTATGGGAAGTCCGCATCAACGATCAGTTACATCCTGGCAAAAAAAAAAAAATAAATCAAGGGTAAATATGCTAATGAAACAGAGATCACAAACAATCGAAGATATTGAGAAGTTGTTGCTGGTGGTGTGGATCAACGAAAAACAGTTAGGGAGAGATAGTGTTTTGGTGGAAGAGTTGGTGGATGACCACAGAGAAGAGCTAACCACTGAAGAGCTGCAAGACCTTCAACTGGAACAGCAACAGACCGCAGATGAGGAAATTGCTTCAGAGGAGGAAGTAGAGAGAGGGGAGAATGTGCCTTCTTCAGCAATTAAGGACATGTCTGCAAAGTGGAATGAGCTGCAAAGTTTTGTGGAGAAATATCACTCTAACAAAGCTGTTGCAAGCAGTGTCTGCAACATGTTCAATGACAATGCCTTGTCCCATTTTAGGCAAATCTTCAAGAGACGCCAGAAAGAGACCTTTCTGGACAGATTTTTTGTGCGACAGGGGCCCAGTGACTCTCAAGCTGGTCCTAGTGCAAGTAAAAGACAAAGAAGGGAAGTAACCCAGGATAGGGCCTTGATGCCTGAAGTCCTTATGGAGGAGGATTTCCTTTCCAAACAATAACCTCTCCTCCTCCCTCTCCCCTCCTCGCCATCTTCCATATGCCATATGTCTTGTTAAGTAAAACGACACAAATGCAACTAATGTGACATTTTACTGTGGCAACCTTTTGTTCTCCAGGAGCTTTATCAAGCCGTTACAAACACTACACAGACACAGAAGGTATATATAGGCTTAGAGTGAGGTGTAATACTAGATATTAAAATAATATATCATTTAGATATTATTAAAATAATATAATATCACTTAGATATTATTAAAAATAAAATGAGCCTGTGCTGTCGCCTGATAGCTGTTCAGTGAGGAAAATTGTCATCCAGAGCTGGTCAATAAATAGAGAAAAGATCCCAGATTTTTTGGTCATTAATCAAAATTCCACAAAGCAAATATTCATTAAGTGAAGGATGACTAGTTTTGAAAGGTAAGGAGAATGGCAGCTCCTAAACCGAGTCATGGAAAGTAAAAAATATACGCTAATATTAAACAATGCAACCCATGCTGTAGGTACTAGGTTGGTAGACAGCAACTGCCCAGGGAGGTACTACCATCCTGCCAAGTGACTGTAAAACAAAAGCCTGTAATTGTTTTACACGATGGTAGGATTGCTGGTTTCTTTTTTGTGTTTCATAAACATGCAAGATTTCAGGTATGTCTTGCCACTTCTACTTACACTTAGGTCACACTACACATACATGTACAAGCATATATATATATAAACCCCTCAGGGTTTTCTTCTATTTTCTTACTAATTCTTGTTCTGGTTTATTTTCCCTTATGTCCAAGGGGGAAGTGGAACAAAATTCTTCCTCCGTTAGCCATGCGTGTCATAACAGGCAATTAAAATGCTAGTAACCCCTTCTCCAGTATACATTATTAACCCTTTCAGGGTCCAAGGCCCAAATCTGGAGTCACGCACCAGTGTCCAAGAATTTTCAAAAAAAAAATTTGTTATTTTTTCTTATGAAATCGTAGAGAATCTTTTTGTGAAGGTAATAAAACAAAAAGTACGAAATTTGGTGGAAAATTGACGAAATTATGCTCTCGCGAATTTTGATGTGTCAGCGATATTTACGAATCGGCGATTTTGCCGACTTTGACTCCCATTTTAGGCCAATTACATTATTCCAATCAACCAAATTCTTAGCTATTTCACTAGTATTACTTCTATTCTATCGATTGAGCACAAGAAATCGCCAAGTCAACTGTTTCAACTACAAAATAAAGTGATCGGAAATTGTTAATTTGGCCAATTTAACACAAAGTTCAAAATATTCCAATTTCAAAATAGGGTCCAGAATGAACAATGTAGGCATTCCTGGCACTAAACTAACATTTCCTCTGTTCATTAGTTATGTTTTGAGGCTTTACAAATAAATTCCATTTTGATTTTTTATTCACATAATGAATTTTTATTCACACCAAAAAATAGAAGATTTACTGTTATGCAATACTGTAATAATTGTATAAATATCATCACCATATTTGTGAATGTATATTAGACCCACCAGCTGACGTGTATTAGACGTGTGAGGTCGTTTGTTTACTCTTGAATATAGGCAAAAATTTAACATTTCTGCTACTTTGAGCTCAGTTTCAAGCCATTTCCAGTGCTAAAACCAATCAAAATCATCTCTATTTCTGTAATATGTCTTCCATTCTATCAAATGAGACCAAGAAATCGCAAATACAACTATAAAAAACATACGAAAAAACACTGCAAAGTTGCTGTTTTAATCGAAAAATCATGATTTCATTTTTTTTCTCTCATTATACACAGTGTGCTGCAGGATCTGTTTTATATGGTGCACACATACCACATAGATGTATTCTCTCATATCTAGGCCCAAATGTACCACTCACAGTTTATCAGAGTGAGCTGAGCTCATGGCGTAGATCTACGGTTTGGACCCTGAACGTAAAGCCGTAGATCTACGGGACGGACCCTGAAAGGGTTAAAGTTAAAAAAATAAACTTTCATTTTTCTTTTTGGGCCACCCTGCCTCGGTGGGATATGGCTGGTTTGATGAAAGAAGAAAGTATATCTCTAAACTGCTATCTGCTGACATTCATAATTTATTTATTTTTTTTTTTATTAACACATTGGCCGATTCCCAAGGCAGGGTGGCCTGAAAAAGAAAAAACTTTCATCATCATTCACTCCATCACTGTCTTGCCAGAGGGGTGCTTTACACTACAGTTTATAAAACTGCAACATTAACACCCCTCCTTCAGAGTGCAGACACTGTACTTCCCATCTCCAGGACTCGAGTGCAGACACTGTACTTCCCATCTCCAGGACTCAAGTCCGGCCTGCCGGTTTCCCTGAACCCCTTCATAAATGTTACTTTGCTCACATTCCAACAGCACGTCAAGTATTAAAAACAATTTGTCTCCATTCATTCCTAGCAAATACGCTCACACATGCTTGCTGGAAGTCCAAGCCCCTCGCACACAAAACCTCCTTTATCCCCTCCCTCCAACCTTTCTAGGCCGACCCCTAACCCGCCTTCCCTCCACTACAGATTTATACACTCTCCAAGCCATTCTGTTTCATTCCATTCTCTCTACATGTCCAAACCACCTCAACAACCCTTCCTCAGCCCTCTGGACAACAGTTTTGGCAATCCCGCACCTCCTCCTAACTTCCAAACTACGAATTCTCTGCATTATATTCGCACCACACATTGCCCTCAGACATGACATCTCTACTGCCTCCAGCCTTCTCACTGCAACATTCATCACCCATGCTTCACACTCATATAAGAGTGTTGGTAAAACTAAACTCTCATACAGTCCCCTCTTTGCTTCCAAGGACAAAGTTCTTTGTCTCCACAGACTCCTAAGTGCACTGCTCACCCTTTTTCCCTCATCAGTTCTATGATTCACCTCATCTTTCAACGACCCATCTGCTGACAAGTCCACTCCCAAAAATCTGAATACATTCACCTCCTCCATACTCTCTCCCTCCAATCTGATATACAATCTTTTGTTACATTCATAAGAAAGAGTAACTGAATGGGCTTATTCTGAATGAAATCCTATGGTTTATTTTCATTTTGGGTGTTATATGCCAAGCAAGGAGAAAATGGAGACTTAACTACAGTAGATATGGCTGCATTAAATAACAAAAAGGCACAATACCGTGACTAGAACAATACGCAAATAACCCGCACATAGGAGAGAGGAGCTTACAATGACATTTTGGTCCAACTTGGACCATTTACAAAGTCACACTAACAGAAAGGAGAGAAGGAGGCAGTATATATAGGCCAGCAGACAGGGACGGGACAACCTCTACCTCTATTGTCCTGTCCCTGTCTGCTGGCCTATATATACAGTCTTCTTCTCTCCTTTCTATTAGTGTGGCTTTGTAAATGGTCCAAGTCAGACTGAAATATTGGTGTAAGCCCCTCTCTCCTATGTGTGGGTTATCTGTGTATGACTGGATTCATTGTCGCATTCTTTTCGTTTGTTTTTTACCAAATTTATTAATTTTCTGTATATCAGATAGGAAGCTCTTATGTTTTCAATGAATATTCACCAGGAAATGTGGACATGGCAAAATCATAATAAAATATTATCATTAATTCACTTGATTTTTCACAATATCTCTTTAAATGCTGTTTTAACTGATATTCATTAAAAGAATGGGAACTAAAAGAAGAGATTTAGGCATGTGATATCAAATTAATTTATTCTGAATAAAATTCTAGTGATCATTTTTATTTTGAATGACATGTTAGTATGGTAATTTGTACCAAAGTTTTATTTGCTACTTCTTACCTGTTTTATTTTTCTTGCCCCAACGCATATTTTTAATAAAAGGAGTGTCGTGTTTTATTAAAAATAATACCTAAAACAACAAAAAATAAGAAAAATTAAAGCTGGAGAAAATAAGATGCATTATTAACTAATATTCCCCTTAATGGTCCATGATAGTTCACTCAGAAACTTTGAATGTAACAGTCTGATGGTCCGTGTCTGTCCACTCAGACACTCTGAACTTGACAGATTGATGCAAGTAGTGCTGCCATGTTTTTTCTTGGGGGCAGTCGACCTACTGCACAAATCTAGGCCTAAACCTAAATTAACATGTCAGAATTTTAGAAGTTAACCTGTATGCCGGGATATACAGTAATTTCTGAACCCAACGCACCTTGTACCTCACCTCACTGGTCACCTACTTTGCCCACTATAAAACACACTGAGTTAGCTTACTTTATATTAGAAGTAATGAAGCCACTTATAGCAAAATGTTTCCTTTAATAAATGTCTTCAACTATACATAGGCATCTTTATCTACAGCTTGTTGCTATTACTAATTCACCATACCATTTACAACTTAATGTCTACTACTACTACTACTAATATGCTGCCACTGCTGCTGCTGCTGTTGCTTCCACCTATACCATGTATGCTACTACCATATTCAAAATCCAACGACACATAAAGGATTTCTCCCAAGCAATTAGGTTCCTAACCATATACACTTGAGTGTCAGACCTTAAAGCAGAACTAACAAATGCTGAAGAATTTTTCTGAACAAGGACAGAAAATACTTTTGCATTTTTATTATTCTTACCTCAACCAGCTGAGCCATGTAAGTTTTGTGACTCTTGTCTAACACTGCTGCTGCAACGGCCTCATCATTTGTGTTGACAGCTACATCCAAAGCACGTAACAACTTGGTCATGCTTGCCACAGGGATACCAAATGACTGAATAAACAATACCAACTGAGATGGCTCCAAATCCTATAAGATAAAAAAAACAAGCTGACATATACATGTATACAAAATACACCGTAAAATGTTTCATATTTGTTCGAATAATTACACAGCTGAATCAGTAACACAAAATTCATGGAAAATATTATACATGTAACTGTCATACAGTGTTACAAGATAGAGATGAAGGAGAAGGTAGAGAAGAAGAGGTGGAGACATTGAGGAAAGAACAAAGCTAAATCAATTACAATAAATGAATAAAAGCCTATAATAACAAAATATGAAATGTAAGTAACACAGAGTGAGAGACTCACCTTCAGAGCTGCATCAACAAGCTGGGACACCGTGGATCTGATCATTTTGAGTTTGAGCCAATCAGGAAGGAGAAGAGCTTCTTCTGATGTATCTACGAGAAAAGCTTGTGGCATTTCCTCGTGTTCTGGGAACCAAGTAGTTAGTAGCTCATGAAAGAGATCTGGACTATTGTCAGGACCATGAGTCAGAAGAATCACCATTGCATGAACAACAAGTATATGCATAACTGCCTGTTCCCCAGACGCCCACTGTACACGCACCTGATCTTGACTCTCTGACCAGGTGAAAGATTCTCGTGGTGGCAATCGAACCCCACGCATGTAATTAATAAAAATAATAAGCAAAGCTTTCAGTGTGCTATGGGCATGAGGAAATGGTTGGTTTGGACGGTCTGGCATTGGTAAAATAGCTAAGATCATTGTGCATCTTTCTACAATCAGCTGTGCCATATCTTGAACTAATTCAGCCTGATCTTGAAGTGGATCATCTCTAGTGTGTACAGCCAAAAAACGAATATAAGCACTAACAGCATGAGGGTCAGTTTCAATCTGACACGCAGCACGAAGGGCTTGACTTGCAACTCCTTGGACCAAATCAAAGCCTGGCAAGTTAGGAAGATGTTGAAGCAGCCATGCATGTGGTGCATGGGTGTCATTATCAATTTCCATAGGATCACTAAGGGGAGCCACCACCAGCTGCAGGCCACGCACAGCCTGTGTACGAGCCAAAGCTTGCTGGGAACTTAGGCGTCTCAAAAAGTATTCAAGAATTTCTACACTGACACCATCTTCTTGACGGGGTGCACGCAGCAAAGATCTCAAATGCTGTAACAGCTGATGGTGCCTTGTTGCTCCTTCTCCACTGTTTCCTGTACCAGCTTCACTGAGTAAAAATTCACATAAACACTGCACTGGGAGTACAGAGAAAGCACCTTCACTACTCTGTACTAATTCTGCCAACCATGGCATGCTCTGAGAGGCTCCTTGTCGCTGAATTATATCCACCAAAAAATCTGGATTTCGGCTACGACAGAGAAGGTGTCCAATTTTGTGAGAGGTATTAAGAGCTTTCAACTGCTCTAAAACAATAACAGGAGGTTTACGAGCTGGCCCAGTAGGATCCATAGTTATTAATTGACTGAGAAGTAGACTGTTTTGCTCTGTGATTGTCTTCTGAGCTAAGTGAGACTCAAAATCCAATATCTGCTGACGTTCAAGGGCACAAAGATGCATTTCCTGGGTAGTCATTTCTTCACCTTTCTCTCCAGAAGCTAATGTAGGTGGTGGAAATACAAAGGAATTAGTGATACACATTTCCATGAGCGTGCGCAGAGTTGGGTATGACTCCCATGCCAAAAGCCCAAAGACAGTTGGATTATGGGCAGTTATGAGCAGAAGCATTATCCACGACTTCCAATACAAATTAGCAATGGCAGTCTTTGGAGGCCTGTACCCTTGAGGTAGAGGAGAATTCTCAGGTGGTATGTAAGGACAAAGATTGAATATCAGTTCTACAATTTTTGTGTCTTCAAGGCGTAAGACTTCCATATCATCATTATGAAGAGCTGTAGCTCTCTTGATAAGCTTGTCAACTAATTCTAGCAAATCCTGAGATTTCATCCACTGATCCTTCATTACAGCTATCATAAGCAGCCTCGTCAGAGTTTCTTGCTTCACAGAGATTTCTGAGGTAAGCCTAAAATATAATGGTCGATCATTTTCTGTAGGCCAGTTGTCTTTAATGAAGTAAACTTCTGCTTGTTCAAACATAAGGATTTTATGAAGACAACGATTAAACTCTTCTTTGCTTGGATTATAACACTTGGGAACCACTCTGTAAAGCCAATGAACAGCATCCCTTTGTATACATGCCACCATTTCCTGGTATCGTCTTACTGATTCAGGGTCTCTGTGTTCACCTCTAAACATCTGTGCAGCACTTTCTCTCACCTGTGGAGAAATGGCTACAAAAACAGTAAGCACTATAAGATCTGTAATACTGTGAAACATTCTCTCTTTAAATTCAAAACTTTCTCGAAATGAGGGATCCTTGCGATCCTTCATGAGTCCAAGGCAAAACTTTTGGAATTGCATATCGTGCCGTAAAGCTCGCACAATCTCACGCAATAGAGCTCTGAGGGCTCTAAGAAAATCCTCTCTGTTACAAAGAAGTTCCTGGAACTCTTCTGCAAGTATGATAGCAGCATGTTCTGGTGCAAACTGGAAAATAACTGACAAGATATTCATATTGCTTGGGTTTCTTGCTTGTGATAATTCATTGTATAACGTATGCTTCATGACTGAGGGAATATTGTCAGGGTGGGCTGCAAGAAGTTCTTTTAAGCAAGACATGTATTGGTTGATAAGAGGTTTGTGTTTCAAGCGAATTCTTATTATATGACTGATGCACTCAACGTCTAGCTGAGTGTGAGTGTTGCAATTCAGACATAAAGACATAAGTAGCTCTGTAGCTGGTCTCTGGAGCTTTGGACTCTGAAGCCACATTTCTAGTCTTGGAGCAACATGCCTCCGCACTTCCAGAATACCGCACACAGAAGACAGAAAGCGGATAAAATTCCGAGCCACAGCATCAGGGCTCTGATGCCTCACCCCAAGCTGGTGCTGTACAGCTTCCATGACCATTTCTTCTACTTCTGTCATCACCCCTGAATAGCGATTAGTAACACTAACGTCCAGACTCTCCTTACATTCAAGGGACAACTCGGAGTCACCATCACCAGAATCAGCTCCTCCGGAGCCTCCAGACACTGGAGGAGACGGGCAGTCCTGTCGACTTCCAATACCATGGTCAGGATACAAGAGACTTTTTGGAGGCATTTTTGTCTTGAATGCTGTGGCAATGTTGTCGACAAAGCCCTTACAATCTTCGTGGTCAACCCACACACGTTCTCCAAGAGAATCTTCAATATAAACACGAACAAATATATCTGGCCAGGACTTTTCTTCTTGGAAAGCTGCAAGAAGAATATTTGCAGCTAAAACAGACACAGCTGCATTGCCTTTCGATTTATAGGTCATCGAATGATCTCTTTTTAACAGTGAGCAGAAGGCTTCCACCACCATATCTGATCTACTAAACAGATGAGGCTTAACTTTCACCAGGTACATGAGAGAGAAGCACAGCAAGTTGTCAGGCTTAGTCCTCTGAGATCGAAGACTTTTCACAGCGCCACACAAGTACATTTCAGAGCTGTCCATGTAGTCTTCCCCGGCCTCAATGAAAGGAATCAGATCATTGGGATCTGTCTGTTGAAATTAAAAATAATATTAATAAAAAGTTATATTTAACCCTTTCACTGTCGGTCCCATAATACTACAGCTTGAAAGCCAGTGTCGATGCCGTAATAATACACAAAAAATTCTAGTGGCTTCCAATCTTGCAGGAGAAAGCTGGTAGGCCTACATATGAGAGAATGGGCTGAGTGGTCAGTGTGCGCAGTATAAAAAAATCCTTCAGCACGCAGTGCATGAGATAAAAAAAAATCCAACCATATTTTTGGTCTAAAACACTGACTTTGTGGTGTACTTTCGTATGGTATTTATGGTTGTATTGTCGTTTTCTTGGTCTCAATTGATAGAACAGAAGATATGTTACAGAATTAGAGATGATTTTCAATGGTTTATAAACTAAAAGTACCTTGAAATTGAGCTCAAAGCAGCAGAAATGTTCGATTTTTGCCGATGTTCAAGAGTAAACAAATCATGTCATGCATTCATTACACGTCAACTGGTGGGTCTAATATGTTTTCACAAATACGCTGATATTATTAATACCATTTTTACAATAATGCAGTAGACAGCATAACAGTAAATCTTCTATTTTTTGTGTGAATAAAAATTCAAAATGGAAAGCAAGAGTAATATAAGAGGGGCCTGGAGACGTGACTAATGAACAGAGAAAATTTTATTTTAGTGCTAGGAATGTTTGTATTGTTAATTCTGGACCCTATTTTGAAATTGGCCTTACCTGAATTGTGTATGAAATTGGCCAAATTACCAATCTCTGATCACTTTATTGGGTAGTTGAAATTGCCAAATGGGCGGTTTCTTGTACTCAATCGATAGAATAAATGGAGCTCTTGCGAAATAGCTATGAGTTTGGTTGAATGGAACAATGGAACTGGCCAAAAGCAGGGCTCAGAGTGGGCAAAATCGCGGATGTGTATATATCGCCAAGACCACTAACTTCACGAGGACGTAATTCCGTAAGTTTTCCATCAAATTTTGTACTTTTGATGTCATTCTCATCGGGAAAAGATTCTCTATCATTTCATAAGAAAAAATTTTGTTTTTAATTCTTCAACACTGAGAGGAAGTTTGTGAGCAGGGGTCTCGACAGTGAAAGGGTTAACAGTGAGTATCTGCTATTTTTACGGTATCGGTAATGGTGAAAACGTTGCTGATACCAGCCTATGCTTTTAAAACATTAATATTACACATGTGCTTAAAAATATTAAAATTAACACTATTTCACAATTGTGAGAGTAACTCACATACACTCACACACTGGAGCTGTGACCCAACCCCTGCAACCACATGTGAGTGAGTACACACGAACACGTTGTTCATGACATGCATTTAAGATATTCACCAGTGGTAATATTTTATTTGCAAGTTACAGCAGTTCCTTTTTGTTCCAGCTAATGTTACTTACTTCTGTGATAAATTGTTCTACTGATGTCATGTTGTGGAGTCTGAATGTTATTTTTGTAGTTTCAAGTGGCATTCTGTGATGTTCGGGGTTTGGTTGGCAGTGCACTCACCACACATACCGAGTGTCTGTGGTTCAATCCCCAACATGGGTGGAAATGTTGGGCATGTTTCCTTACACATGCTGTTCCTGTTCACCTAGCAGTCAGTAGGTATCTGGATGTTAGCCAACTGTTGTGGGTCACATCCTGGGGGATAAGATTTAAAGGATCCCAATGGAAATAAGACAGACAGTCCCCAGTGATGCACTGACTTCACTGGGTTATCCTGGGTGGCTAACCCTCTTGGTAAAAAATCCAAGCAAATCTTATCTTAAAGGTACAACAGTGATCAGTAAAAGTACAGGTAAATAAAATTTGGTCTAATGAGGAAACAAATGCCTCTGTGATTTTGGTGGGTTTGATAACTGAGCGATTTAGTGGTCAAAAGTATATTAATATTGTTATTATTTTCATGGTGAGGTAATCATGGTTGATCCATGGATAGAGAAGGTAGCTGCAGTTTCATGGATCAAGAGACCTTCATAAACATCAAGGTATTCCCATGAATGGAGACAGAGTACAGCATGTTATTTAAAAAGTTTCTAACATGAGGGTCATCTGAAAAAGTTTAAGTGATTTTCTAATTACTAGTACAGGTCCTCCATCACAAATCCGGCATCATTGGGACCTGTAGTGTGCCAGATTACTGAGTTTGCCGGATTACAGAGTGGTTAGGTTAGAATACACTTAATAAAATTAACCAACTTGACTTACACGAAGTTCATTGAATATCCGCAAAAATCGAACATTTCCGCTACTTTGAGCTCAATTTCAAGGTACTTTTCCTCATGAAAGCAATCAAAATCATGTCTATTTCTGTAATATATCTTCCATTCTATCAAACGAGTCCAAAAAAATGAGAATACAACCATAAAAACCATACGAAAATATACTGCAAAGAGGCGGCTAATGGCTGAGAAGTAAACTCCCTTATTTATCATCCGTCTTTTTTATTTTTGTTGTACGTTAAGAAGTATCTTTCCATCATACATTGCCCAAGTTTCAATGAGATAGCCCAACAAACAACCGAGAAAAAAAAAATATTTACCAAAAATCATATATGGCAAGCCCAAGCCAGGTACTGGAAATAAGTCCCTTTGTCTGACTTTTCTGGGTTATCCTAGGTTCTCTATACATACACTGCTATGTATGATAATCTATGTAACTGTATTTGTGTATACCTGAATAAATTTATTTACTTCTAGTCTGTCAACTGAGTACAAGAAACCGCTCATTCACTTATTTCAACTACCCAATAAAGTGGTCAGAAATTGGCAATTTGGCCAATTTCACACAAATTTCAACAGATGCCAATTTCAAAATAGGGTCCAGAATAAACAATGCAGACATTCCTGGCACTAAAATAACATTTTTCTCAGTTCATTAGTCATGGCTACAGGCCCCTCTTATATTACTCTTGCTTACCATTTGGAATTTTTATTCACAAAAAAATAGAAGATTTACTGTTATGCAGACTGCTGCATTATTGTAATAAATGTATAAATAATGTCAACCCATTCATGACTGGCAGGCGGACAGGTATTGGACGGTGACGTCATTTGTTTACTCTTGAGATTCGCTAATGAATAGAATATTTTTGCTACTGTGAGTGCAATTTCAAGGTACTTTTCGTCATGAAAGCAATCAAAATCATATCTATTTCTGTAATATATCTTTCATTCTATCAAATTAGACCAAAAAAATGAGAATATAACCATAAAAACATACAAAAATATACCGCCAAGCGGCCGCTAATGGCTGAGACGTGAACTCTGCCATTTATGGTCTGATTTCTTTCATTTTTGGTTTAAGAAGTATCTTTCCATCATACATTGCCCAAGTTTGAATAAGATAACCCAACAAACAACTGAGATGGAGGGAATATTTTGAGGAATTGTTAAATGTTGATGAAGATAGGGAAGCTGTGATTTCATGTATAGGGCAAGGAGGAATAACATCTTGTAGGAGTGAGGAAGAGCCAGTTGTGAGTGTGGGGGAAGTTCGTGAGGCAGTAGGTAAAATGAAAGGGGGTAAGGCAGCCGGGATTGATGGGATAAAGATAGAAATGTTAAAAGCAGGTGGGGATATAGTTTTGGAGTGGTTGGTGCAATTATTTAATAAATGTATGGAAGAGGGTAAGGTACCTAGGGATTGGCAGAGAGCATGCATAGTTCCTTTGTATAAAGGCAAAGGGGATAAAAGAGAGTGCAAAAATTATAGGGGGATAAGTCTGTTGAGTGTACCTGGTAAAGTGTATGGTAGAGTTAAAATTGAAAGAATTAAGAGTAAGACGGAGAATAGGATAGCAGATGAACAAGGAGGCTTTAGGAAAGGTAGGGGGTGTGTGGACCAGGTGTTTACAGTGAAACATATAAGTGAACAGTATTTAGATAAGGCTAAAGAGGTCTTTGTGGCATTTATGGATTTGGAAAAGGCGTATGACAGGGTGGATAGGGGGGCAATGTGGCAGATGTTGCAAGTGTATGGTGTAGGAGGTAGGTTACTGAAAGCAGTGAAGAGATTTTACGAGGATAGTGAGGCTCAAGTTAGAGTATGTAGAAAAGAGGAAATTTTTTCCCAGTAAAAGTAGGCCTTAGACAAGGATGTGTGATGTCACCGTGGTTGTTTAATATATTTATAGATGGGGTTGTAAGAGAAGTAAATGCGAGGGTCTTGGCAAGAGGCGTGGAGTTAAAAGATAAAGAATCACACACAGGGTGGGAGTTGTCACAGCTGCTCTTTGCTGATGACACTGTGCTCTTGGGAGATTCTGAAGAGAAGCTGCAGAGATTGGTGGATGAATTGGTAGGGTGTGCAAAAGAAGAAAATTAAAGGTGAATACAGGAAAGAGTAAGGTTATGAGGATAACAAAAAGATTAGGTGATGAAAGATTGAATATCAGATTGGAGGGAGAGAGTATGGAGGAGGTGAACATATTCAGATATTTGGGAGTGGACGTGTCAGCGGATGGGTCTATGAAAGATGAGGTGAATCATAGAATTGATGAGGGAAAAAGAGTGGAGTGGTGCACTTAGGAGTCTGTGGAGACAGAGAACTTTGTCCTTGGAGGCAAAGAGGGGAATGTATGAGAGTATAGTTTTACCAACGCTCTTATATGGGTGTGAAGCATGGGTGATGAATGTTGCAGCGAGGAGAAGGCTGGAGGCAGTGGAGATGTCATGTCTGAGGGCAATGTGTGGTGTGAATATAATGCAGAGAATTCGTAGTTTGGAAGTTAGGAGGAGGTGCGGGATTACCAAAACTGTTGTCCAGAGGGCTGAGGAAGGGTTGTTGAGGTGGTTCGGACATGTAGAGAGAATGGAGCGAAACAGAATAACTTCAAGAGTGTATCAGTCTGTAGTGGAAGGAAGGCGGGGTAGGGGTCGGCTAGGAAGGGTTGGAGGGAGGGGGTAAAGGAGGTTTTGTGTGCGAGGGGCTTGGACTTCCAGCAGGCATGCGTGAGCGTGTTTGATAGGAGTGAATGGAGACAAATGGTTTTTAATACTTGACGTGTTGTTGGAGTGTGAGCAAAGTAACATTTATGAAGGGATTCAGGGAAACCGGCAGGCCGGACTTGAGTCCTGGAGATGGGAAGTACAGTGCCTGCACTCTGAAGGAGGGGTGTTAATGTTGCAGTTTAAAAACTGTAGTGTAAGCACCCTTCTGGCAAGACAGTGATGGAGTGAATGATGGTGAAAGTTTTCTTTTTCGGGCCACCCTGCCTTGGTGGGAATCGGCCAGTGTGATAATAAATAAAAAAAAAAAAAAAAAAAAAAAAAAAAAAAAAAAAAAAAAAAAAAAAAAAAATAAAATATAATAATAATAATAATAATAATAATAATAATAATAATAATAATAATAATAATGTCTTTATTTACTACACATACATGTACAAGGTATACAAGCCTAGCTGACATCAGTGACATACTACTGTATAGAAAGCCGCTTGTTAGGTCAGTGTCCCAGGATAACACCCACACCAGGCGGCTAACACCCAGGTACCCATTTATTGATGGGTAAACATAGACAACAGGTGTAAAGAAACACGCCTAATGTTTCTACCCTGGCTGAGAATCAAATATTTATAAAAAATCATATATGGCTAACCCAAGCCAGGTACTAAAAATAAGCTACGTTGACTTTTTTGGGTTATCCTAGGTTCTCTACACATATGCTGCTATGTGTGATAATCTATATAGAGAAAATAACTTTTGTTTCAGGTTTATGGTGCAGTACGAGTGTATATCACAATTAGCCCTGTGCTACACTATCTTTTCTCTAATATAAGCCCCCAAGACAGGGATAGGAGAATGGTATTTGTATACTATATATCCTCTTCACATCTTCGTCGAACTGCTTGGTGTTATGCCAAACATTATTTATTCTGGAGTATTTAACCTGTTTTATGCTATTTATATTGTTTATTATGTCATATTAGATCAATTGTGATAGGCAAATAAGCTGTAGTGTTGATATTAGCGTAATAATAAAGCATATTCTCCTGCTTCATGAGACTGAGCTCATGGCAACCGACAGTGGCTTCAAAGCCACCCTATCTTTAATGGATAATGTACTGTGTAGGTGCTTTACATAATGAGAAGCATTTCTTTTATTCATTGGAACCATGGCTAGGGCTAAAAGTAAGCAGGTTAAAACAATAAATGGAGAAAAAGAAATAGGAATGACTTATGCAGCATGTAGCACCACCAAACAGTACCAGCAGGTTGGTGTGGTGACCCTGGAAATTTGAAATTATGCTAGCCAAAATTAGTGCCGAATAACTGAAGGAACCGAATAACTGATTGCCGGATTTGTGATGGCGGACCTGTACAGTAGTTTATTACTGACATCTAAGTCTTTGCTGGTACTATATGTCCAAGACTCTATTATTGTTTAATTCAAAGCATTACTATGGTATCTTTGTGTAAGAGGTGTATAGTGTTCATGAAGGATTAAACAAAATCTAAAAAATCTTACCTTGGAGAGGTGTAATATATTTTTCTGAGTCATAAAATACAGTAAAGTGCATGTACTTAGTTATTAAAATACATTAAAAAACAAGTTTTTATGTAAGAATAAAGGAATATCTGAAGATTTTGCACAAGCAACTAGCATGAAGACTGCATTAAAAGCATAAAAGAATTTTGTTGATTTTACTTAGAAATACAGTAGTTTTGCTAGGGTTTGAGCTCTTCAATTACATAACTCATATTGCAAGATTCAAGTATGAAATTTCCTAGCACTAGACAGTAATTTGAGTATGATGCCAGTGACTCATATCTCAGGGATAGGGCATATGACTCTGATTCATTCCCCAAATATGGCATGATGTTTGGCAGGTCTCCTTACATACACATGCCTGCTGTCCTAGCAATAGACAGATACAGTACCTAAGAGTTAATTTGCTGTCTCAGGTCACACACTGAATTCGAATTCAATGGAGATCTTTTGTGTTCACCTTCCCTGAGGAACATACAACAAGCAAGGTACTTACACTTTGGCTTTGTGTTTAGCATTTAATTTTTTTGACAAGGGAACATAAACCATTCTGCAACTCATATGAAAATAGCTTATGTTTTCTACAAAGTATTTAATTTTTCACTATACCAAATGCCTTTTGTAAGTCCAAGATTACCATCTCTGTAAAATTTCTTATATTTGAGTCTTGATAAATTGTATTTGTTAAGATGAATTAATCAGGTTTAAGTTACATAAGACTCCCAGGATACTTGGTTACTGTAGGAAATATGACCATTTCACTCATTTACACTCAATTACCACTACTACACTCAACTACCGCTACTACAATCAAGTATCACCACTATATTCAACTTCCACTACTACTCTCAACTATCACGGCAACTGTCAATTATCACGACTACACTCAAGTATCATTACTTCACTCAACTATCACCAATACACTCGACTACCAACATTATATTTAAGTATCACCACTATACTCATCCATCACCACTTCACTCATTTACACACAACTACTACTACTACTACTAAGCTATGGCTACTACAGTCAGCTAGCACTACTACACTCTACTTGAAACACTACACTTATACTCGACTAACTTTAATACCTCTTTGCTTCAGAATATTCTACTCTTTCAAGGATTTTAGAACTTTAATTTGAAATACTGTAAGTTTTATAACTGTACCTCTTTTTTTTTTTATTAGCACACTGGCCGATTCCCATCAAGGCAGGGTGGCCCAAAAAAGAAAAACTTTCACCATACTGCAACATTAACACCCCTCCTTCAGAGTGCAGGCACTGTACTTCCCATCTCCAGGACTCAAGTCCGGCCTGCCGGTTTCCCTGAATCCCTTCATAAATGTTACTTTTCTCACACTCCAACAGCATGTCAAGTATT
Organism: Cherax quadricarinatus; assembly: GCF_026875155.1. Taxonomy (NCBI): domain Eukaryota; kingdom Metazoa; phylum Arthropoda; class Malacostraca; order Decapoda; family Parastacidae; genus Cherax; species Cherax quadricarinatus. The sequence continues at coordinate 1,300,107 of NC_069404.1, read as the reverse complement.
AAAAGCCATTTGTCTCCATTCACTCCTATCAAACACGCTCACGCATGCCCGCTGGAAGTCCAAGCCCCTCGCACACAAAAACCTCCTTTACCCCCTCCCTCCAACCTTTCCTAGGCCGACCCCTACCCCACCTTCCTTCCACTACAGACTGATATACTCTTGAAGTCATTCTGTTTCGCTCCATTCTCTCTACATGTCCAAACCACCTCAACAACCCTTCCTCAGCCCTCTGGACAACAGTTTTGGTAATCCCGCACCTCCTCCTAACTTCCAAACTTACGAATTCTCTGCATTATATTCACACCACACATTGTCCTCAGACATGACATCTCCACTGCCTCCAGCCTTCTCCTCGCTGCAACATTCATCACCCATGCTTCACACCCATATAAGAGCGTTGGTAAAACTATACTCTCATACATTCCCCTCTTTGCCTCCAAGGATAAAGTTCTTTATCTCCACAGACTCCTAGGTGCACCGCTCACCCTTTCCCCCTCATCAATTCTATGATTCACCTCATCTTTCATAGACTAATCCGCTGACACGTCCACTCCCAAATATCTGAATACATTCACCTCCTCCATACTCTCTCCCTCCAATCTGATATCCAATCTTTCATCACCTAATCTTTTTGTTATCCTCATAACCTTACTCTTTCCTGTATTCACTTTAATTTTCTTCTTTTACATACCCTACCAAATTCATCCACCAACCTCTGCAACTTCTCTTCAGAATCTCCCAAGAGCACAGTGTCATCAGCAAAGAGCAGCTGTGACAACTCCCACTTTATGTGTGATTCTTTATCTTTTAACTCCACGCCTCTTGTCAAGACCCTCGCATTTACTTCTCTTACTACCCCATCTATAAATATATTAAACAACCATGGTGACATCACACATCCTTGTCTAAGGCCTACTTTTACTGGGAAATAATCTCCCTCTTTCCTACATACTCTAACTTGAGTCTCACTATCCTCGTAAAAACTCTTCACTGCTTTCAGTAACCTACCTCCTATACCATACACCTGCAACATCTGCCACATTGCCCCCCTATCCACCCTGTCATACGCCTTTTCCAAATTCATAAATGCCACAAAAACCTCTTTAGCCTTATCTAAATACTGTTCACTTATATGTTTCACTGTAAACACCTGGTCCACACACCCCCTACCTTTCCTAAAGCCTCCTTGTTCATCTGCTATCCTATTCTCTGTCTTACTCTTCTTTCAATAATAGCTCTACCAGACACTTTACCAGGTATACTGTAAGTTCTATAACTGTAGCTTTAAAACTGGTAATAAAGATGCAGTACAAGACAGAAAATGGTCAAAAGTAAGTAAAACCTGCTTGGCATAAGTGAGTAGACCTACTGCAGTGCTGCTATTTTAATATTCTAACATTATGTAGTAAGGGAGAAAAAGTTAGCATATGAGAAGTTTTTACAAAGTAGAAGTGATGCAAGGAGGGAAGAGTATATGGAGAAAAAGAGAGAAGTTAAGAGAGTGGTGAAGCAATGTAAAAAGAGAGCAAATGAGAGAGTGGGTGAGATGTTATCAACAAATTTTGTTGAAAATAAGAAAAAGTTTTGGAGTGAGATTAACAAGTTAAGAAAGCCTAGAGAACAAATGGATTTGTCAGTTAAAAATAGGAGAGGAGAGTTATTAAATGGAGAGTTAGAGGTATTGGGAAGATGGAAGGAATATTTTGAGGAATTGTTAAATGTTGATGAAGATAGGGAAGCTGTGATTTCGTGTATAGGGCAAGGAGGAATAAAATCTTGTAGGAGTGAGGAAGAGCCAGTTGTGAGTGTGGGGGAAGTTCGTGAGGCAGTAGGTAAAATGAAAGGGGGTAAGGCAGCCGGGATTGATGGGATAAAGATAGAAATGTTAAAAGCAGGTGGGGATATAGTTTTGGAGTGGTTGGTGCAATTATTTAATAAATGTATGGAAGAGGGTAAGGTACCTAGGGATTGGCAGAGAGCATGCATAGTTCCTTTGTATAAAGGCAAAGGGGATAAAAGAGAGTGCAAAAATTATAGGGGGATAAGTCTGTTGAGTGTACCGGGTAAAGTGTATGGTAGAGTTATAATTGAAAGAATTAAGAGTAAGACGGAGAATAGGATAGCAGATGAACAAGGAGGCTTTAGGAAAGGTAGGGGGTGTGTGGACCAGGTGTTTTTACAGTGAAACATATAAGTGAACAGTATTTAGATAAGGCTAAAGAGGTCTTTGTGGCATTTATGGATTTGGAAAAGGCGTATGACAGGGTGGATAGGGGGGCAATGTGGCAGATGTTGCAAGTGTATGGTGTAGGAGGTAGGTTACTGAAAGCAGTGAAGAGTTTTTACGAGGATAGTGAGGCTCAAGTTAGAGTATGTAGGAAAGAGGGAAATTTTTTCCCAGTAAAAGTAGGCCTTAGACAAGGATGTGTGATGTCACCGTGGTTGTTTAATATATTTATAGATGGGGTTGTAAGAGAAGTAAATGCGAGGGTTTTGGCAAGAGGCGTGGAGTTAAAAGATAAAGAATCACACACAAAGTGGGAGTTGTCACAGCTGCTCTTTGCTGATGACACTGTGCTCTTGGGAGATTCTGAAGAGAAGTTGCAGAGATTGGTGGATGAATTTGGTAGGGTGTGCAAAAGAAGAAAATTAAAGGTGAATACAGGAAAGAGTAAGGTTATGAGGATAACAAAAAGATTAGGTGATGAAAGATTGAATATCAGATTGGAGGGAGAGAGTATGGAGGAGGTGAACGTATTCAGATATTTGGGAGTGGACGTGTCAGCGGATGGGTCTATGAAAGATGAGGTGAATCATAGAATTGATGAGGGAAAAAGAGTGAATGGTGCACTTAGGAGTCTGTGGAAACAAAGAACTTTGTCCTTGGAGGCAAAGAGGGGAATGTATGAGAGTATAGTTTTACCAACGCTCTTATATGGGTGTGAAGCGTGGGTGATGAATGTTGCAGCGAGGAGAAGGCTGGAGGCAGTGGAGATGTCATGTCTGAGGGCAATGTGTGGTGTGAATATAATGCAGAGAATTCGTAGTTTGGAAGTTAGGAGGAGGTGCGGGATTACCAAAACTGTTGTCCAGAGGGCTGAGGAAGGGTTGTTGAGGTGGTTCGGACATGTAGAGAGAATGGAGCGAAACAGAATGACTTCAAGAGTGTATCAGTCTGTAGTGGAAGGAAGGCGGGGTAGGGGTCGGCCTAGGAAGGGTTGGAGGGAGGGGGTAAAGGAGGTTTTGTGTGCGAGGGGCTTGGACTTCCAGCAGGCATGCGTGAGCGTGTTTGATAGGAGTGAATGGAGACAAATGGTTTTTAATACTTGACGTGCTGTTGGAGTGTGAGCAAAGTAACATTTATGAAGGGATTCAGGGAAACCGGCAGGCCGGACTTGAGTCCTGGAGATGGGAAGTACAGTGCCTGCACTCTGAAGGAGGGGTGTTAATGTTGCAGTTTAAAAACTGTAGTGTAAAGCACCCTTCTGGCAAGACAGTGATGGAGTGAATGATGGTGAAAGTTTTTCTTTTTCGGGCCACCCTGCCTTGGTGGGAATCGGCCGGTGTGATAATAAAAAAAAAAAAAAAAAAACATTATGTTCTTTACCTCTGTTGCTACATTTTCCCACTCTTCACTGAGCAAGTTCACCATATCCACCGAAGTTTGCTTTGCCACTCCAGGTCGGACAACACCCGACCCAGCTCCAAATCCCGTTTTGGGCTTCTTTCCCAGTATGCCAGATGTCCCGGTTCCTCCATCTCGAACTCGGTCACCAGAGGCCCCTAGTAATGATTTTAACAAGATTTATCAATGTCGTGTTTTAGCAATCTGAAAAAGAACCTTTAAAACAAAAAACTGAATGATTATACAATAATCTTACTTAACACAGTCATAGAATTTATTAGTCAGTAATAACTGCACAGCATTTTATTAAAAGTCCATAGTTTCTTCATAATGATAAAATTGTTTACAGCTTTAATAACTGATAAAATTTGATCACATTACCAGTTACTGTATATAAAGATTAAAAACTGTCAGTCCTCTGGATAATTAGCAGAGATGATATAGTAGAGGATGTGATCATGTAGTCACCAAAGAAGTAATCAGCAAGTGTCTTAGCTGTTCCCAGGGGACAAAAATGTTCTACAAATAAAAGTATAGAGAAAAGTTCTGATATCTCCAGTCTGCTACAGCGAGGTATTGTGGAGGGAGGATGTGGAGTGGTAACAACCTGACATCCTCAACTCATATTTTTTCTGTTTATTTTTTTTATCCTATGGGTGTGTCATTATTGTTATGGAGTCTGAATGTTATTTTTGTAGTTGCAAGTGGCATTTTGAAAATGTTCATAATTAGGAAGGTGGAGAAGTGGTTAATAAATTTGTCAGTAAATATGCTGACTTTTGGGAGATATATGGGAAGGTCCCTTTACATCCACTGGCCTTGTTCTCCTAGCAATAACAGGTATGTGGGGGTTAGTTGAATACTGTGGGTTGCTTAATGGGGATGGTCAAAGGCCAGTACTCGAATCTCCAGTGACATACAGTAATGAAGCTGCACACCCAGCAAATGAAAATCAATAAATTTACTGCAAATGAGAAAATGACAATACAGTAATACAAAGAGGCAAAAATGAAAAAAAGAGGTTCCAAAATAAAAAGGAACCCCAAGTGTCTCAGGTGATAACATATGATCATTTTGGGCCAGTACGGGCTAGTACACTACCAGCAATGACAGCCTGGTTGATTAGGCAAGCACCAGACAAACCTGGCCTGGGCCTGGGCTGCATGAGTAGGAAAACTCTCAAAAGCATTCAAAGGTATATCAAAGGTAGTGAAGTGCTACAACAGCAGGAGCTGTACTGAGCCCATCCAGAGTTCAGCTTTGAAAGGTTGCCCAACATTAGAGAATACAGAAAAGAAAATTCAATAGTTGTTGCCCTAAAAAAAAAGTGGACCATACCATCATAAACGTGGGTAAAGCCCAACACCCGCACCTCACCAGGGCCAGCAAACAAGTTTTCCCAAAATTAAGCAATATCTGCAGAACAAAACAAGAAACTAGTATTTAGTACTTAATTGAGAATGCTGAGCCAGAAGGAAGTAACTAATGTTTCAAAACAAAGGTTCAGGAGATGATACCAAACAAATCCTGTAAATGTCTTTTAGATAAAACATGATGAGAACTGTATTTAAATATCATACTGGAACTACAGTACAAACTACATGTACAGATGTACAAGTGAGAGAGCTCACTACAGACAATTTTATACACTTTATTTAAACCTTAAACTGTGTCTAACGTGTTAGTACACAACTGATAATTATGTGTCTAACATACTAGTATGCACAGGTTTTCATGTCGTCAAATCAATCACTTGCCAATATTTTTTACCTCAACACAATTCTTTGGGTCTTCTATTATCTCTTCATACATTTAAAAAAATTCTAAGGCCATAAGGGTCCACACAGTGAATGACTATGTCTAAATAGTATAAGTAAGCAATGAAATCAGGAGCTGTTGTTCTGCCAGCTTCTGTACCAGCAAACAGGTGTGGAACTGACATGAAAATGACTTTTTCATTCCAAATTTATTACAATTTCATGATACTAACTACTGTATAGAATTAAGCCATAAAGCACACTTAAGCAGATTTAACCCATGATAACCTATTAATAAATTCAAACAATGTGATTTATTTCCTTGTTTCAATGAGTATTACACTCTGAAATAATTGTAATATCATAGGATTTTGTTGTAAATACTGTATATGTTTTACAGTAGTCTGGAAGGTACACAGGTGTTATGGACACTGAATGTTTATATAACCCAGGATATATACTCCTTGAAACAACTACAATATTATAAGTATTCCTTATACATTGTGTTAGAAGACCAAAATAGTAATAAAAAAAAAAATATTGCAAGTGGAGCAATGTCAGGCTGAGCATTTCCATATGTTTTAAGTGCTAAAACATCTTTGAACACATCAAATATCATAAGAAACTAGTGTAGTACTACACATTAATAGCAAATAAAAAATAAAAAAGCGATCAAAATCCAGAATCAATAAATTGTAAAACATAAATGTTGCTGGCACATTTACACCATTGTTGCTGATGAGTGACTAATTTTTTTGTCGACTTCAACACACCATAAAATCGTAAGTTTTCATCAGATTCCCCTCATTTTAGTCTTATTTGAATAATAAAAATGAACCTTTTTCATTCTATAAGATTTTTTTTTTTCAAAATCTTCCCACAAGCAGGATTTTTTGGGGAGTATGCCATAGTTTAAGGGTAAATAAAGACCCCGGGCTCTTCATTACAATTTTCTTCTGGCACATAAATTCCCTAATCTTATTATACATAACAACTATGCTGCTCATTGTAAGGGATAAACAATTATTTGTTGTGCAAATTGTTTAATTTGGTGATATCAGACAAAACAAGAATATAATTTATTATGTAAATTATTTTTTATTAAGTGGGTAGTGCAATAATCTAGGCAGTTGTCTTAAACATTTAAGAAGCTTTATTTTGATAAGTATATCTAATAAAATAATCCAACCTAACCCAACTAAACCTTACATGAATTAGACCAGCCGTAAAATTATTGGCTTATTCAGAGTGAATAAGATAAGACAAGATGAAAGAATTCATTTGGATTTTTAACCCAGAAAGTTAGCCACCCAATTATTATTATTATTATAATCAAGGGGGAAGCGCTAAACCCGGAGGATTATACAGCACCTGGGGGGGGGATATGTGGAAGGCATTCAGGCTTAATTCGGGGAACTGGAGCACAGATCCAATTCCCTAAATCAAGAGCCCCTCACCAACATCAAGGAACCTTCCTTGAGGGGTTAGCCACCCAAGATAACTCAAAAAAGATGTATTTGGATCTTTTAATCTTGTCCCCCAGGATGCAACCCATACTCGTTGATGCACTGCCTTTCTTAAGATATAAAATTTTGTTCGGATTTTTAACCCTGGAGGGTTATCCTGGGTGGCTAACCCTTTAGGGTTAAAAATCCTAACAAAATCTAATCTCTTATCTCTTAGACACTTAATATAAATATCTCTATTACAAGTTTAATACTGGAAAATTTACACAGTAATTGACTGACTTACAGTTCTACAATCTACATTTGTTTTACACTAGTAATCTGTTTGTAGAGCATCAGCAAGTGATGCACTAACTTACCTGATGACTTACTAGCAACAAATGATGACCCGTGACTGGAATTCTTGTCTATCTGAGTGTCACTCCGGCCAGACTTGTTGCCAAGTGTTATCAGGTTACCAGGTAGTGGCACGTTCTTGGGCTTGGCTCCCCGGGGGCCTTTACGCTCCATTGTAGTACACACTGTTGTCACCAGGACAGTGCTACACTACATTGTTACCTGGTCTACTGTGTCTAGTGGAACACTCTGAGGTTACTCTGCACGGATGTCCTGTTGGAGTGTCCTGTTGGAGTGTCCTGTTGGAGTGTCCTGTTGGAGTGTCCTGTTGGTGTCAATCCTGGATTAACGTTACCTTTCTGTGGTATGGAACGTGACCTACAAGGCTTAGTTATGCTGTTCTTATGTCTTTAGGCCAAGTTCACATTGTATTTACACCAAAAGACTAAACAACAAGCAAAGAAAATCAGTTTAACAGAGAAATGAAAACTTATCCTGGTGTTGTTGGGTATGTAAAGGTCACTAACGGCTTGCGTTGTATAGCTCCCTGCTTCCTTATGTTCATAAAAATGTTCCCAAGATGACTCAATCTAATGACACGATTGCGGGTTCTAACCTCACTCCTGGTATGGTTTTATGTTCCCAAGATGTTGCCGAAGCTGAACCATGAAAGAAAGGTGAAGAGGATTCCCTTTGTAAATAGAAACAGAAACTAGAAGTTGCCGATTAGATAAGGTGGACCCCAGGTGACAAGCCATGGGCGGGACGCCCACTTCAGCTGAGTCTAGTAACCGGCTTCCCAATAAAACCGTTAAAGAATTATCAGCAGAGCGGAAAAATGGAGTCGACCAAAATGGGAAAGATTGTGGACAGTGGAGTCAGAGTGCACATTCAAATTCAAATTCAAATTCAAAGTTTATTCTCTATAAAGATTACAATGTTGAATTTACAGAATTTGGTTGTTGTGTGGTTTACATGTAGTTAAATAATGATTACAGAGTGTACCACTAGAACGCCTAGCATGGCTAGGCATTTCGGGCAGACTTAGTTTAATTCTTTATTTTACAATATTACAAATTATGAGGTAAGTTGGTATTATGGCTAAGTAACTAAATACTAGTTTGTGAGTTTAGCAATGTGAATGCTTTTGTTTTGGCACAGTACATAGTTTCAGTATTGGAGTATCATAGGATTCATTATTTTAAGATTGAGATTAATATTTCTGTTTATGGTCAAATGGGAGAGTGAGTGTAAGTGTGAACCCCCGGGTGGTATTCGTGTAGTTAGTTGAGGGGTTTTTAAATCGGGAGATAAGATGTTTTCTAAGGGTTTAGTTTTGAAGGTGATGAATGTGTCTGCATTTTAAAAATTTAAAAAGGTTTAGGGTTTCCAGATTTTAGGTTTTTGGGACAAAAAATTGAATTTTTTGAAAAAGGTTTAGTCGGCCCAGGGGGGAATTTGTCGTATAGTTGTTTTGTCTGGTGTTATCCCTGTGGGTTTTCTGTACAAATATCAAAAAAAGGGTTTTAGGTCAGGTTGATTTTTGGAGTTTAAGGGCCCTGTGTGTAGATTCCCACAGTAGTAAGTGTGGATGTATTGAACGGGGGGTTAATTTTAAGTTTAAATTAAGAGTGGGGGGGGGGGTGTTGCCAGGGATGGATTTAGTGATTTTTTCTTACGGCCAGCTTTTTTTGGGGGTTAAATTATTGGTTTTAGGTGTTTTGCCCCGTTGTCCCCAAAGCAAAATAGCAAGTGAGGTATGGTAAATAAGGGGTGGTATAGTGTGAGAAGGGCATTTTGCGGGCAACGAAAAGTATGTATCTTGAAGGGGCCCCCCAATTTTTTTGGAAATACTTTTTTGGGTATGTGTTGGATATGGGTGCTGAAATTAGTTTTGTTGTCAATTTTTGTCATTTCTGTGGAAATTGGTGTCACGCCCCTTGTGCAGATATCCAAAAAAACTAGCTACAAGAGTATTAAAAAGGGAAAAGTGTTTTTGGGTATGCCCAAATGAGATAAATTTTGTGGACTTTAAAAAACACAAGGGTTTTTAAAGAGGTCAACATCAAAGCGGGTTTTATAGAAAAACCCGGAAGCTTTTTTCAAACCCGATGGGAACATAAAAGTTTCCGGGGGGAAAGGTTTTCTGCCCTTGAACTGGCCATGTAGTCGAAACTGTAAGGCTGGGGGATGAGGGCCTGGTAGTCAAATAAATGGGGGGCTGATTTTTTTCTGTCCTGGGAGACAGTAATGGGGAAGTGGGAGGTTTCTTTTCCTGGGAGACGTAATGGTGAAGCTGGAGGTGCTTTTCCCGGGAGACAGTAATGGGGAAGCTTTGAGATGCTGTCCTTGGGGGCGTAATGGTTTAAGCTGGGGGATTTTGTCCCCGGGGTTGTCGGGAATTATACGAGGAAGGGGAAACATATAAATTTACCCCCTAGGGGACAGGGGCCATAAATAGGGAAAAAAAGTGTAGCAAAGATAAGATTTAAACCCCAATATTGCAAACTAGAAATACGCAGGAAATAGCAAAACAGAGGACTCCACTAGCAATAGTGAGGATATATTACCAAAAACAAATGGTGGGAGCTCCATTGTTGGTGCTAGGGAGGATAGAAGTAAGACAGGGAAACATGCACCAACAGGGAATACAGTCACAGAAACCAAGGCAAACGGAAACCAAGCCTGTGCACATACTATGCACTCGGTATCTGCTGGCATGGGAAATCTGGAAAAACAGATGGGACGTGCAACTATGACCACCCTAGGAAATGCCATGCCCATATGACAACAGGAAAATGCAAACTCCCTTCCTGTAAGCTTTTTCACCCTGAACTGTGTACCTCTTCAGTACAGGAAAGACTGTGCTATAACTTAAATTGCCAGGCATACCATCTAAAGGGGACAAAAAGATACAAAACATCCAGGCCATGGGAAAACCTGGGTAGCCACAGCCACTCAAGAGGGAGAGGTTTTTTAGTGCCAGGAAGGAAAAAAAACTGGCAGGAAATGGCAGAAATCGTACACCAAATCCAGTCATTCCTGGAGTGGAACCACAGTCGATGGCCTCCACTCCAAACCAACAGATACAGATACTAATGCCGGAAAAAAAATTCCCCCCCAGTACCAACAATACCACCAGTCCGATAACATTCTTCTTTGCAAATATACAGGGTCTAAAGCCAGCAACAAACAACAAAATACCTTTCATCCGTGGACTGCTTGCAGAGGCAAAGGCAATGTTCGCGGCTTTCACTGAGACCCACATAAAGGATCACTTGGACAACGAAATATGGATCCCAGGTTACAACCTATACAGATGTGACAGAGTGAACAGGCAAAAGGGGGGGGTTGGCCTGTACATTGCAGAGTCACTTGTTTGCACAGAACTGCTAAATGCCTCAAATGATGTAGTGGAAGTTTTAGCAGTAAAGGTCGAGAACCAAAACCTAGTCATTGTGATAGTCTACAAGCCTCCGGATGCAACATCCCAGCAATTCCAGGAACAGCTGTTAAAAATTGACCACTGTCTGGAAAACCTTCCAGCTCCTGCACCCAACATCTTGCTCCTGGGGGATTTCAACTTAAGGCACCTAAAATGGAGGAATATAGCAAATAATATTGTTGCAGTATATAACACCAGGAGGCAGCTCTGATGAAAACTCACACTCATGCGAGCTTTTAAATCTCTGCACAAAATTCAATTTAAACCAGCAAATAATAGAGCCTACTAGACTGGAGAATACACTAGACCTCATCTTCACTAACAATGATGATCTGATAAGAAATATCACCATATCAAAAACAATATACTCAGATCACAACATAATTGAGGTTCAGTCATGTATGCGCGGAGCCCCAGACCGACATAATGAGATTAGTCACGAGGGAGCATTCACCAAATTCAACTTCAATAACAAAAACATAAAGTGGGACCAAGTAAACCAAGTCCCTAACCGATATAAGCTGGGAAGATATACTAAGCAAACCACAGACCCCAACTTATGCCTAGAACAGATTAACTCGGTGGCACTCGATGTATGCACAAGGCTTATTTCCTCTAAGAAAAAGGAGGAGTAGATGTAAAACAGAAAGAGACAGGCGCTCCCTTTACAGGCGACGGAAAAAGAATAACAGAGCGGCTAAAAGAGGTCAATATATCTGAAATGCGTAGGGAGACACTGGTCAGAGAAATAGCAAGCATCGAACTTAAGCTAAAAGAATCCTTTAGGAGTCAGGAATCGCGGGAAGAACTAAAAGCCATAAATGAAATCGAAAAAAAACCAAAGTATTTCTTCTCCTTTTGCCAAATCAAATTCGAGAACAACGTCCAGTATTGGGCCCTACTTAAACAAGATGGGTCCTACACAGATGACAGCAAGGAAATGAGTGAGTACTCAAGTCCCAATATGACTCAGTTTTTAGCAAGCCGCTAACCAGATGAGAGTCGAAGATCAAAATGAATTTTTTATGAGAGAGCCACAAATTTTGATTAACACAAGCCTATCCGTGTTATCCTGACGCCAAATGACTTCGAACAGGCGATAAATGACATGCCCATGCACTCTCCCCCAGGGCCAGACTCAGGGAAACTCTGTGTTCATCAAGAACGCAAGAACCCCCTATCACGAGCCTTTTCCATCCTATGGAGAGGGAGCATGGACACGGGGGTCGTCCCACAGTTACAAAAAAACAACAGACATAGCCCCACTCCACAAAGGGGGCAGTAAAGCAACAGCAAAGAACTACAGACCAATAGCACTAACATCCCATATCATAAAAATCTTTGAAAGGGTCCTAAGAAGCAAGATCACCAGCATCTAGAAACCCATCAGTTACAAAACCCCAGGGCAACATGGGTTTTAGAACAGGTCGCTCCTGTCTGTCTAAACTTTTTGGACCACTACGACAAGGCCCTAAATGCACTAGAAGACAAAAAAAATGCAGATGTAATATATACAGACTTTGCAAAACCCTTTTGGGACAAGTGTGACCATGGCGTAATAGCGCACAAAATGCGTGCTAAAGGAATAACAGGAAAAGTCGGTCGATGGATCTTTTAATTTCCTCACTAACAGAACACAGAGAGTAGTGTTCAACAGAGTAAAGTCCGAGGCAGGCTACGGTGAAAAGCTTGTTCCACAAGGCACAGTACTCGCTCCCATCTTGTTCCTCATCCTTATATCCGACTTAGACAAGGATGTCAGCCACAGCACCGGGGTTTCCTTTGCAGTGACACCCGAATTGCATGACAGTGTCTTCCATTGCAGACACTGCAAAGCTCCAGGCAGACATCAACCAAATCTTTCAGTGGGCTGCAGAAAAACAATATGAAGTTCAACGATGAGAAATTTAAAATTACTCAGATATGGTAAACATGAGGAAATTAAATCTTCATCAGAGTACAAAACAAATTCTGCCACAAATAGGGGCGAAACACCAACGTCAAAGCCCTGGGAGTGATCATGTCGGAGGATCTTCCTTCAAGGACCATAACATTGTATAAATGCATCTGCTAGAAAGGGACAGGATGGATAATGAGAAACCTTCAAAACTAGGGAGGCCAAGCCCATGATGACACTCTTCAGGTCACTTGTTCTATCTAGGCTGGAATATTGCTGCACACTAACAGCACCTTTCAAGGCAGGTGAAATTGCCGACCTAGAAAAATGTACAGAGAACTTTCACGGCGGCATAACGGAGATAAAACACCTCATTATTGGGAGCGCTTGAGGTTCCTAAACCTGTATTCCGGGGAACGCAGGAGGGAGAGATACATGATTATTACACCTGGAAAATCTAGAGGACTAGTACGAACTTGCACACGAAAATCACTCATTACGAAAGCAAAAGACTTGGCGGGACGATGCACCACCCCCCCAAATGAAAAGAGGGGTATCACTAGCACGTAAGAGACCATACAATAAGTGTCAGGGGCCCGAGACTGTTCAACTGCCTCCCAGCACACATAAGGGGGATTACCAACAGACCCCTGGCAGTCTTCAAGCTGGCACTGGACAAGCACCTAAAGTCAGTTCCGGATCAGCCGGGCTGTGGCTCGTATGTTGGTTTGCGTGCAGCCAGCAGCAACAGCCTGGTTGATCAGGCTCTGATCCACCAGGAGGCCTGGTCTCAGACCGGGCCGCGGGGGCGTTGACCCCCGGAACTCTCTCCAGGTAAACTCCAGGTATAGGCCTAGGAATTTGCCCTCATTATGTGTGGTAATTAGAGTGTTGTCGATCTTAATGTTAATTTGTGCATCTTCTGCTCTGCTACCAAACATAATATAGTAGGTTTTGTCAGTGTTAAGCGTAAGTTTATTGGCTGTCATCCAAGTCGATATTTTGATCAGCTCCTCGTTAACAATGGTGTTGAGGGTGGCAAGATTAGGGTGAGAGATGACATAAGTCGTGTCGTCAGCAAAGAGAATGGGTTTCAGGTGTTGGGATACGTTTGGAAGATCATTGATGTATATGAGGAAGAGCAGGGGACCAAGGACATTTCCCCTGCGGAACTCCAGTATCAAGTGGCCGTGTTGTTGATGCTGTGTCTTTAATGGTAACTACTGATACCTATTAGTAAGGAAAGGGATTTGAAATAAGCAAGCGCAGGGGCCTCTTATTTTGTAATGGTCAAGTTTGTGGAGTAGGATGTCGTGGTTACTGTGTCAAAGCTTTTCTTGGTCAATAAAAATTCCAGTGGTATTCCTTATTTTCCAATGCTGTGAAAAGCAGATCTAGCTTTTTTTATGATTGCATCATTAAGTGCTTTTATTTTTCCTAAATCCAAATTGGCAGGGGTTGAGTATGTTTTGTGCTATTATAAATGAATATAGTCCCCTGTGCACGAGTTTCTCAAAGATTTTGGATAGCAATGGTAAGTTTGATATTGGCCTATAGTTGTTTAAGTCTGTAGGGTCATCACCTTTATGTATTGGTGTAACCCTTGCCATCTTGAGTAGTTTCGGGAAGGTGCTAGGGTTTTTGTGACTTGTTAAAAAATAATGAAATAGCATGCAAAAGGATATGGGCCGCTCGCTTGTACAGTAATGGTGGGACATTAGACAGATTCCCTAAGTTGTTTTTAAGTGACTTTATAATTTCGGTGACTTCCGAGGGGTCAGTTGGTGCAAGATAGAAGGGAAATTTGGGAAATTCCCATCTAGGTAGTCCCCCGGGATGGGCTTAGTATGTGGGATTTTATTGGCGAGATTAGATCTATGGTTGAGAAGTCGTTTATTTGTTAGCTTGGGGTCAGTGGGATGTAGTGGTGTTTCATTAGGTTTAGTTAGGACAATATTCTTATTTTTTTTCCGTTTGTGGGTCCCTAGAATCTGAGAGAGTGTTTTCCAGGTCTTTTTTATATCTCCTCTAGTGTCTGTGAATCTATTGGAGTAGTATAGTTGTTTGGCTTTCTTTATTACTTTTGGCGAGAACTGATGAATAGTGTTTAAGAATATCTTTGTGTATTAAGCCCTGTCTATATTGCTTTTCATATTGGTGTTTCTTGTCATATGGATTCAGAATGGTTTCTGGTTAGCCATGGGCAACCAAGCTGTTTGTTTGTGATCTGTTTCGTTTTTATAGGACAATGTTTGTTGTATAGTCTAAGTTAATTTATTAAGAAAAATGTTGTTCAGTCATCAATACCATTGGCCTTGGAGAATTCTGTAGGCCAGTCAACAATCTCTAGGTCAGTTGTGAATTCCTTATTGAGGCCTCGTCATGGAGTCTAAATGAGACTTTGTTGTATTCAAGTGGTGGTTTATTAATGTTTGTCGGAGGAAGGTAGGGTAGTGGTGTGTAGTGCTATCTGTGATTATCCTGATTTAAGGGGGCTAGTATATTGGTCCATATGTGGTTATTATGGTTGCACTTGTCTCAGTGAGCCTGATTGGTTTAGTTATTGTTGGTATAAGAAGTGTGTTGTTCATATTGTTGATGAAATCAGTTACAGGCTGATCATCTAGTAAGCCAAGGTTGATGTTGAAGTCTCCAGCTAAGAGAAGGTGGTGCTTATTCATTTGTCTGTTTGTTATTAGTGACTTTAATTTCTCACTGAAATTTGGGATGTTTGTGTGAGGTATCCGGTAAATGGCACCGATTACCAACAGACCCCTGGCAGTCTTCAAGCTGGCACTGGACAAGCACCTAAAGTCAGTTCCTGATCAGCCGGGCTGTGGCTCGTACGTTGGTTTGGTGCAGCCAGCAGCAAACAGCCTGGTTGATCAGGCGCTGATCCACCAGGAGGCCTGGTCACAGACCGGGCCGCGGGGGCGTTGACCCCCGAAACTCTCTCCAGGTAAACTCTCCAGATTGTTATAGGTGTCTTAAGGTTTTTTACAGTAAAATTAGCAAAAATGTATTCTCCATATTCATCACTAAAGCAAGTGGTGCTAATACAAGATAATTGGTTTTGGTAATTTGTTGCAATACCACCCCCAACTTGGTATGGTCTGCAGTTGTGGATTTCTGTGTATCCTGGTAGAGGGTAGATATCTATTGTGTCTGCTTAAGCCAGGTCTCAGTAAGAATAATGCAGGAGAAGGGTGTTTTTTAGTGATTCAAGGAGTGCCCGGAAGGGCATCATAGTGTTTGCTTAAAGGGCCTGATGTTGTAGTTAAGTATAATAGGCTTTTAGCATTGTTTTTGGATAGTGCTGGCTTGTGATGCTGTGTAATAAAGGCAGTTACTTTCCAAAAGGTTTTGATTGGGTGTCAGATTATGGAGGTTTGATCAGGGGCAACGTGATCAATCATCTTCTAGGTTTAAAAATTTTGGTTATTTATATCCTGGGGTTATGTGTTGAGTTCTAGTTACTGATATCTGTAGTGGTGGGAAGTTTGGATAAGTATATAGCTAGAGTATTTTGGTCATTAGAGAATAGTCACTACTACACATAATGAAGTTTATGTTGTCTATGTGTTGTGCTGGAATGAACTAAAGTACAACTAGGTATAAACTAGTAATATAAAAATACAAATTTGAAATAGAACAAGACTCTCACTTGTAATTGCACTAAGGTTTAATATTAATGACTTTTGTGGAGTCTTTGTTTTTAGCTAGAATGAACTATAGTTACAAAATAGATTTAAACTAATAATATAAAAATACAAATTAAAAAAAGCACCAGTCTCTCATAGTAATTGGGAATATGGTCTAATATAATGAATTTGGTATTGACTATAGTACAACTGTGTTTAATCTAATAATATAAAAAAGGCACAAGACTCTCAATTGTAATTGCACTAAGGGGTTATATAGTGTTTACAAGAATTAGAGTTATAACTAGATTTAAATTGACAAGTAAAATATACAAGTTAAGGTAGCAAAAGAATAAAAAAGTAGAAAAAAAAAGATATATGAGGTAGTTGGTACTAGTTAGCAAAGAAAAGTTAAGGGCCTTGAACAATAATATAATTGAAATATACACATTGCACACACAATATAGTCACTAAGATATGAAAACAAACTTAGGTAGGAATATAATATAATATAATATAATATATATAATTTTAATATAATATTTAATTAATATAATATAATATAAAATAATATAATATAATATAATAAAATTATAATATAAACTCCCTACCCAGCGTGACTGTCAGCGGGCCTCGTTGTTTCTCCCCGGTTTTTCTGGTGTTTTCACGGTCGCTCTTACGTGCTAGAACTTTAATTTGTGTCATCAACCTATACGATACATCCCTCTAGCCCCTGGAACCAATCTTGGGCGGAAAACTTTATTATGAGTCAAAAAGGAGAATTAGTGTGCATTCCCTTTAGCAGAGTTTACTGCCAGAGGGGAATCATAGGCCTGTTTCCGTGTGAAAAAAATAATAATAATTGAATTTTGTTTTCAGAGGAAAGAAAGTCTCCCTGAAAGCATTGAGTATACATAGTGTTGGGTGTATACTACAGTGGCTCCTAGTATATTGATGTAAAGGTTTAAAGTGTCATTTGAAAACAGGTGAATTGTAAATGAAGTGATAACCCTATAGAGGCAGGTGCCAGAAGTCGCCAGAAACTTACCACAGGTCAGCTGTTTTTAATAATCTTCTGGCCTGCTAGTGTACTGCATATAATCTAGTGATACCAGTGAATAGCAGAATACAGTGTTGTAGTAGCAACTAACCAGTATTATAATGGTTACTTAGTGGAGTGGAGTGATTTCATTAGTTTTTTTTTCTTGAAATTTACGAGACGTTACTGTGA
The DNA here is from genome assembly GCF_026875155.1 of Cherax quadricarinatus. NCBI lineage: Eukaryota > Metazoa > Arthropoda > Malacostraca > Decapoda > Parastacidae > Cherax > Cherax quadricarinatus. Next base: position 1,282,709 of record NC_069404.1, on the reverse strand, counting down.
ATTTCTTATAACCTGTAGTTCCCAGCGGTCGCAATATACACAACGAGAAGCAATTATTACTACAGAAAAAGCGTCCTTCCTCCAAAATTTGCACCAGTCAACTATAGTGATAATATAGCTCTATTGTGGGGAGACGGAAAAAAACAAAAATAGAAAAGCCAGATACAGCGATTGATAAACAAAGAGGTGACTGTACGTCATTGTAGGAGCTGCCAGATATCCCCGGCTCTCAACACGCAAGTTATACTTTTGTATCAGTCAAATCACATATTACTCGGGTAGATTAATTTCCAGTAGATCCTTCATGTGCTAGCTCAAAATCACCGACCAGTATGTTTTAAAATAAGTGACCCACTGATCAGAGCAGATGGGACTGGTCCGAACCCTTGACTGGTCCAAACCCCTTTGGGACTGGTCCGAACCTTGACTGGTCCGAACCCTTGACTGGTCCAAACCCCGGGGGATGGTTTCAAACAGTTTCGTTGGACAATAAAGCAGACTGTAAACGGATGGGTTTGTAGGCGCCCTTATAAACACAAACATTAAAAATCAGGAACGTGACGGTAACCCTGTCCAATATACAAATAGAGTTAGAACAGAAATACAAATAGCTAGAGCTTCATTTAAGGTTATTTAATATAATATTCAAGAGGTTGCTAGTAGAATTGCAGTAAATCAACCATTCAAATCATTATGAAGCTGTGGTAGTCTGTGGTCAGTCAAACAAATGGGGCTTCCACATGGATAAAAATTGTCATTTTTGTGGAAATTGGTGTCACGCTCCTTGTGCAGATATCCCAGAACTGCTACAAGCGTATTAAAACAGAGAAGTGTTTTTGGGTATGCCCAATGAGGAAAATCTGTGGCCCTAAATCACAAGGGTATTAAAAGAGGATAACATCAAGCTGTTTCATAGAAACCTGGAAGCTTTCTACAACAGATGGGAACATAAAAGTCTGGGCTGAAGGGTTTACTCCCCTTGATACTGGCCATGTAGTCACCAACTGTAAGGTGGGGGTTTGATGTCCTGGTAGTCAGTAAATTGTGGCTATAGGCTGTCCTGGGAGCAGTAATGTTGAAGCTGAGGTGCTGTCCTGGGACAAAATGTGAGTGGAGTTTTACTGTCCTGGGAGACAGTAATGGTGAAGCTGGAGATTTTGTCCAGGTAGTCGGGAATTATACGCAGGAAGGAATACATATAAATGACCTCATAGAGGACAGGAGCCATAGTAGGGAAACAAGTGTAGTCAAAGATAAGATAAAACCAATATTGCAAACTAGAAATACCGCAGGAAAATAGCAAACAAGGGGGACTCCAATAGAAATAGTGAGGATAAATTACCAAAAACAACTGGTGGGAGCTCCATTGTTGGTGCTAGGGAGGATAGGAGTTTAAAACAGGGAAACATGCCCAACAGGGAATCAGTCACAGAAAAACCCCAAAGGGAAACGGAAACCAAGCCTGTGCACATTTCTATGCACTTGGTTTTCTGCTGGCATGGGGAAATTTTGGGGAAAAACAGATGGACATGCAACTATGACCCCCCTAGAAAATGTCATGCCCATATGACAACAGGAAAATGCAAACTCCCTTCCTGTAAGCTTTTTCACCCTGAAATGTGTACCTCTTCAGTACAGGAAAGACTGTGCTTAACTTAAATTGCCCGGCATACCATCTAAAGGGGACAAAAAGATACAAAACATCCAGGCCATGGGAAAACCTGGGTAGCCCCAGCCACTCAAGAGGGAGGGGTTTTTTAGTGCAGGAAGGAAAAAAAACTGGGAGGAATGGCAGAAAAACGTACACCCAAACCCGTCATTCCTGGAGTGGAACCCCAGTCGATGGCCTCCACTCCAAACCAACAGATACAGATACTAATGCCGGAAAAAAAATCCCCCCCAGTACCAAACAATACCACCAGTCCGAAACATTTTTCTTTGCAAATATACAGGGTCTAAAGCCAGCAACAAAACAAAAAAAATACCTTTCATCCGTGGACTGCTGCAGAGGCAAAGGCAATGTTCGCGGCTTTCACTGAGACCCACATAAAGGATCACTGGACAACGAAATATGGATCCCCGGTTACAAAACCCATACAGATGTGACAGAGTGAAACAGGCAAAAGGGGGGGGTTGGCCTGTACATTGCAGAGTCACTTGTTTGCACAGAACTGCTTAATGCCTCAAATGAGTTAGTGGAGTTTTAGCAGTAAAGGTCGAGAACCAAACCTGTCATTGTGGTAGTCTACAAGCCTCCGGATGCAACATCCCCGCAATTCCCGGAACAGCTGTTAAAATTGGGCCACTGTCTGGAAAATCTTCCAGCTCCTGCACCCAACATTTTTGCTCCTGGGGGATTTCAACTTAAGGCACCTAAAATGGAGGAATATAGCAAATAATATTGTTGCAGTAATAAAAACCAGGAGGCAGCTCTTATGAAAACTCCCCACTCACACGAGCTTTTAAATCTCTGCACAAAATTCAATTTAAACCAGCAAATAATAGAGCCTACTAGACTGGAGAATACACTAGACCTCATCTTCACTAACAATGATGATCTGATAAGAAATGTCACCATATCAAAAACAATATACTCAGATCACAACATAATTGAGGTTCAGACATGTATGCGTGGAGCCCAGACCGACAAAATGAGGGCTAGTCACGAGGGAGCATTCACCAAATTCAACTTCAATAACAAAAACATAAAGTGGGACCAAGTAAACCAAGTCCTAACCGATATAAGCTGGGAAGATATACTAAGCAACACAGATTAACTCGGTGGCACTCGATGTATGCACAAGGCTTATTCCTCTAAGAAAAAGGTGGGGTAGATGTAAAATAGAAAGAGACAGGCGCTCCCTTTACAGGCGACGGAAAAGAATACAGAGCGGCTAAAAGAGGTCAATATATCTGAAATGCGCAGGGAGACACTGGTCAGAGAAATAGCAAGCATCGAACTTAAGCTAAAAGAATCCTTTAGGAGTCAGGAATCGTGGGAAGAACTAAAAGCATAAATGAAATCGAAAGAAACCAAAGTATTTCTTCTCCTATTGCCAAATCAAAATCGAGAACAATGTCCAGTTTTTGGGCCCCTACTTAAACAAGATGGGTCCCCACACAGATGACAACAGGAAATGAGTGAGCTACTCAAGTCCCCAAATTTTACTCAGTTTTTTAGCAAGCCGCTAACCAGACTGGGAGTCGAAGATCAAAATTAATTTTTTATGAGAGAGCCACAAATTTGATTAACACAAGCCTATCCGATGTTATCCTGACGCCAAATGACTTCGAACAGGCGATAAATGACATGCCCATGCACTCTGCCCAGGGCCAGATCCATGGAACTCTGTGTTCATCAAGAACTGCAAGAAGCCCCTTATCCGAGCCTTTTCCATCCTATGGAGAGGGGAGCATGGACACGGGGGTCGTCCCCCAGTTATAAAAACAAAGACATGCCCCCTCCGCAAAGGGGGCGTAAAGCAACGCAAAGAAAATACGACCAATAGCACTAACATCCCATACATAAAAATCTTGAAAAGGGTCCTAAGAAGCAAAATCA